>CM038117.1:5674955-5725454 GCA_001642375.2 Mentha longifolia
ATTCGGCAATATATCTCCCAACGTGTCGAAAACACCACTTCCTCCATATGCGAAATTCAGTCCATTCTGCAGCTTTTTCCCTCCCAATTTCATCCATTCGTACGCTAATGGGACTTCAATCCCAGGTACTTTGCTGTTAATTCAAACCAAAATTTATTAATTAGTACAACTTTTGATTCGACTACGAATATGAAACATGTTGAAAATTAACGATTCAGATCCTCTATTGCATCAAAGGTCAAAAGTTAGCAGTCCATATTCTCTATTGCTCTGTATTGCATAGACGGACAATCACCATGCATGTGTTAAAAATATATTTAAAATCATTTTATTTATTTTTTTATTGAAAATTTTAATTATTGTTAATTTTAAAAATGTTGGTGGCTGCATTAGAGATAGTGGGAAGAGAGCTCTAGAATGTGTGTACGTGCCTAATTATTGATAATGATGCATAGCATCATTTATATATGAATCGGCAGGTATCATATTGAATTTTATTAGATATTTTTAACTAACTTTAATTGCACCGTATTTTCTAAAACTAAAGGGGACCAGCAAGATTATTTCAAGTGCCGTACTCGGTAATATATATTGAACGCTTAAGTTATATAGACATGACACCAACCGATGTGGGACTAATAATGATATAATGATAAATTAAGACTGGCTTTTATTAGAACGAAGAAAAAAGAAAAGGTGTGTGAACTACATATATAATTGCATGGACAAGGATAATAATTATTGAGATTAATGAGATTCGGTACACGTACACTTATCACTAGAAAATTAAGAAAGTAATTAATTATATGACAGCTATGTAATTAGTTTAATCCCTATACTAATCGTATCTTCACTTTATAGCATCGACAAAGTTCAGATTCAGACACAAGTGAAAAAGTACTGGTGCATGTGTGTTACACTAATCGATTATAAGTGGGAAAAAAAATACTTATAGTGATAATAATAATAATAATAAAATATTGCAAAATAAAAAAGCTCAAATAATGGAGGGTCTTTATTTTTACATGCAGAGATAAAAAAGGCACTAATTAGTCCACCAAACCGGAAAAGGGAAAGACAAAGCCATGTTGCGAAACAAAAGAGAAAGTGTAAAAATAAAAGATAAAGTGGAGTTAATGATTATATAAAATGTCATAATGGAAAAGCAAAGAAAAAAGAAAGAAAGTGTGGTTTAATTTTTTAATATTTTTTGGCTATCAAGTACGTAATTAAATTAATTGTAGTTTTAATAAATTACCAAGGTAATCGGTGAGGATGCGGCCGTCGGAGTAGCGGCCGGCCGGTTTTCCGGGGAAGGTAGCGCCGTACGGCTCCTTCCACGAGTTGCCTAGGGATTTCCGAACGTTTCCGGTGTCCGCGTACGAATCTCCGAACACGAAGAGTTTCGTCGGTCGGAATTCTTGATCGGAAACCTCGTGCTTCTGCCGTCGTGGTGGTGGTGGTGCGGCGAACCTTGGACGGCTAAAAATCCTGCAAAATTTTGATTCTTGAGAATGATCTTCTTATTTTCATTGGAGCTTACCGAAATCGAATCATTATTGAGCACATATCAAGTAGAGAGAGAGTACCAGAGGAGAGGATGAAGCAGCAATAGAAGAAAGAGAGGAACTCCATTAGAGAGAGAAGAGAATGTTTGATGTGGAGAGAAAAGAATGTTAAGTATATATACTCTGCAAAAGCATGGCCTTCCTATTTTATATCTTTGATTTTATTATTGCCCATATTCCATTAAAGAGCACTGCTTTGTTGCATTTTGCATTCTATTCCCGTATATAAAAAAATATAATTTTTTCTTCCGAGCGGTTTATATCTAGAATATATTCATTTTGAATAAACAGTCGGGACGGAAAGAGTACCGCCAATTTGAACAGGAGAAGATCAAAATAGGGGCTTTAGACTTCTCACATTGGTGTGAACACTAATTATGTTGACCTTTTAATGGGAAACACTCTTATATGAACAACGTTTCCTTTGACCACCATAAAAATAATTATTTTAGCAAAAATTTGTCCTTTTTTAGGGGGGGTGGATAGCTGTAGCTGTTGGAAGTTGGAGAAATATTAATGAGAAAATTAAATGCGTATACAATTAAAATCAGAGAGCAGCCAAAATTAATTCCAAATGTGTACTTTTTGAACTTTGTATGAAATTGAACACCAAAAGTCTAATGAGAAAGAGGAGAGAATATATTACTATCTTATTTATTTATTTATTTTTCTCTTGTTTGTGAGAAGGGATCTTAAGGAAATTAATTCTAAAGAAACTTTATGCAAATTCGGTTTATGTAAAAATATGAATATACATGTAGTTATGCACATGCACATGTGTGGTGTATGGCTAGAATTATGCTAATAAGTGCTGCCTTTGCTACAAAAGTGTAAACCAACCACACACTATGGAGAAAATCAAATTCGTAGATGATAGGATATGGCCTAGCTACTAGGCCCAAGTATCGAGCCCAATATAATTGGGTTCCGACTGTCAAGCTCGGCCTATGCAACTCGGCCCACTTAAGAGCCTTACTTGGCTCGGCCCAAACAGTCCACCTAGGCCGAGTCCACTTCGGCCACCTCAAAGGAACATCTACACCAAGGCAACTCCTATATTGACTACAATTCAAGCTCCACAAGAGATATAGAAGCTCGGTGTTTATCCAATAAAGGAGGGGATCAAGTCAAAGAGTCCTAACAGGAAAAGACTTATAATCCTAGTCGAATTCCATATGTAAACACTTATAAATAGGGGTTTAGAATAGGTTGAGGAGGGGGAACAATCTTGTAATCACTACCCATACAAGCAATAAAGATCTATACTCTTTCCGCCCGTGGACGTAGATCTATTCCAATAGATCGAACCACGTAAATCCCTTTGTGTTCCGTTTACTTTCGTGTTCGTTAATTCCTTGTCTACGTGCATTAATTACCTTACGAAAATAAGTTCGATCACTGGCGCCGTCTGTGGGAAATGAAAATTTGTGATTTTTGATCAAAAATTTTCTAGGTAATCTACAGCCATGATAGGAAGACTAACGCGATCCCCCCAAACGCGAAATCACGATTTATTCGGAGCAGCTTCTGTTATTCGCCAATTCCGGACTGAAATCACCGCCAAATTGGACGAAACCACCCGGAAACATGCTCTACGCATCGAGAGGATTCCAACACGATCAATCGTTGCTGCTACCGCTGCCGCTGCCGCCGCCAACAAGGAAAAGGATATTCAGCAAACCGGACAAGGTCCGACAGCAAATCCACCGGTTCAGGAAGCCAAAATCCACAAAGGCGAGGCAAGCCAGGCGCAAGATCTACACCCGACAACATACCGGCTATCTAGGAAGGAACACGCCAAAGGCCAGACTCCGGACGGACACGTTGAGCATGTTGGATAAGCATAGCAAGATTTTCTCCAGCTCGCCAAAAACAACACAACGCTCAGCCGTGAAAAGGGACAACCCTCACGCAAAGATGGTAGAGAGCACGAAGCTTACCTCCGGATCGCGGCATCGGCAAAAGTCCCCTAGCGTCAGGATCATAGACGCACAGGATGTCGGGATCCGCAAACGGAGCCACCATCGCATCTCACCTCGCTGCAACGTCATCTCACCTCGGTGCGACACCGTCTCACCTCGGCGCGATGAGGACAATTACCTCGCACTACGAAGCCATTATGGCATAGCAGGTCGGTTCACAAGAGCCGACAAAGCTGATAGGTGCAAGCACAAAGCCGACAAGGCCGAACCTTCAGATCGGAAGAAGGATCGGAATGACCGAGGCCAAAGTCGGCGAAGTGCCTTCGACAGGCTACAACATACACCCCTGGAATCCAGGCTCGGACCTCGGCAAAACCAGGAACGAAGCCAACTCACTCCATTGACGAGGCCGAAGCCAACTCACACGGATATGTTCGAGAAGCCTCGGCCCATGTCAAGTGGAAGGGAGAAGCGTCGATCCAAGAAGTACTGTCGCTTCCATTAGAATTACGGGTGCGATATCGAGGAATGCAAAAAGCTTGCTGCGGTCATAGAGCAATTGGTGCACGACAGCACCCTCAAGAGGTACCAAAGACGCGGCCGACGTTCTGACCAGCACGAAGCCCACACTCGAGGCAAAGCGCAATAAAGACGATGACTTCCTCTCAAGGCCGAGGCCGACCGAAGTCCCTCAAAGTCAAACTCCTAAGTACTGACGAAGCCGAGGTGACAGGTCCACTCTCAAGGCCGAGGCCGACCGAAGTCCCTCGAAGTCAAACTCCTAAGTACTGACGAAGCCGAGGAGACAGGTCCACTCTCAAGGCCGAGGCCGACCGAAGTCCCTCGAAGTCAAACTCCTAAGAACTGACGAAGCCGAGGAGACAGGTCCACTCTCAAGGCCGAGGCCGACCGAAGTCCCCCGAAGTCAAACTCCTAAGTACTGACGAAGCCGAGGAGACAGGTCCACTCTCAAGGCCGAGGCCGACCGAAGTCTCTCGAAGTCAAACTCCTAAGTACTGACGAAGCCGAGGAGACAGGTCCACTTTCAAGGCCGAGGCCGACCGAAGTCTCTCGAAGTCAAACTCCTAAGTACTGACGAAGCCGAGGAGACAGGTCCACTCTCAAGGCCGAGGCCGACCGAAGTCCCTCAAAGTCAAACTCCTAAGAACTGACGAAGCCGAGGAGACAGGTCCACTCTCAAGGCCGAGGCCGACCGAAGTCCCCCGAAGTCAAACTCCTAAGTACTGACGAAGCCGAGGAGACATGTCCACTCTCAATGCCGAGGCCGACCGAAGTCCCCCGAAGTCAAACTCCTAAGTACTGACGAAGCCGAGGAGACATGTCCACTCTCAATGCCGAGGCCGACTGAAGTCCCCCGAAGTCAAACTCCTAAGTACTGACGAAGCCGAGGAGACAGGTCCACTCTTAAGGCCGAGGCCGACCGAAGTCCCCCGAAGTCAAACTCCTAAGTACTGACGAAGCCGAGGAGACAGGTCCACTCTCAATGCCGAGGCCGACCGAAGTCCCCCGAAGTCAAACTCCTAAGTACTGACGAAGCCGAGGAGACAGGTCCACTCTCAAAGCTGAGGCCCGAAGTCCTAAAACGGACGAGCCCTCACATAAGAGCCCCAAAAAGGACGTGGCCATCACCTTTTACGACAAGGTGAGCACGCTATCAAAGGCCAAGACCTAGCATACATCCTATTTGAATCCAAATCCACGGAAATACCGAAGCCGAACCCGCAAAAGAACCACCTAAAGATTGTTGAAAAGTTTACGTGGACGCGGCTTTGAGGAAATCGGGAAGCGGGGCAGGCATCATACTCCTCAGCTCAGACGGACAGGAGACAACCTATATACACTCGGGTTCGACTTCCCTACAACAAACAACGAAGTGGAGTACGAAGCTTTAATCGTCAAACTTTGTCTAGCCCAAGGTCTCCAGATATGAGTTGTACAAGTTTACAGCGAGTCTCAAGTCATAGTGAGCCACATGCTAGGAGGTCACGAAGCTAAAGGCGACAGGATACCTCCACAAAACCAAGAACCTACAACAATACTTCTCGTATTTTGAGTTGGTTCACATCCCAAGGGGGCAGAATAGCGGAGCAGCTGCACCAAGCAAATTAGCCTCGTCATCCACAAGCCCTCCTGTGGAAGAAGTCAAACACTGAAGTATTGACGAAGTCGACACAAGCCTAGTAACTCCATTAGGCAAAGCTCTTGACCAACTCCAGTTCCCATCATAGCCATCGACTACATCAAATGGGTGGAAGCCGAACCCTTGGCAGAAATCACGAGCAAGAACGCCCTCAACTTCGTCTGGAAGAACATATTATGCCGCTTCGGTAAACCCCATATCCTCGTATCAGAAAATGGGACACAATTCACGGACAGAACATTCAGAGAATGGAGTGAAGGGCTTCATATCAAGCAGAAGTTCACTTCGGTAGCTCATCCTCAAGCGAAAGGCCAAACCGAAGTTACGAACTGAACTATTATCGGGGGACTCAAAACCCGCCTCGACAAAGCCAAAGGAGATTGGGCAGCAAATTTACCCCAAGTCCAATGGTCGTACCGAACAACTCCCCGGACCTCGAATGGTGAAACACCTTATAGTTTGGTGTATGGAACCGAAGCAGTGATCCCGGTAGAGGTCGGCCTGCCGAGCCCGCGCACTCTCAACTTCACAGCCGAAGTCAATGACGAAGACCTCCGAACCGAACTGGATCTGTTAGAGGAGAAACGAGAGCTCGCCTACATAAGAGAAGCCAAGTACAAACAACAAGTGGCACGGTATTACAACCAAAGAGTGAAGTACCAACAATTCCAAACAGGCGACCTCGTACTTCGGAACAACGAGGTCAGTAAAGCGGAAAGGCTCGGCAAGCTTGAAGACACATGGAAGGACCGTACCGAGTTGAAGAAGTCCTCGGCACAGGGCCGTACAAGCTCGCCCACTTATCCGGTAAGCCAATACCCCATGCACGGCACATTACTCATTTAAAGAGATACCTTGCACAAGTGGTTGAGAGTAATGTCCAAGTTCATATAGTTCATTTAGGTCATTTAAGGTCGTCTTTTTAGGGTCTTGCATACATCTTGCATTTGCATACATCTTGCACATCTCTCTCTACTCCACTTATGCATATTATCTCGACAAATAGGGAATGTAAAGCCATATTTAAAGCCAAACTTCGTCGAAATCCAATTTCCGAAGTGAGTTATTTAAAGCCAAACTTCGTCGAAATCCAATTTCCGAAGTGAGCTATTTAAAGCCAAACTTCGTCGAAATCCAATTTCCGAAGTGAGCTATTTAAAGCCAAACTTCATCGAAATCCAATTTCCGAAGTGAGCTATTTAAACCAAACTTCGTCAAAATCCAATTTCCGAAGTGAGCTATTTAAAGCCAAACTTCGTCGAAATCCAATTTCCGAAGTGAGCTATTTAAAGCCAAATTTCGTAGAAATTCAGTTTCCGAAGTGAGCTATTTAAAGCCAAACTTCGTAGAAATCCAATTTCCGAAGTGAGCTATTGAAAGCCACACTTTGTCAAAAGACGAAGTGAGCTAGTAAAACCCTGACGAGGGTACTTAATAAACTCCATAATAGGAGTAAAATTAAAACGCGCGTATTGACCTAACCTCGGTTAAAAACAAAGATACGGCCTTTGTTTAAAATAGAGAAGAGCCTAAACCTCGTCTGAAGATGAGGTCGTGCTATTCAAAGCCTAAACTTCGTCTTTAACGAAGTCGTGCTGTTCAACGCATTCTGACTTCGTCGAAATTATATTTCCGAAGGGGCAATGCGAATTAAACTTCACCTCGTCTTAACGAGGTGGCAAGCATTCCGACTTCGTCGAAATCCAACTTCCGAAGGGGCAATGCAAATTTTATACCCACCTCGTCTTAACGAGGTGGCAAGCATTCCGACTTCGTCGAAATCCAATTTCCGAAGGGGCAATGCAAAATTCATACCCACCTCGTCTTAACGAGGTGGCAAGCATTCCGACTTCGTCGAAATCTAATTTCCGAGGGGGCAATGCAAAATTCATACCCACCTCGTCTTACCGAGGTGGCAAGCATTCCGACTTCGTCGAAATTGTATTTCCGAAGGGACAATGTGCATTTCAGTTCGACCTCGTCCTACCGAGGCGTTACACATTCCGACTTCGTCGAAATCTTATTTCCGAAGGGGCAATGTGATATTCTGTTCGACCTCGTCTTAACGAGGCGGTACACATTCCGACTTCGTCGAAATTATATTTCCGAATGGGCAATGTGCATTTCAGTTCGACCTCGTCCTAACGAGGCGCTACACATTCCGACTTCGTCGAAATCTTATTTCCGAAGGGGCAATGTGAATTTCAGTTCGACCTCATCCTAACGTGGCGCTACACATTCCGACTTCGTCGAAATTATATTTCCGAAGGGGCAATGTGAATTTCTGTTCGACCTCATCCTCATGAGCACTACGCATTCCGACTTCCTCGAAATCTTGTTTCCGAACGGGCAATGTAACTCTCACTACTCATGCTTCACCTTTCTACCCCAGATCACACCCTCACTTCCATATTTTTTTGGGGGGGATGTGATAGGATATGGCCTAGCTACTAGGCCCAAGCATCGAGCCCAATATAATTGGGCTCCGACTGTCAAGCTCGGCCTATGCAGCTCGGCCCACTTAAGAGCCTTACTTGGCTCGGCCCAAACAGCCCACCTAGGCCGAGTCCACTTCGGCCCACCTCAAAGGAACCTCTACACCAAGGCAACTCCTATATTGACTACAATTCAAGCTCCACAAGAGATATAGAAGCTCGGTGTTTATCCAATAAAGGAGGGGATCAAGCCAAAGAGTCCTACAGGAAAAGACTTATAATCCTAGTCGAATTCCATATGTAAACACTTATAAATAGGGGTTTAGAATAGGTTGAGGAGGGGGAACAATCTTGTAATCACTACTCATACAAGCAATAAAGATCTATACTCTTTCCGCCTGTGGACGTAGATCTATTCCAATAGATCGAACCACGTAAATCCCTTTGTGTTCCGTTTACTTTCGTGTTCGTTAATTCCTTATCTACGTGCATTAATTACCTTACGAAAATAAGTTCGATCAGTAGATTACCAAATTTCTAAAGTTGGCAGGATTTAGGGTTTGATTCTAAAAGAAAAGATCAAATAAATATCATATGGAGATGCTTACTTTATAATTAGCTCGATTATAAATGCATTTATTTTGTATCATTTTAAATTGTATTACTATATTTTAATAAAGATGTTCGAGTTTCTCAGTTAACAGTTAATGCATACATACCGTGTACAGAAACAGAGTATGTATTCTTTTGTCAGTTTTTTTCTAATAAAAAAGAAAATGAACTACACATGCATAATATTGAACAAAAGTGGGCTTGCGTGGCAAATTATTGCATTGGATTTGAAAGCTCTATTTTGGTCTTGAATTGGGCCTATAGAATTGATGGGCTTGATGATAAAGACAATAAGCCCATAAGAAAGCCCAATTATACCTCGGGATTTTTTTCAAAACTTTTTTTACCAAATAGGGCTTTAATTGAGCTGATCCCCGAGCTCAAGAAATACTTTCTTTGAGTTTACTTGAGAAATATTTAAGAAATACTCGTCCTTATCCAGAAAATAAAAAGCGGTTATATTGTTCTATTATAGAGGGTTTGCCTTTCCTTTTCCTTTTTTTTGAAAAAAAAAAAGAAGAAGAGGGGTTGCTTTGTAAAAAAAGTAAAATAGCCTGCACTGATTTCTGAGTATAGTTAATGTATAAATGCATTTTCTTTTACGAAAGAGTTTAATCTGCAATTTAGACTAATTAAGTTATGCGTGCAATTAGAAAAATATGGCTCAAGAGTTTTGTTTTGTTTTGTTATCTCAGTATAGAAATTGAAAAAAAGGTAAAGCCCAATTGTGGACCAACACAACATTCACTAATGTGCATATTACCATTTTGCATGACGTGTGATATATTCATATAGACTTGATCTTGAAGTTGCGTAGATATTATGTCACCTTTGAATTATGAGAATACTTGGTTCTTGTAGCGAATGGTATTACCCAAAGAACATACTATATGAGAACAACTTAAAAATAATCCAGTCTCAAGCAAATACGTAACTTCATTAAACTAACAAAATACTCCTTCCGTCCCTCAGTCCCACCCCATTTGATTCGTTGGTATATTTTATATATACCTTACACTCAAATGGGGGTCAGACGGAGGGAGTACTATACTAGTGGAATTAAAATTTCCTCTATGCTACACATATTAAGTTTTACATATAAACACAATTAAGTACATAACCAACTCCCAAAATCACAACAAAAAAACAAGAAAAAGTATAAGAAAAAAAAAATCATCTCTCATCTTATATTATCTCTACCTTTACCTCAACCTATTGTTGAAAGGGGTAATCTTGATAACCAGACCGGGAAAGACGTCATCCGGGTCATGGATATGCGGGTTCTCCTCCACGATATACGGGTCCCCGCATTTCTCGCTTATCGTGTTCAGCGTCTCTCCTTCTCTTACGACGTAGATTTCGTCGCACGCTCTCTCCGAATAATAGTTCTTATCGTTCACTCCTACCTCGCCTCCTTCGCTGGGATCGCAGCAGCTCAGCATCAGCATCATAGCCACCAGCAGCGCCGCGTACAACGAAAACGCCTCGCCCAAACCCATTGAAGATTTCATCATGCACCTTTTATTTATTTTTTAGGATTTGTTATTTTCTTTTTTCTTTGTTTAAATTTGGAGTTGGGGTTTATGGGGTATTTATAGAGGTAAGAATGGAGGGGGAGTTGGAGTAGAGGGATTATCTTTGACTCGTTTCCATTTCCTTATAATGGCTTTGGTTTATATGTTGGTAGTTGGAGTGGGTGCACTTAATTAATTATTCTTAATTCTATTTTATCTCTATCAGATTAATTGACAAGTATCAATGAATTTATGTTTTAAACAATTTTAATAATAAATAGCACCATCTTTTTTTTTCTTTTTTTGAGGAAATTAAATAAGAAAAAATTACTATCTTCAATAACCATAGAAACTTATAATAAAACTATAATTTTCATAGAAAAAGAAAATTATTCTATAATTATGGTGGTGGGTATAAATATTCATGAACTCTTTTTCTGTTAAATTTCAAAGGTTTTTAGGACTTTTACAGTATTTTGCCAAACTTTTTGAAAATAGAGAGTTGGTTTAACTGCTTTATTAAATGGCGCGACGAAAATAATTATTTACACATTTGACTTGATTTCGTATGTACTTAGAAAGTCGGCCCTAATTCTTGACGTTTTCAATTTCTTTAGGCTATGTTTGGTAAAAAAGTTAAAATTTGTAGGATTAATAAACATAAGATTATTTGTATGAATAAAAAGTGAGACTAGTTATCCATATTGTTGTTTGGTAGGTAAGATTAAAAGGTAAGATAAATTAAATAGGTGTTTGGTATATAGGCAAAAATACAAGATTAAACTGGAAATTTACAAAAATAACCTCATAATATTTTTTTTTATCTAAAGACAAAATATCATCTAAGATACAAAACCCAACACTTCCCTATTTTTTGTTATCTTAATTTTTGTATAATGTAATCTAATTTAATTTTTTATTTACATTTTTTTGTAATTTTTAATCTATTTTAATTTTAATTTATATATTATTAAATACTATAAATTAAATAAACTCAATACTCCACATTACATCAATTTATATTACATTCCAGTTTAATTAATAATTGGTCAAAGCATTGACGTAAATGCCAAGTATTGCATAAATTGGTCAAAGCAATATAAATTGTATAAAAACTTGAGGACATTTGGGGAAATTTGGTACCTTATCTGGGTTACTGTTTCCAATAGGATAGTTAATCCAAGGGGAGAGGCCAGTTACTTTAACTAAAGAAAACAGTAGAATAACATAGGGCCTTCTTTTAATCACGGGCTCCCTAAATATTTAGTTTTGTATACCAAACAACAGTTAAAGCATGATAACTCACTTTATCTTGGCTTGTATACCCTACCAAACACAGCCTTAATGTTTTCTCGTAACCGGTTTTTCACGATCCCAAGTCAAGCCGTCAAATATGGTTTTAACATTTAATAAAATAATTGTTACTAGTATATGATTCAAATAATATATATTCAAATAATTCACCTCCCCCCTCTCCCCATCAACATTGTACTCACCTATGAAATAATCAACCACTTTTTTATGGCTATTAAAATTAAAGTACCAAAAAAAAAAAAAAAAAAAATTGAAATAATCTGATGTCGGGGTTAAAATTGAAAGAGGTGGTTGATATTATTTGAGGGTGATTAGGATAGTGACGCACTGACGTGTTAATTCGTTTAAGTTTGTTAAAAAATTGGGCAAATTTTAGGTCCCTAATTTTGACACTTTGTCATTTGTGAACTCATTACGTGTTATATGCGCTTGACTGTCACTATTTTGCATATTACTAGTTTTAGTTCTATTTCAGTCAAAATCCCCACTTTGAGTCATTAAATTATGATTTATTTTCTTTTAACTTATGACTAAATTTAAATACCAAATGCTTAAATTAGCAATTTGTGGCTCAAACAGGCATATATTGAACTTAGGCGTGTTTGTTTGGTTGAGTTTATAAGTTACTTAAAACGGTTTATATAAGCTGTTTGACTGCTTATAAGCTCTTGAAAAGTGTTTGGCAAAAAAAAGCACACCAACAACTTATAAAATTAAAAAATAAGCTTTAAGAGCTTATAAATTCCTTCAAAATAAGCTACTTCACCCCAACATATTTTTCTATCTTATAAACTCTCCAAACATCTTATAAGCAATTGAAACTCATAAACTCTTTAAAATAATCTTAGCCAACCTTTATGTTCAAAAATTCGATAGTAATCCGATAAGTCATCATTCTCTTTTCCCACCAATTGAAGAATTACATTTTTTTAGAAAACATAAATTTCATATTATTATATTTATTTATCATTATTTATTTTCATTAATGCTATGTTTGATCACATAAATAAAAAGATAAAAAATACTTCCTCCGCCTCCCATATATATATTGTTATTACCCGTTTGGGATGCTCCCAATATAAATGTGCTTACCTTAAATAGAAAGATTCTCTTATCAAAATTACTTATTCACCCTCACTTTATTCTTATTTTTCACAATTTACACCAATTTTTTCTTAAACTGCGTGTCACTCTCCTCTCCACGTATATATGGGGGATGGAGGGAGTATAAAATTATGAATTTCAAGAAACATTAAATAAGGTTATTTTGATATATATTTTTTTTAATATAATTCTAATTTGAAAAGTGAACTATATTATGAGATACCGAAAAAACAAATATTGGACTTATTTAATGGGAGGGAGGGGAGTATATGAAATAACTTACAATGGATCAAGTTTCGATTTTTTCTCTTTTAAAAAAGGGGTTGACCTTTTGCCGACTTAACTTAGTAATTAAGAAGAGTTTGATCTCTTCAACTTGATCTTGACACGATTCATAAATTTGGACCAAAATCAGGTATGGAGTTGGGAAATTGTCAACTCATTTCAGTTATATGGGCAGAAAAGATTTAAATGTGATCACAGGCTAAGAAAAGGAAAATACTATTTAGCATTAAAAACTAAATACTTTCTTTATCAAGTGCAGGTAGCAGTTTCATTCATTTGGATGCCTTTGTTCAATAACTTTTACTTCCGTCTTTCTAAACATAATTCATTTGCCAAGAAAGGAATAAATGAATGAAAAAAAAAAAAAAAAACAAACAAACAAACAACAAAAATAATAAAAAGTTGAAGCAGTAAGAGATTAATTAATTCCTGGTTTCCAGAGTTTTTGAAATAATAAAATTGGCACAAATGTACAACAATATTCATGTTAAAAAGAAGCTAGGGCTTCATTAAAATTCCATTTATAAAGTTGAGAACTCCTTCTATATTAACTGTCCATGCTACAGACACAGGGGAGTACTCTGTCCATGGATTGCTTGTATTCCATCTGCATCAAAATTATGTTTTTTTATCAACTCACAAAACCATGTCTAGAGAGAGAGAGAGAGAGAGAGTACATACTTCTTTAGGCCATGATCCATTATGGTATGGCCAACACAGATGCCCTGTGTCTCAACCCTAACGACGCCTTTCTTGAATGTAAAGAGATCAGGTCTCACTAGTGCAACAAAACTAACAGGATCATGCAGGAAGATTCCTGTATTAAATCGATCTCGAGTGTCAGATGATCGAAATCCAAGAATGAATTCTGATGAGTTTGATGTTGTATGAAGAGGATTATTACCGTGGACTCCATCGGATTTGACATGCCAGTCGCGATAGAATTTGCACATATCGCATAGAAGTTTCGCGTGCCTTCCACCCGACTTCCTTAGCTCATCGAGGTGTGTGTCTGAAGATAAGATGTTCAAAGGGATGATCACTTGTATGGAATGATTCAACAATGAGATACTAGAAAGTTGATTTGATTTTATCGAGGTAAGTCACCTGTCAATTTAACTTGTGTAGTGATATTGATGCCAACTACATCAATATTGGCCCCAGAAGTGAATACTATATCTGCTGCTTCTGGATCTCCATAGATCTGCCAATCATATAAGTGTAAATTTAATGAATAATCTGCAGAAATTCTGAATAAAAATGATATTTTTAAGAATTTTTTTTGAAAGAATCGCATATAAAAGTAACTAAATTCCATGTTAGAAGAGTGCATACATTTGCTTCAGCTGCAGGATTAACATTTCCCAATGCGAAGAAAGCTCCACCAAGTATCACTAGTCTCTTTACTTTGCTAGCAAACGACGAGTCCCTTTTTATAGCCTACATTGGGGGAAAAGGATGCTTACTCAAAAGGTAACAACTGAGTTCGATCAGCACATTCACAGATCAACAACAAATAGTTCACGTACTAGAGCAATATTTGTTAAAGGTCCCAATGCAAGTATGGAGACTTCACCAGGATATTCAGAAACCGTATCAACCAAAAACTCGGGTGCAGATTTGTCACATTTCTTGGAATTGGGAGGATCGAGATAAAGGTTCCCTAATCCATCTGAACCGTGGACAAAGTCAGCAATACGTGGTTTTCCTCTCTGTATAAGATTTAAATATGGTCAGGCACTAGAGCATTCATAACATATACTCCCTCCATTTCGTTCAATAGGCTACATTTCATTTTGGCAATTCTGGCACGCTTTTCCACGCTTCTTGATGATGGGTTTTAAAATGGATTTTGAAGATTTTTTTCTTTTACGGGATACTATGACAGTCGTAGTATCCCGTAAAAGAAAAAAATCTTCAAAAATCCATTTTAAAATCTATCATCAAGAAGCGTGGAAAAGCGTGATAGAATTGTCAAAATGAAATGTAGCCTATTGAACGAAATGGAGGGAGTAATAATAATATATATAAAAAACAAGTCTAAGCACACTTTATTCTCTTTTTCACTTCAATCAAGTGTGACAGTCATGGATATTGAGCCTATTTTGTATAATGGAGGCTGAGATTCCACATTTGTCCCGACAGAGTGTGCCAAGAAAAGAAATGGATGCTAGAGCAGTTCCACACTAACTACTTGGTCCACAGAAGAGTCCCATTTAATTCAACTTCTGTATATTCAAAATTAACATGCATGGTAATGCATAAGGCATCAAACCCAGCTCTTCGTTTGGGTTTTTGCTGTTACAGTTACTTATAGACACGTAGAAAATTTTGGCTCACACCAAGTATAAAGTGACTCATTATTGACATGGGGAAAGAACAATATTCGAAAGATTTATGGAGGGGAAGTCCAGAAACAGAAAAAATTCGAAAAGTAGTGTCAGTGTGTGGCAATGCAGCTATTTCTTGGCACCCCATATGTTGTGATTAAAAAATAAAACCATTATATATACCTTTAACGGTTCAGAACTACCCTCCGCAACTGGAACATCCGAACGTCCAGCAATCTCACACTATCCTTTTGCACAACGAATAGTAACAGATCACGAACACATCCAAAAGTAAGGAACTCAATCATACACCATAGAAGGATAATGAAACTAACTTAATGACAGATCATACCAGAAGCAATGCATTGTGTGTCGCATTCTCCGTATCGACATTGCCAAATACAGTTGTTAATCCTAAAATATCCAATTCAGGTGACTGAAATGCCATCAGTATCGCCATGCTATCATCTGCATATGAAATTTATGAATACATTGTTATACACCTCTTACAATTTTAGCCAGTCAAGTTGTGCTACTGTTTCCAGTTCCACTCATTTAACTTATCCATATAAAAGAGGAAGCTTGAAACTCAGAAATTAAACAGTTTCACACACACTTCTGCAGTTCTGCTTAAATCAGCTCAGAATCAACATCTTAACAGAAACATATACACCGGGTAAAAGGGTAATCAAGCTTCTGAGGCATATAACAGATGCTGTAAGGTAAAGCACTCTGCAATTTCAATTAAAATAGAGATAAGAAATAATATATCCCATTGCTGCCGAGATCTTGGCAAAGCGAAAAGAATTCCTCAGCCCTTCCATGTTCTACTTCTATAGTAAAACTGTGAGTCCTACTGCACCCAATCACGCTCTTAATTGATTCCAAAGAAAGAAAACTATTGGTACTGCATCATAATTTATTTAATTAAAAACAGAACTATAAAAAAGGGCTAATCATCCCTCAATAAGGCCTTACTAAGGGGGGAAAGTCATCAACTTCATATGTTAGAGTCAAGATCTTTACCAAGAATCTTGCTAATGCCATCGATCACCAAACTTATCCTTGATTGAATTCTAGTAAATTTGGAACTTTAAGCTATACTTCTAATTACATGATTCCGATGATCAACGCGTGTTGTTGATGATCTGAAGCACATTCTAATCTACCATATAGCATTATAATATTTGCTTAATTGTCTTAAATCAATCACTCGCACATAGAATACCTAATATGCCTCCAACATATCGCTATCAAGCTACATAGAACCCACTCTTCAAAAAACAATAATAAAAAAAAGCTACATAGAATAGAACCCATCTACCCCAAGTCCCCAAGCAAACGGGATTAATCATGCTGGGAAGTATACTCTTAAGATTGGAATAATCAATTAATAATATACGATCATAACCCATCATTTTTTTTAAATCAATATGAACATCGATCATGATTCTGTACTTTCTCGTTCCTCATTATCAACAAGAACGAAAACGAAACTCGAAACACACACACCACCACGCATTCTACTATGCATCGGATTGTTAAACCTCAAAAACCCGAAGTCAGCAACCCAGAAAAGTGTGTAAAGTAACAAAATCTTCAAATCCTCAAAAACTTTTCCCCAGAAAGTCATGATTTGCTGAGTTGCCACATATGAATAAAGATAATCCATTACCAGAAAATATAAACGAAGAAGAAGAAGAAGAAGTAGTGAGTTCAGATTCTAACCAATGCCGGGATCGGTATCAATGATAATCTTCTCGCATTTCGTCGAACAGCAATTGCCCGAAACCACGGCCCCATCAATCCCGTCGCTCGACATCACCGCCGCTTTCAATTACGAGCAATCACAATCACAATCAAAAGCAGAAAGGGCCCCAGCAGAGAATCTCGAATTCAGATTGAAATCTCTGAGTAAATCTTGCTTAATTGCAGAAAATGTATACGCGCAGAGTTGGAGTATTTTCGTAATTGAAAAATGGGAAAAAGATAAAATAAAAAAATAAAAATGCAGAGCTGTAGAGTTCAGCTGTGGTTCTGATAATGTCCCTTTCTTAGATTAAATCTAACAAATATTGCGCAAAATGGCAAAATTAAAATGGAATCATAATTCGTAACGCCTCTTCCTTCCAATCCAATTTCAACCCCATGAAACAAACAAAGAACAGCCAAATATATATATATATTTTTTATATTGTGTTTTTATGGACAGATGGCGCATGATGATTGGCTTTACCGGATATTCGTTGTTTATTCTTCTTGTTATCGCTAGGTGACCTTGAAATTTATGATATAATTCTCGCGAATAATTCTGCCATGCTCTATTATTTGTGCATAGTAAATAGTAATATAGTGTTTAAAGTTTTGTATTGAATATTAATTTGTGGATTGAGGTCTTATCTGGTTACAGTATCTTTTCGAGATTCAGTTATGTATGATTGATCATTGATGCATAATTATGAACTTAAAAATAAATAAATAAAAGGAAGTGGGAATCCGATGCGAACGATTAATTTTTTTAATAACACCTATTTGTTTTTATGATAATTTAATTATATTTCTTTAAACTAATTTAATAATTTAAGTTCGTTGTGGACAAATGGGACTCATCCACGAGTGGTGGCGCAGCCAATTCCAGCCTAGAATTGAACGGCCTAACTTGGGTATAAAAGTAGTACTACAAATTATTGGACTGATTAATCATCACTGATATTTTATTAATTAGATATAACATAAATTGAACATGGTTAAATTTATGTAAAAAAGAAGTTGTTCACATGGTTAAATATGTACTTTCTTAAATCATAACAAAGAAAAAAAAATTACATATATCAAAGTCTTCTTGTCAATCAGATAAAATTAACAAAAAAATACAAATTAAAACATAAAACTATTAAGTCTTATGCAAATTGATACCGAAAAAGGGGGAAATGTAAAAAAGATAAAACAAACATTCTGCGACGAAATTATATCTACACTTTTCAATTGCTAAAACAAAAACTACTCCATGTTTATTGCAAAAGAAAAAAATAAAATAATAAGTCTTATATTTATCAATTATATATATATACATGGTTATTTGTAATAATTCATTCTAATATCATGGGGAAAAACTGTTAAAAGGGAGAAAATAACTGCTCAAAACCTTGTTTGGTTTTAATAGATATATATATAGATAGAGTGCACGGCAAACGTGTCTTAGAAGAGTAGTACATCATCTCCATTATTTTGTTTTTTTAGTTTACTAATCTGTCACCATTCGTTAAGATTCAGCATCCTTTCGTTGAATTAATTATTAAGCATGTGGTTAACCAACTAAAACCATAATATCTCTCGTAACAAACACAATACTGTACATAAAGCTGAAAAGTCGATAAAGATTGCTAATCTAAGGAAGGAGTTTACGTGTTTGGTAGAGGTGCCCATGGGAACCGGAACCGTCAGTTTTTAACCGGAACCGGGCGGTTACCGAACCGAACCGGAACCGACGGTTCCGAACCGACCCGAGGAACCAGTGGAACCGACGGTTCAGTTTCGGTTCCGAAAGTTTGGAATCGGGAACCGGCGGTTAGTTCCGGTTCGGAATCGAAAAAAACCGGTTTTTTTTTTATTCTAATTTTATTTTATGTTTCAATATTATACTTATATTTGTATACTTATTTGATGTAACATTTGATTACTGATTAGTGTGTCACACTTTTTTATATAGAAATGTTTATATTTGTAAAGTTAAATAGTTTTATCATTTAATTTATAATTCACAATTTAATAAGGTAAAATAAATAAGACTAATACAAAAGATATCTTTAAATTAATAATAAACAATATCACATGATGATGAAGAATTGAAGATGACAATTTACATAAAATATGTCATATTGTCATCAAAGTGAAATTAATTGTAAATGCTTTTAAATACAAAAAATATTGTGAAAAAAGATATTAAGTATAAATAAAATTTATACACATAATAATTATTATTAAGTATGATATTAGTAATGAGAAATGAAAAAAAAATACATTTTTTGATAAATATTAAAATGCTTAGACGAGTATTTTTTTCCCTCACGGAGGTTTTAACAAGGCTCGGCCCTTGGAATCGACATGTGATATCCAAGGGTTTAGGATAAATAAAAATTAAACAATCTCACTCTCAAATTGTAATATACCGAATTTTTAGAATTTAGTTAATTTTAGAATTTAGTCTTATTAAAAATCAGTAAGTCTATTAAGATTAACAATAAGAGAATCTACACCTTGAATAAGGTTTTTAGAATATAATAAAAGAAATATAAAAATTATTAATTTTGATACTTAGATATACTAAATATATTTATAAGTAAGGAATATAGACAGTGGCGGATGCAGGATTTTTAGTAAGGGGGTCAAAAATTATACTATCTCCATCTACAATAAATTGATCCACGAAAAACGGACACTTTCTATTTTCGTGTTATCAAGAACACAATTAAATATATCATTTTCAATATAGACTACCAAATTATCATTTGTATTTTGTCATTTTATTTTTTCTATATGTATTTTAGATATATTTAAGTATAACAATAATAATAGGAGTGTAAAAGATAATTAATGCCAAAATACAAGGGGGGTCAATTGCCCTCCCTTGGCCACACTTAGCTACGCCCCTGAATATAGAAAAGAAGCTTAGCTACTTCCATATACTATTACGTATTACGTAAAGCTAGAATATATATTAGTGCATGAATAGTACAATATAAGTATATTATATATATTATGATTTATATTATAGGATATATATGTATATATATACATTTAAAGTTAATATACCTATATACTATATATATACGTGCATGTGTGCAAAAGAATACATGAATCAAGGATAAAGATAAGAACTAGTAATATATATTAAATCTATATCTATAAAGCCTATATGTGTATATGAAATACATGCATGCATGTAGTATAGCATGATGTGTGTTTATTATTATCTAGAGCTACATGACTCTAGTTTATATCTTATACGTGGCACCCTATAATGCATATAGGCTTGGTGAGTTTGTACATAGCCTTATGTGTCGAAATCTTAGTTGGTGACTAATTACAATAGTGATGAGCAGCAACTTAAAATTTCCTATAAAAGCGTAGGCAGTGCTCTTCTTTTTTTCACCAACACATTTTCGTTTGTATCATCACTAATTAGTCATCTTCCGTTTTCTTTTATATAAAATTAAGTTTCAAAGAAATAGTCTTTTCTTAAGGCTATAGAGAAAAATGATTGTGGTATATCAGTTTAGAGATATTCTCTAGTTGCTACAAGATATCAAGTGGGTAAAATGTTTTGGCATTGTTTTTAACGCCGTTTAAATTTATGTTATAAAATGCAATTATTCATAAAAATATTTTGTGTGTATGTTCCAAAAAATGACTTTATGGATCGATCGAGATTCATTGTTAGTATCAGATATACTAACTTTGAATTGTGCGCACCCCGGTTACATACGATGCCTTGATCACGTCGTATGTTAACTAATGGCGAATTCCTTGAGTTTCGACTCGGGTTTTCTGCAAGTACTGGGATTATTTAGGGTTCCGACCCTGAACCCGGTCTAGATGAACCAAAGGTAATTTGTAGCCTTGGGAGTCCAAGAATGAACATCACATACCCCAAAATGATATTTGTATTTTCAAGAGTTATTTTCTGCAAGCCTCTTGATATACTATGTATGGATAAATTGTCAGTTTTCAAAATGCTTGCCAAATGGGCATGACCACTAAGTACATCAAGTACTTAGCCCAAATTTTTTTCAAATGTTTTCAGGTCTGGAAGCAGGTGATGTGCAGCAAGACTGAGGCTGAGGTTGTTGCGGGGCCTTATAAAGTTTATGCTATTTTATTTGCTTATAACTCTGATAACAAGACTACTAGTTTTTTTTTATAATAAATAAGTCGAGGGCGTCATCTTCTAACCCTCTAGTTATATAATATGGTTTCTTTGTTTCCAACTTATTTCTCTCTTCCTATTTTACTTATTATTGGATGGAGAGTGTCGTATATCAGTTCCTTTTGGAAGCTCGAATTCCCACTCAATTATGGTTATCCCATTTTTCGAAGTGGATGTCGACTCCTCTAGTTTACTGAAAACCGGTTTACCCCATCTTTTACTGTATGCAAGGTGGAGAGTGCCCTGCAATGGTTCCACTTGGACGCTCGATTTCCTACTCACTCTTGGTAATTCCAATGTGTCGTAGTAGATGGTCGACTCCACTTGGCAACTTGACACTAGTTTACCCCACCATTTTCTTTAGTCTCATTCTACGTTTTAAGATACTCGTAAAATAGTCATAAATTAATATTATCCCCTTTCTTCCCCGCTTCTTTAATCCAACCCCCGTCACACCCTGGTTCATAAGAATCGGGGCGTGACACAAATATTTTTTTTACATTTTATAATTTGAATTGTCTTACATTTAAAATTAGATCAATAAACAACGAAGCATTAAATCATAATCGAACGAAAAAAAATTAAAAAATAAAAAATAAAAAGTAAGTTCTTATCCGGTTCTGAAACCGAAACTGAACCGGAACTGTCAGTTCCAAAAACCGAAACCGTTACTGTTCCGGTTCGGTTTTGGTTCCGGCCATCTTGGAACCGGAACCGCCGGTTAGGTTCCGAAACCGTGGGCACCTCTAGTGTTTGGGTTCAAATGTTTATCATGGCAGTAAATAGTTTTTTTTACTCCGTTCCCATTAATAATGATGATGATAAGTCATTTTTATTCAAATCGAGTCTATTATAACAATAAAAGAATTCATTATCAATGGAGCGGAAAGACGTATATAGTTAGTGAGTAGAATTACATACAAATAGCAAACAAGCAGAAGCAGAAGGAAGCAGAACTATATACACACTCAACCAACGGGTAGCAGATAACATTTTTTCCAATTAATCAAATAAGCATGAGCTTCTGCACAGGCAAATCTAAATTTGGAATTAGTTACCAAGTCTTCGACATAAGAATCGCCATACCTACAAAACCTTTCTAATCATAACAAAAGATGCATGAGCACTACATAGCCAGCAATATTTCTACAAGATACCCTATTTATATGCAGAAATGTTCTTTTGAAGGTTAGTACCAGAAGAGAAACTCAGGATCCCGTCGTGTCTCATGCAGCTTCTCGTATTTTGGGATTAGGAGGAGAACTAATGGTGTTGGCAGGTCCTTTTGCCAGATGGCCTTTAGCACTCCCGGACGCTCCACTTGGGTTCTTACTCATTGTATCAGCAGCCAACATCGACTTTTTTACCTACAAAGAAATGAAACAGAACACAGAAAGTTCAGCAAACCATAGATATAATGATAATCCTCGCATCAATCTCCTAAAGTTTAAAGAATTAAAAACTCTCAAATCCATCTCACACTTATCCGATGAATACTAGTCAATTATGAAATTGTGATGATGCTTTCATGTGGTAAAAGAGGAAATGTCGAAGCAGAAAACTTACAGCAGCAAGCCGCTCCCTGTGAATCTCATTGACAAGCTGGGTATTAAATAGCATGAGAGAAATCAATCAGTTTAAGTAGAACACGTGCAAGCAAAGAATAATTTTCCAGAGGCAACTTACTGGCTTCTTGAACATCCTAATTTCTTCTCCACCAAACCCAGGAAGAGCCATATTCCAATTTCTTTCTGATCCCAGGCATATTTGGAAGTTTAAGTTAATACTTGCATGAAAAAGCAATAAAAGATAAACGCATAAAAACTAACCAAGATGTAGGAGTATGTCTTTCGCTTCTAAAGTGGAAGACTTCCGATGCTTGGCCAACGAACAACCAAATGTTGTAATCTGGTAAGTAACAGTTTAATAATAATGAATGAGTCATTATCATTGGAAAAGGAATGAAAAATGATGAGCATCCCAAAGCTGGGGCAATGAATGATCGATGTGTGATCAACAAAAAAAAAAAAAAAAACACGAGCTCAGCTGAGAGGTTCCTACAAGTTATGCAGGAAGAAAAAATAACTTCTGGTTTCATTTCAATTAGGACACTGAAATAGATATTCTGTTAGCCAAGAAATTGCAACAACTCACCGATTCCACAAAATCCTCAGCAATGTCAACAAGAATGTCTTCAACTTCAGGATCTAATTTTTCAGATGGATCAATCTGGACAATTGAAGGAGGGAAAAAACATAATCAATAACATTTTGATGTATAATGCTCACAAACAGGCTCACAGAGGACTCAGTCATATGAAAAAAGGTTAATTTCCAGAAATAACACAAACATTGCAAGTTACAGCAACACAAGACTAATCAGACATACTATTGATGATTAAGTAGCAAGATTTGAGTACATAACATATCAATAACTATGGATAAGTTCAAGATGAACAAAAACAGAAAACAGGAAAGACATCTTTACCTGGTTTACGAGCTCCTGAATGCTGCGCTTGGTCAAAATTCTGTTGGAAGATTCTTCAGGGTCTGCAGCAGCAGGTTTACTCAGAGCTCCGGGCTGTGATGCACCAGATAGGGTCGTTCCAAGGGGTGGCCTTTGCGCTCCAATCACTGGTCCCTTGCTCATCTGCATTTGATGAGTTATGGACCTGGGGGGCGGAAATTGTTGGCTAAAGTGCTCCTGTGCTTGGCTCGAGGCTGAGGGCTGAGGGGACTGCTGGCTGGAATTATTTGCCTGTTGCTGTGGTGTGGTAGGCGTGCTGTGGTGAAGCTGATGAGGAATGTGGGATCTCTGCTGAAATGATTGAGGGTTTGTCTGAGGCCGAAGAGATTGGGTTGGTAGAGGAGGTTTTCCTTGGGTTGCAGAGGAAGACAGCCATGGTGGGTTCTGGAGCTGCGAACTATGAGAACTGGTAGGTGATGGTGAGCCAGAAGCTCCGAGTGAGGAAACTCTGAGCATGCCATGTCCTTGAAAGTTCTGATATAAACAAGAACCAACAATCATGTATGAGCATGGCTTACTGCTAGTGTGAAAGCTTCATTGACTCCAATGAACTCAACAGTTTGGTTCTGTCACCAATTAGAGTATGCAGCACATGAGACCGAGATACGAATGCACTAGGACATGATACTCGTAAACAGCATTGAAGTCAATAGATACTATTAACTACTCTGACCGAGTTGGTGGTGGATGTTAGAACTGCAAAACTCATGGTATAGCACTTAATCAAATAGTTACACGGCACTTATAACATAACAACATGAAAAATCCATATTCCTCCCTTCCGTAAATATTGCAGAGCACTGAACTCCAATTAACCTAAGAGTCTCTATATCAACAACACCCTACTTTTTTCAAGTTATGAAGCATGGCAAGATACACTACACAAGATCTTCAACATCCCGAATATTCAGAAGCCAAAATTAACATGTCTAGAGGATCATAAGCACTCACAAGCTCCCCAGACGAATAGGGCACAACTTTGAAACTCTCATCATCGATGACAACTGAATGTTATATTCACGAAAACTTAGGTACTGCATAACTATTAAATCTCAATCGTAAATGAAACGATCACTCTATCGAGATAGTTCTTTTCTCTAACAACGTTCATATCTAGTATGTTAAGGACCTGTGCAGCAGGAGACTGGGTGCTTGGGGTAGACTGCGGCCTAAGAGACGACTGCGAAGGCCTCAACTGATTCGGAGACACACCTGCAGGACGCATTGAAGATGCCGCACCAAGTGCACTCGCCATCCCCATTCCTTGAACTGGCTGCCTTATCTACAATAAAATCGACTGAGACAGATACGAAAACCCCCCAAATGCATACACAAAATAGAGGCAGAATATGAGATTGCATTGTAACCCTAAACATGAAGGCGTAAAATGCGATTAAAAAAATTTAATCCAAGAGAACCAAGTAAAAATCAACCTGCGATTGCTGACCGTAAGACGACGGAGTGAGTGAAGAAAACGACGCGGGCGGAGGGGCGCCTGTGGAGGGGTTATGAGCCGGGACTCCAATCGCCATTCCACCGCGAGGCGGTGGCGGGGCGGAAATCGAGGAGGAAGTTGAGGCGGAAGAGGCGGGCACGGGAGGCGACGGGAGAGAGAAGTGCGAGTAGGGCGGTTGCTGCCATGGTCGGGTATTGAACGGCGGCCTTGTTTGGGAACTGTTAGATTGTTGAGGCTGTGACGGAGTAGGAGGTTTTGGTGATGGCGTGGGGTTTTGATTTGGGAATGAAGTGGCGGCTGCTGGCGGTGCGAGTGAAGGTGAGGCGGCGGATGTGACGGCGGAGGTGGTGGTCGTAGTTTGCGGTTGAGCGGTTTGCGCCGGCGGCGGTTCGGTGGGTTGTGGAGCGGAGAGCGATTGGTCCATCGAATCGAAGGCTGAAAAGGGGGGAAAATTCGATGAGTTTCGATGTGAAACAGTAAGGGCAACACATATATGTGAGGTGAAGGGGGAAATAGCAATTTCAATCTTTTAATGGAATAATTAATCAATTAAAATGCTACTAATTGAGAGAAGGACTTTATCACTATGTATTGTAGTATTAATTTCATGAGAAAATAATTTTTCATATTTGATAGTTGAAGCATGAGTGTGATTATAAGGTAGTAGTAGTTATTAATTGTGTACTGTATTTCATATAAAAAAAATGGGGGGAAATTGATGTAGTTATTTTGTGGCTTTCAAATTAATACTTTTGGGTGTTCTCTTTAAGCGAAATGGAGCGAAAAATATAAAAAAAATCCCATGTTTTTTTTATTGAAAATTTAGGGAAAATATAATTTTTCTGATATTTTCATTCCAAATCATATTTTTCCATTTATTTGAAGTGATAATATTTTCACATCTATTCTAACTTAGAGAACATATGATAAAACAATTGAGGACCATATTATGTGATAATATTTTTCATCATTTTCCTATCTCTCATTTTATTTTTCCATCAAAGAAAACACGCCTTTAAGTGAAAAATGACGAGTGTCCAGCAAAACAAAAATCCTAATTCGGCAATGACTACATCCACCGTCCAAAAAAATGTGCATATTCATTCATTTTTAGATGTGAGTTTCACTTAAAAGTCAACAAAATTCATTTTTTTCTTTTTGATTAGGCAAACACAACATACTTACACGCATGCACTCGAAATGAAGGGAAAACGTCTTACCAATTGCGTTGCACTTTGTTGTTCAACAATATTCATTTCATTTTAACACTACAAGAAATGCGGCATTCTGCTACAAAAATGGAGACGGAAATATTTCCGTAGTAGGACTACGAAAATTGTTTCACTACGGCAACCAAAATTATCTATGCATTGTCCACTCAATGTAATTAAGCAGATTTTGCTCCGAAATTCAGATCATTAATTTCGCGAGCCCAACCGCAAAATCGGAGGTCGCTCGATTAGAACCCAACAACTACTTTAACATCCACTAAATATAAAGCTTTAAAATTGTACGAAAAGATTCTATATATGTTTTTTTTGACACTATAATTATAAAGCTTTAAGCCTGTACGAAAATATTTTATATATATATATTTTTATTTTTTTTTATTTTTTTTCGGAGGGAGTATATGATTTGAAAATGGAAATTATGATACCGCCACCTCATCCGTTGACATATTAAGTTTGCCCACGGTGGGTAGGGGAGCATTACTCATATCTTATCTTAATGATCTCCACCTCTTGTAACTAGGAGATTCTTTATTCAATGGAAATTAGTGAATAGTGATTACAAGTACAACAGAGTTTTCTATTTTCTGCATGTATAGTTTTACTTCTATAACAGAATATATTTGCATGCAGGCTATGCAGCTTATCCTTTTACATCTCAAACTATGAAATCTTTTAATTAGTATATATACTAATTAATCCTTAGCAAGTCATCTTCTCTAATCTTGTCATCAACGAGACTGTATTCTACATCTGGATTTGCATTATCGATTGCTGTCGCATTGTCTTGATCCTTCTCTCTGTAAAACAGATAATTAACCATTGTAATTAGTCCAAAAAAAATAAAATCAACGATTTAATTTTAAAAAATAGAAAGTAATTAGACTTACGATTTTGTATATATGACGATTCCAACCACGACGATAAAAAATGCCAAATAGTATAACAAATCAACCTGCAAAACAACACTTGATGTTTAGTACTACTATAATTTAATTTGGGATTGTGTAAATTGGTAAATAATTAAATTTGTGAAAAGTGTAGTTACCTTTTGCTTGTAGATGAAAATCCTAATCGCAACAGCCCACATATCAGATGTAAGCATTGAAAGATTGAAAAATGCTGCTCCACTCATCTGCATGCACCAAAATAAAAATTAAAAAAAAAACATTTATTCAAGAATACATAAATAATTATTACGGCATTTTAAATTGCATGACGTAATTAAACTGACCTTGAGAACGAAAGGAGTGAGCGTGACGAATAAAAAGCTGGACACAGCATAAACAGCGTAGGCTGAAAACTATAAGCACACTACTGTATTATATAAAGATAATTAAGACATTGATAATAATTAATTAAACCCAAGAAATTAAAACGTAGATATATACATACAAGTCCAGTGGACCACTCGATAGAGGCTAGAGCGTTCCTCTCCAGCAAAGAACTAAATTAATAATCAAGATTTAAGGAAATAGCATAGGAATTTAACTAAAAAATATGTTTAATTAATTAATTAATCAAAAGTTTTCGATAATTGTAATTCAAAAATTAAGGATACATCTCAATTGCACTGATAAGCATTCCAAATACACCGCTCATCGTCACTACTTCAATACGATCTTTCCTCTTCACGCAGAATTCCTACATCAATTAACAAAAAAACAAACAAAAAATCAAATAAATAAAAGAGACGATAAAACACTAATTAATTAAAGAATTAATCAAGTCTCGAACAATTTAGTACTGACCTCACCGACATTGCTCATAGTGAAAAAAATGGAGCCTACAATGACTAGAAAATCACCCAAGAGAGGATTCGAACCACCTGAAATAATATACCAACTCATAATAATTAAAAAAAATATATTGGGTTGGACAATTAATTAAAATTAAAAATGCAAAAGGAAAAAATAAAATGAAGACCTCCACCGCCAACGCCGGCGTCGGAAACAAGGACGAGGGCGAGGCCGCCTACACAAACGGCGGCGCCGAGAAATTGCCAAAGAGAGTATTTAGTGCCCAGAAAAATCCAAGTGAGGATAATGGACCAAGCTACAGTCCAACAATCCAGTATCGTCACGCTCGTAATTGATGTGAATTGGAATGCTTTGTTTACTGCAAATCAAATCATATCATATACTAGTAATTACTATACATATAAGAAAAGAAAATGAGGAGGGGTATATATATTAATTAATTTAATTAATTACCAAGATAATTGCCGTGGACGTCGACAAAGCCAAGAAGAGCATACCAATACCATGGAACCTGCATTTTTAAAATATTTACTAAATTATTATGGGCATCAACTGAGATTAGCAAATTTTAATTGTTTTTAAATTAATGAAATAGAGATGGAAATTAATACCAGCAATTTGTGGCGGCGGTAAAGCATGATACTTCCATAGACCAAAGCCACAACAGTGTATGTAGTGAAGGACATGGAAAGTGGTGCGTCAACTGCTTAATTAACATTAATATACCCATTAGTCATAATTAAACTATAAGTATTTCTTAAATTAAGAGTTGAGAAAAATTAGTGGAAATAAAAGAAGGTAATTAAGAGGTTGATTAAATTTAAATTACCTCGAGTGGAAACCAAAGAAGCAGAAAAGGTCATAACAGCCAAATCAAAAGAAACCAACTGCCCTAAACCCAACTCCAACACTTTCCTTCGCACTCCCTCTTTCTCTCTCCACCACCTGCTGCTACTCATCGCTGTGTTTCTCTTTCTGTTTCTGCACACCAAAAATTAACTAAATAATTTTAGCTAATAATAATAACCCACGTTATATATACTGTAGTCTATATATATATATATATATATATATAAGAGATCACGCTCTTCTCTCTCTCTCTTATATATCACATGGGAGTTTCGTATTCTGGTTTGGCCTCCTTAGATATGGCACTTAAAGTATGATATCAAATTTCTATAAATAAATTATCCAAAAAAAAAGAAGGTCATACTCGATAATAAGAGTTGATTGGGCAAAGTTTCATGGTTTTGGTTTAATTAATTCATTTGTTCACGAGTGAAGAGAATGGAGAGTAGCACGTGCCGCATTCTTATTTTGTCACCCAACTAGAAAGTTAGGTTGGCGACGTTGTTAAATAGAAATATACATTACTGGTGTTTTTTTTTACAGGATACTATGAGTATCGTAGTGTCGTAGTATATTTTAAAATTCGTACTAAGTTTCAGTGAAAACGCGTACCGAAAAAGTCAATAAAGTGAAAATAGCCTAATATGATGGGATAGAGGTAGTATTTAGATTTTATTTTAATATTTACTTTTTGACAGAGGGAGTATTTTGCATCAGTCTAGTATTTTTTTTTATAAACACCGTGCTGGTTTTACTAGTAGTAAATATCGTTAATTAATCTGTGCACTAAATACAGAAAAATTTGTTGGTGGATTATGGGAGGTTATTATGTCTACACTAAAAATTACGTGTGGAGCTCTGTAATTTAAAAATAATAACTCCATGAATATATCTTTTTCTCTTAAGCCGAAAATATCAAATTCTACAGTTTTGTTATTTTCATTCCGTTCCAAATACAAGGTAGGAGCGAGAAAATATCAGTTGCAAAAGCATGTGGGCCGAACTAAATTAGTTGGATTTTGGCAAAAGTAAAGGATAATTAAGGGAAAATATATACACATGATTTAAGGTATTTAATTTTACATCGAGAGTAATTACCGAATTAATTACTAGTCCTACTCCTCCGACCCCCATATATACATGAAATTTTGATCTATATTAATAAGCGTAAGCACTGTGGAAGATATGTAATAGTACCACTTATTTGCAATGTTTTGAAAACCGGATCGGACATTGAATCGGTCGTTCAATTGGATCACCGGGTCACCGGTCCGATCGGTTGATCCGTTCTTAAAAAATCGGGGTGACTCGTAAATATATTATTATATTATAGTATTCAATTTAAAATATTTAAATTATCAACATGTTTTAAATTTTATACTTGTATCAAATGAAAAACAATATATAAATGGTATTGGTTCGACTATGCATGAATAAAATGAAATATTTTCACATCAAAATATATACTAAGATCAATTTTAAATTAATACTAAATTGACAAAATTCCAACTAATTATTTTTTATATGTTCTTTAATCGTCTTTTTATGTATGTCAATTTTATATAAGAAATACCAACTAAACTCAAATTATAATTAAAAAAACATTGATTGCTAATAACATGATAAAACTTATTTCAATATTGATTTCAGTAGTAATATGTGGTTAAATATATTTGTAATTGTTTCTCATCACATGTTGGTAGGTTGTTCAGTTAGTTATCACATTAGTCTTTAATCAAGGAGGTCACAAGTTCAAATCTCAAAAGATACAATAAGTTTTTTTTTAATTGAACCGGGTCACCGGTTTCGACCGGGTCACTCCAGGTCACAATAATAACCCGCCTACTACTGAACCGGACCGGATAGCCGACCGGTTCGCGGTTAAACCGGTCGAACCCGCCGGTCCGGGTTGGGTTTTAAAACACTGCTTATTTGAGTGGGAGTATTTTCTATTTTAAGAAAATAAACATACATAGGGATTATTTAAAAAAAAAAATTAAACATATATCAAAGACGAATGGAGTATCACATAATATTTGTTTTCACTAATAAACTTGGCTTGTCATGCACCAAAATCCCACTTTCTTCCTCGAGAATACAGTATTCATCATCCGCGACGTTTACGCTTTCATCCTTCCCCCTAATAAAACACACACAAAATCAAAATTTATACTTCCTCTGATTCAAGATTGGTGACCCCTTTCTTTTCCTTCTTTTCGGCAAGCATTTCAACGCTTCTCGATGATGAGTTTCAAAATAATTTTTTGAAATATTGTTTCTTTTACAGTATACCATAACACTCGTAGTATCCCGTAAAAGAAACAATATTTTAAAAATTTATTTTGAAACTCATCATCGAAGAGCGTGGAAATGCTTGCCGAAAAGAAGGAAAAAAAAGGGGTCACCAATCTTGAATCAGAGGAAGTACAAAATAATAATAAATGAAATGCAGAAATTAGAGTGCAGAGACTTACATTTTCAAGTAGAGTGAAATCCCCAGAACCACAAGTGCGTAAGCTGGATAATACAGCCACTTAATCTGCAATTAATTGTTTATGTTAACACCAAATTAATCCAATTATATCTTAACATATTTAGGAAAAAAAAATGATGAAATATTTGAAAGAGAAACCTGCTGCTTGTAGATGAAGATTCTGATAACTACTACCCATACATCAGATGTGAGCAGAGACAAATTTAATAGTGTAGCTCCACTTATCTGCCCCATATCATTATATATATTCTTGAGCTAATTAGTACATATACATATATGTAAATAATGAAATACCCCATAAAGATTATACCTTTAGAACATGAGGGGTTAATGCATAGAACGTAAAAGACACTATTGTGCAACCAAGATAGGCAAATTCCTGCAAATTAATTTCATTAGCCCAAAAAATCCAGGAAAAATCACTCTTCATTTGGGTTGATAAACAAGTTGTATTAATTACGCTAAATAATGAAATATTGGAGATTACTAGTTGAGGAGAGAAAGTGATTGACTCGAGGCTCTTCCTCTCCAAAGTAGCCCTATATAAAGTCAAGGGACTACTTCACCATCACCCACACGTGAATTAAAACTGAAGACGAAATTAATAAAATAAAAGTTTGGATCTTGAAATAAATAGTACTACTAGTAAATCATTTTAAGGATACATCCCTAGTGCGGTGATGAGCACCCCAAAAAACCCAATCATCGCCATAACTTCAACTCGATCTTTCTTCTTCACACAGAATTCCTACACCAATAATCAATATACTAGAATCACATTTCCATTAATAACCAAAAAAAAAAAGAAAAAGAAGAAGAGAGATTCAAATACCGACGACGCCGACATTGCTGAGAACAGTCCCTCCAATTACAAAAATATCCCCAAACAGAGGCTTCGACCCATCTACAAATACCCAAATTCACATACTATATCAATATTAGTAATATTTAATTTCGCTTTATCAATTTCTAATTTGAAGAAAATGTGTGTGAGAGAGAGAGAGAGACCTAGAGAGACCGGGTCATAATCAGAGAGAAGAAGCAGAGCAAGGCCAGCGAGAGAAACTCCCACACCGAAGAACTGCCAAACCGAGTAGCGCGTGCCCAGAAAAAGCCACGTCAGCACGATGGCCCAGGCGATGGTGAAGCAGTCCAGCAGCGTGATGCTCGTGATCGACGTGTACTCGTAAGCTTTCGTAACTGCAAATGAAGAAAGTTGTAGAATGTTCGAGTCGAGTAGAGTAGAAGATTCGTTTTTAGTGTTTAGTGGAGGAGGAGGACCGAAGATATACCGAGAAAGTTCCCCTGCACGTCGACGAAGGCAAGGGCGGCGTACCAATACCACGACAGCTGCAGCTTCTGTCTTCTGCATAGCAGTATGGATCCGTACACCACAGCCAGGGACAAGTATGCGAAGAAGGAGACGCTCAGAGGCGCATCCACGCCTACATTTTTTGGATTTTTAATTTTTATTTTCTTCAATAGATTCGAGAAATTATTTAATAGTAGTAGGAAAATTAAATACCTTGATTGGTGATGAGAGAAACGGTGAAGCTCATAATGGCCAAATTTAAAGAAGCCAACTGGCCCAGAAATATCTGCAGCAACGTCCCCGCCATGGCTTCTTCTTCCGCATACAAATCTCTCAGGAATCTAATCTCGGATTAGAAAGGAATTCCCCTCACTACTTCTACTAGTCTATAGTAGTGTTATTATTTAATTTTGGACGGAATCCCAACGCGACAACGTGGCCATGAAAAGTGTTATAAGATATAGGGCTGAGATTCATTCCAAGTGGTCAAGGCATGTTAAATACACTACACAGTGACATTAGTACTATATTAGTGACGAAGCAGACCTACGTTTCCATTCTAATCAAGATGTTGATGTTTGAGTCATCTGGGTGCGTCCGTGCGTGTATGCGAGAGAGTTGCGTTGTGCTAAAAAAATACAGACTAAATTATGGGATTTTTTTTTAATATCAGACAAACACAATAAACTCATTTGAGTTGACTCGAACCTCCGACTTCTTGGTTGGAGGAAAAATATTTTATCAACTGAACTGCGCTTTGTTGTCAAAATTATGACCAAGTGTCATAAACTATGGGAAGTTAAATTTGGAGTTTAAGGGAATTTGACCAAGTGTCATTCAATTTGAAGCTTTTGATTACAAAGAGTTTTAGTATCTATCCCGTCTTATAAGAAATACAGTTAACCAATTATTGCTAAGGTTATGTATAGATAGGGTTTGAGTAATTTAGAAGTAGTCATTAGTGAATGGATAATTCCTTAAATGGAGTATAAATATAGGGACACACTTGGGTCAGCCGGAGGCACCGTGCGGCCGGGCTAAAACAATGACAAGGAACTTTCATCTCATATATAAACCCAAATTTATGGTGCTTTGACAAAATAAGTAATAGTAACAACAAAAACAAGGTTATTTTACGTGTTAAGATTAATGTATTCCAACTCATCTTGATTCATATATTTAGAGGGTGTTTGGCTAAGCTTATAGGGGGTGTTTGGCTAAGCTTATAAGCTACTTTAAGTAGCTTATAAACTATTTAAGAGCTTTAAGCTTTGAAAATGTGTTTGCCAAAATAAGCTCTTTAAGTAGCTTATAAGCTCCAAAAATAAGCTAAAGAGTTTATAAGTTCCCTCACCCCAACTTATTTTTTCAGCTTATAAGCTGTTAGTGCTTAAAGCTATTTCAAATAAGCTTAGCCAAACACCCCATAGTCAAACTTAATCATATATACACAAGTTGTGCATTTTGCAGTTTTTGATAAAAAAGAGTAGGGTTTTTTTTTTTTTTTTTTTTTTTAAGGGTAGTGAATATTTTGATTAGAATATAGTACTATCACAGCTGAACCAAATTCTATGATAAGTGTGTTTCATGTATAATTTGTAGTAGCCGCTACAAGTGCGAGGTGAATGATCAATTCTAGTAATTTCAATGTAAATCGGTTAAATTCTTCCTTTTCCTATGGGAAAGGCTAATATGGATGGATTAATTTTCAATGTGAATAGAACATGTTAAACACAAAATAATTTTCAGACCTAGACAAGCCCATATTCCAAGTAATCCACACTTAAGATCAAGCACTTTTATTGGGTCAAGCCCATAGCATCCCAGTTAGACCATTTGCCACGGACGGCGCCGCGACCATCTGTGGGATCTGGGCTTGATTGGGATCCGTCGGTCATCCTCTCGCACCACCTCCCCTAGAGTCTGCTGGGTTTTTTTGGAGCTGCAGCTCGATCTAGACTCGTTCAAGCCCGAATTGATCGAGCCTCGTAATCTGATTGCGAGGGAGTGAAAATATATACATGTATGATTAATTAAAGGGATTTACTTTTACATCAAGTAATTCCCGAATTAATAAAATTAGGCACGAGTTAAAATAGTGTATAGTAGCTCCACTTATCTGCCCCATTTCATCAAATATATATTCTTGAATTAATTAGTAATAGTACATATTTATATGTGAATAATATGAAATATCACGTAAAAGAAAAAATACAATACTTTAAAAATTCATTTTAAAACCATCATCAAAAAACATGAAAATGCGTGCCAAATAAAAATTCAGTAAATAAAGGACACATGGAATATGAAAGATCCCATAAAGCTTATACCTTTAGAACACGAGGGACTATTAGTGCATAGAACGTAAAAGACGTTATTGTGCAACCAATACCTGCAAATTAAGTTCATTAGCCCAAAAAATCCAGGAAAAGTCACTGTTCATTTAGGTTAATAATCAAGTTGTATTAATTATGCTAAATAATGAAATATTTGGAGATTACTAGTTGAGGAGAGAAAGTGATTGACTCGAGGCTCTTCCTCTCCAAAGTAGCCCTATATAAAGTCAAGGGACTAATTCACCATCACCCACACGTGAATTAAAACTGAAGACGAAATTAATAAAATAAAATTTTGGATCTTGAAATAAATAGTAAATCATTATAAGGATACATCCCTAGTGCGGTGATGAGCATCCCAAAAGACCCAATCATCGCCATAACTTCAACATCTTTCTTCTTCACACAGAATTCCTACACCAATAATCAATATATCAAATCACATTTCCATTAATAACAAAAAGAAAAGAAAAGAAAAAGAAGAAGAAGAGATTCAATACCGACCACGCCGACATTGCTCATAGAAAGAAAAACAGTCCCTCCAATTACAAAAATATCCCCAAACAGAGGCTTCGACCCATCTACATATTACCCCAAATTCATACTATATATCAACATTAATATTTTCGCTTTTATCAATTTTTGATTTGAAGAAAATGTAAGAGAGAGAGAGAGAGAGAGAGACCTAGAGCGATTGGGTCGTAATCAGAGAGGAGAAGCAGAGCAAGGCCAGCGAGAGAAACTCCCACACCGAAAAATTGCCAAACCGTGTACGGCGTGCCCAGGAGGAGCCACGTCGGCACGATGGACCAGGCTATGGTGCAGCAGTCCAGCAGCGTGACGCTCGTGATCGACGTGTACTCGTAAGCTTTCGTAACTGCAGATGAAGAACGTTCTAGAATGTTCGAGAAGAGTAGAGTAGAATTGATTCGTTTTTAGTGTTTAGTGAAGGAGGATCGGAGAATTACCGAGATAGTTCCCCTGAACGTCGACAAAGGCAAGTCCAGCGTACCAATACCACGACACCTGCACCACCATGTCCGAACTCACTACATTAATCATCAAATCGATTTTTTTTTTTAAATTCAAAGCGCATGCAATTCAATTGGTAAGACGCTTTCTCTCTAATTAAAATGTTGGGGATTCTGTCTTCTGCAGAGCAGTGTCTGGTTCCGTACACCACAGCCATAGCCACGTATGAGAAGGAGACGCTCAGAGGCGCATCCACGCCTACATTTTTCGATTTTTTTTTCTTTTAATATTTTCTTCGAGAATTTTAATTTAATAGAAAAAAAAATACGAAAACAGTACCTTGATTAGTGATGAGGGAAACGATGAAGCTGAAAATGGCCAAATCGAAAGAAGCCAGCTGGCCTAGAAATATCTGCGGCAACATCCCCGCCGCCATGGCTTCTTCCACATCCAAATCTCATGAACCTGGGTTGGGGGTGTGATAGGATAGGCCCAATGGCCCAGACCAGCTCGGCCCATCCAAAGGGAGGCCCAATAACACAGTCAACAAAGATCAGCCACCCACCCCACGATTTCTCAACCACTGCACAGGCAGACGTGCGAGAGCAGCAACATCCATGATCTCTCAACCACCCTTGACTGAAACTATCTATAAATAAGAGCTATTTTGTAAGAGGAAGGGGTCGGCACTGTACTATTTAGAAAAGATACCTGAATATACATATTCTCATTCTCCTCCGTGGACGTAGATCGACCCAAACGATCGAACCACGTAAATCCTTGTGTTCCCAGTCTTCTACAAATCTCTCCATCACTAAAACACTCTAAAATCGACGATCGATCACTGGCGCCGTCTGTGGGAAACGAAAGAATTTTGTGAAACCGATCAGCACATTTTCGAGTGAAAATACGATGGTAAGACCAACCCGCTCCGCCACCACCGCCGCCGCTGCTGCCAAGGCGAAACAGAAACGGGCTGACCTCTTTTCCAATCCGCCTTACATGCCGGCCAACGAGGAAGAGGGTGACGTTAGTCAAGCTCAGAAAACTGCTTCCCAGATCTAACGTGACCAACAGCCCATTCGCCGAACTCCTGAAGGCCACCTGGAGGATGTCCCATCTGGGGGTTCAGCTAGCGGCGACGGACCAGATCAAAGTGGCAGCCAACGTGGAAATACCGAACTCCAACTCGAGCTGGGAGACGCACTGAAGGCGTACCTGAACCTCCACGAGCAGGATTTTCGCAAGTTCGCCGATCAACACCGACAACAAAGTCAAAGCAAAGAAGACGAAGTCGAACCGTCACAAAGGCCATCCCTAAGTCTCCAGATCGTTGGAGACAGGGAGGCCGAAGTTCCCCAAAGGCGACTAAACAATCGCCGTAGAAACGATCGCGCTTCACCTCGGCGCGGTTCAACGTCACCTCGTCAAAACGCCTTTCCTCATCGGCGTGACGAAGGGAACGTCCATCAGAGAAGATTCGACGTTGAGGCCGAACTTCCCCGAAGGCGACAAAGCAATCGCCGCGGGAACGATCACGTTTCACCTCAGCGCGATCCGACACCACCTCGTCAAAACGCCATTCCACCCCGGCGCGACGACGAGAACGCCTACCAAGGAAGATTCGCCGTCTACGGTCGGATCTCGACTCCCTTCACTAATAGGATACTCTATACTCCCCTCCCGTCGACGTATAGAGTACCTCCTATCCCACCTTACAACGGAACCTAAGACCCCAGCAACTTTCTATCCCGGTTCCAATACAACATGATGAACCAGGGGTTGGCCGAAGACGTTTACCTGTGTAAAGTCTTCCCCGAGCTACTAGTGGACAACGCTAGGAGCTGGTTTGATAGCCTTCCTAATTGCAGCGTAGGGTCATATGCTGACCTACTGGACGCCTTTGAACGTCGTTTCTTCCAAAAAGCCTAGGCAAAGATCAGCCCAGCCCAGCTCCTCACCTTAAAGCAAGGGCGGGGAGAAACGATCAGTGATTTTCTAGCCCGTTTTTATAACGAGAGCCTAAAAGTCGATCGTCTCTCCGACGACGTGCTTATCTCGGCCTTCCAAAATGGCATCCAGTCCGGAACTCTCTTCAGAGAGCTCGTAAAGGCACGTCCCGCGACCTCCAGGCAGCTATGGAAGATCGCCGACACATTCGCCGAAGCGGACGAGGCCGACCGGAAGAAACGGGCGGCAGATCGGCCCGAAAACAACGATAAGAGAAAAAAAGAGGAGCGCACTGACTTTGGGCAAGGCCGCCGAAGTGCCCTCGAAAGGTTACAGCGAGGACCCCTCGAGTCCCGCCTAGGACCTCGACCCAACCAAGACCGAAGTCAGTATACACCGCTGACAAAGTCCAGGGCCGAAATATATGAGCTCCACTCAGACTTGTTCGAGAAGCCATCGCCCTTATCCCGAGGTGGCTCGAAGCGCCGATCCAAGGAAAAATACTGCAAGCTCCACAATGACTATGGTCATGAAACTGAGGACTGCAGGGACCTCGCCTCGGACATAGAGCATATGGTGCGCGACGGTACCCTCAAACTGTACCAAAGTCGCGACCAGAAAGAGGCCCAACCTCAAGGAAAGGGCAAGAGAAAGAAAAATAAGGGAGGCCATAACTGCGCCTCCAAAACCGACAAAAGGCCAAAACGCGATGACGAGGATGAGGATGAGGATCAACCCCGATATGATGCAGTTATCACTGCCATCACCGGACTGCCTGAAGGCACGACGAGGTCATCGTTGAAAGCCGAGGCCCGAAGTCAACAACGGGAAGAACCTACCCAAAAAAGGTTCAAGAGGGAGGAGGTCGTCACCTTTTCAAGCAATGACCCAGTTCCCCATGCGGTACCTCATCAAGATGCCACCATAATCGAGGCCGTGGTGGCCAACAAACTGGTCCACCGCGTATTCGTTGATAGTGGAGCATCTGTGAGTGTGCTCTTTAAAGACTGCTTCGATAAGCTAGATATCGAAGAAGCACGTCTGAGGCCAGCACCCATGCCATTAAAGAACTTCACACAACAAGAGACGACGACGGAAGGCATAATTTCACTGCCCGTGACGGTTGGAAAGAGCCCGTTGTCTACTACAAAGATAATCCACTTCTTCGTCGTAAAAGCTAGCTCCCCCTATAACATCATCTTAGGAAGGGATTGGCTAATAGCGACGAAGGCGATCTGCTCGGCCTACCACCTGACGATCAAAATTCCGTCTAAAAACGGAGTGATCACGCTTCGGGGAAACCAGCAGCAGGCCAAGGAATGCATGCAGGTCGCACTCCGAGGTGAAAGGAATCAACACCCCCAGGCATAGCAACTACAGAAACCCGAAGAGGTGGGGTCGACGTCGCCTCCATCCGTCGAGCCAGTAGAAGACGTCGCATTATACGAAAATAACCCTGTTAGGGTCGTCAAAGTAGGGTTCGTCGGCGAAAACGTGCTCCGAAGTCAACTTATCCGGCTCCTTCGGGAATATAGAGATGTCTTCGCATGGTCGCCGCTAGACATGACCGGGGTGGCACCGAGCATTATCACTCATCACCTCAACATCGACCCTGCAATAAAACCAGTTCGGCAGAAGCAACGAGCCTTCACAGCCGAACGAGGTCAAGTGATTCACGACGAGGTTCGGCAACTGCAACAGGCCGATATTTTATTCGAAGTAAAATATCCGACCTGGTTGGCCAACCCCGTGATGGTGAAAAAGCAGGGAGGCAGGTGGCGGATGTGTATTGATTACACGGACCTTAATAAGCACTGCTCAAAAGACTGCTACCCCCTCCCCAACATTGACAAGAAGGTCGAAGCTCTTGTTGGCCACAAGGTGTTCAGCTTCTTGGACCTATACAAGGGATACCACCAAGTCCTCATGAATGCCGAAGACGCGCCGAAGACCGCCTTCGTCACGGACTTCGGCATCTATGCATACAAAAAAATGCCCTTCGGACTGAAGAACGCCGGAGCCACATACCAAAGAATGGTCGATAAAATTTTTGAAGCCCACATCGGTAGCATTGTCGAAGTATATGTAGACGATATAGTCGTAAAGAGCAAGGAGATCGCCACTTGTGTAAACGACCTTAAAGTTGTCTTCGGCCTACTTCGTAAAGTAAACCTAAAGTTAAACCCAGAAAAGTGTACTTTTATGGTCCAATCTGGAAAATTTCTAGGGTGTTGGGTTTCACGCGAAGGGTTAAAAGCCAACCCTTCAAAAGTCCGAGCTATCCAAGAAATGCAAGTGCCGAAGTCAATCCATGACGTGCACAAACTAACGGGCTGCCTAGCCGCCCTAAGTCGTTTTTTATCTAAGGCCGCCGAAAAACAACTCTCATTCTTCAAGATACTAAAAAAGGCGCCGAACTTCGAATGGAACGACGAGCACAGGAGAGCTTTCGATGGCTTAAAGAAGTATCTGGCAAATCTCCCTACATTATCTGCACCAAAGAAGGGCGAGGTCCTCTCTTTATACCTCGCCGCTTCGAACGAGGCAATCAGCGCAGTCCTGGTACGAGAAGAAAGACGTCATCAGCTACCCGTCTATTTCATAAGCCGAGCCCTAAAAGGACCGGAGACGAGGTATCAGCCTTTGGAAAAGGTCGCACTTGCGTTGGTGAACGCAGCAAGGAGACTCCGACCGTACTTTTATGCACATCAGATACAAGTGCTGACCGACCTACCACTTCGGCAAGTGCTTACAAAGCCGGAAGCATCTGGGCGAATCGCTAAATGGGCTATCGAACTCGGCGAGCATACGATTTCCTTTGTACCTCGCCAAGCAATTAAAGGGCAAGCCCTGGCCGATTTCCTGGTAGAAGCCAAGTTCACGGGTACACAGCAATCCGTTGAACCTACTGAGGATAAATCAAAGGCCGAGGCACCGAACCCACAACCGCGAGACTGTTGGAAGGTCTACATGGACGGGGCATCTGGTAACAAAGGAAGCGGAGCCGGGGTTTTACTCATCAGCCCGGAAGGAAAGGAGGTCACCCACGCACTCCGGTTCAATTTTCCGACCACAAATAACGAGGTAGAATACGAAGCTTTAATCGCTGGACTTCGCCTAGCCCAAGCTCTCCAGGTAAGGGCCATTCAAATCCACAGCGATTCCCAAATCATAGTGAATCATATACTAGGTAAATACGAGGCCAAAGGAGCACAAATGAAGAAGTACCTTCATAAGGCCAAGATCCTACAACAAGGCTTCTCGTACTTCGAGTTGGTGCGAATCCCAAGAGGGGATAACGGACGAGCTGACGCGCTAAGCAAGCTCGCGTCTTCATCAACAATCTCTCCAGTGGAAGAAGTACAGCTCCGAAGTATCGATGAAGCCGAAGTTAATGTAGTAACCGAAGACGGACCGAACTGGATGACTCCACTTCGCAGCTATTTAGAGATAGGCGAGCTCCCCACCGATAAGGGTGAGGCTAGAAAGCTCCTGGCCAAGTCCATCAAGTATGTCTTTGAACAGGGAGTGTTGTATAGGAAATCCTACCTCCAACCTCTCCTAAGATGTGCGGGGCCCAATCAAGCGAACTACGTATTGCGCGAGGTCCATGAAGGTTCCTGCGGCAGTCACATCGGAGCCCGCGCCCTGACCAAAAAGATCATGAGGTGGGGATACTATTGGCCCACCCTGCTCCAGGACGCTACCGACCTCATCAAAAAATGCCCGAAGTGCCAAATCCATGCGACGGTTCCAAGATTGCCACAGACCGAACTGGCCAGCATGCAAAGCCCTTGGCCGTTCATGCAGTGGGGAATCGACAATGTCGGTCCATTCGAAAAAGCTCCCGGCCAACTACAGTTCCTTATTGTAGCAATCGACTACTTGACGAAGTGGGTCGAAGCCGAAACGTTGGCACGAATCACAAGTAAAAATGCCCTAAACTTCATTTGGAAAAACATAGTTTGTCGCTTCGGCATACCTCACGTCCTCGTTTCGGATAACGAAACCCAGTTCACAGACAAGACGTTCCGAGAATGGTGTGACGAACTCCACATCCGACAGAAGTTCACCTCGGTAGCCCATCCTCAAGCGAATGGTCAAACCGAGGTTACGAACCGAACAATAGTCAAGGGGTTAAAAACCCGACTGGATAAGGCCAAAGGAGACTGGGCAGCAAACTTGCCCCAAGTCCTATGGTCGTACCGAACCACCCCGCGGACGTCACACGGTGAGACACCATACAGCTTGGTGTATGGAACCGAAGCAGTGATCCCGGTAGAGATCGGTTTACCGAGCCCCCGAACGCTTAACTTCGCGGCCCAAGACAACGAAGACGGACTTCGAACTAACTTGGATTTGCTAGAAGAAAAACGGGAACAAGCCTACATACAAGAAGCTCGATACAAACAGCAAGTAGCTCGGTATTATAACAGCCGGGTGAAGCATCAACAGCACCACGTGGGCGACTTCGTACTTCGGAATAACGAGGTCAGCAGGGCGGAGAAGCTCGGCAAATTAGAAGCCACCTGGGAAGGACCGTACCGAGTTCAAGAAGTCCTCGGAAAAGGGTCGTACAAGCTCGCCCACATGTCTGGTGAGCCCGTACCCCGTACATGGCACATTACCCACTTGAAGAGGTACTTTGTATAAACAGAGAGTGATGTCCAAGTTCATTTAGGTCGTAGGAATTGAGTTATCTTGATAAATTTTGTCTTATTTTGACTTCGTAAAAATTTTGTCTTATTTTGACTTCGTAAAACTTTTTGTTTATTTTGCATGCATTTTGCATCTCTCATTTATACTAAGTATCTCGATTTTAAAAAAATCCTGACGAGGATACGCAAATAAACTCCGCCTCGGAGTCACACCTAAACGCGCGTAAGGGGACCACCCCTATCGATAAATTCGACAAATAAGGAACCTAGAAAGCCTAAACTTCGTCGTTAGACGAAGTGGCTACCTAGAAAGCCTAAACTTCGTCGTTAGACGAAGTGGCCACCTAAAAAGCCTAAACTTCGTCGTTAGATGAAGTGGCTACCTAGAAAGCCTAAACTTCGTCGTTAGACGAAGTGGCTACCTAGAAAGCCTAAACTTCGTCGTTAGACGAAGTGGCCACCTAAAAAGCCTAAGCTTCGTCGTTGGACGAAGTGGCCACCTAAAAAGCCTAAAAGGCCCAAACTTCATCTCTGGACGAAGTGACTATGAGAAAGCTGCCTTCGTTAAATACAAGGGAACCTGCCTCGGTTAAAGGCAAGGATAGAAAGCATAAACAAAAAAAAAATAAAATTTATTTGAATAGAAATAAATGTACATTGTTACATTAAGAAGGCGAGGAACCCGGAGGCTTTGGCTTACTAAAGCTAAGCCAATCTCTAGCAAAATCCCTGCCGGAGTTAAAGTTCAAAACATCGTCTATACTAAACCTGCCCCGACCGCGTCCAGAAGCCGAACTTCGGCCTCTACCTCGGACATTCTGGCTCTCCCGACCCCGACCCCGTCCCGACGCCGATCGCCGCTCTTGACTATAAATTTCTCGAGAATGGCGTGTCACAATCTTCGGGTCCGGGTCAGCAGACCTCGAAGATTCACCTTCCAAAAATTCTCTAGAAGTACGGTCGAGCAACCTCGGATCCGGATCGGAAGAAACTGAAGTCGCAGAACCAGCTTGTAAAGACAGACGCCGCTTCAACTTCGGGAAGCGATCAAGGACTGTCTCATAAATGCTCGCCACACGAACGAGCTCTTCAAACTCACCTCTAACCTGCCAGGATTCACTCCCATATTCCTCCCTGTAACTTCGGCATCGGGCCTGGAGCTCCTTGACCTTATCGTAAGTCTCGGAAATCGTGGATCCCCCAGCTCGGTGAATTATGGTCTCGTACTCCATATGCTCCTCGACGATCTCTTTGCAAGCCTTGATGTCATCCCGAGCTCGCTGGTACTGGTCTTCGAGCTCCATGTATCTGGCATGCATCTCATCGAGTTTTTCTAAAGAAGCCCGAAGTTTCACCTCGGCCTCGATCTCTATGTTATTAGCCCGCTTCTTCCAGTTCGAAACATCGAGCTCGGCCACCTCTACAGCTCGGCGAAGCTCGGATATTTCTTGAACAAGGTGGGAGGCATCATAAAACTCGGGAGCAGACTACAGAACAAATACAAGCAAAGTTCAAAAAGAAATCCTTTTATTTATGTATAGCCGAAAACGGCGAAAGAAACGCCACCCTAACGGTGACGAAGTACAAAACTAAAAAAAAAAAAAAAAAGAGAAGAGGGAAAGAAGCCAAAAATCGTGAAGTGTCAATTCACTACATCACGATTTTCTCCTTCTAGGCCGACCTCTGGTTCCTCGAGGTCGTCGCGAGCTGGTTCCTCGGCGGTCTGTGCAGCCGGGGTCTTCTCGAGGTCGGCAATGACCGTCTCCAGGAGTTCATACCTGTCGGCGGGACATCGCCGAATAGTCCCTTCAGTGAGTAGAACCCTCTGCGCGGTGAGCTGCTCGACCACCGGGATTGAAGAACCATGCTCCAAAAGCACCCCGGCGAAGTCCTGCAGCGTTTCCTCCTCCGTCATGACACCATACCCGTACTTGGTTTTATCAAGCTCGGGGATGTCGGCGGCGATGTTGTCAAGCGCTGCAGAGACGATCGGGGTACTCAGGGCACTCGCCAACTGAACGGCCATGTGGGAGAAATGCCTCGACCGGAAGACACGTTCCACCACAGCTCGGAACACGTCCCCCTGTCCAGCCACCACCCCGGCAATCTCGTTGGTCAGCCGGTCCACTTCAACCTCCAGCTCGGCGTTCCTCTTTTTCGCCTCTTCGGCGGCAACCAAAGCCACCGCCTCCCTCTCCTGTGCTGCCTGTGCCGCGGCTTCGGCAGCATGGACCCTGGCCTTCAGCCGATCCTCCGTAGCCGCAACTTCGGCAGCCTGTGTTTGGAACTTGGCGACTCTACTCCTAATGAAGCTCGCCAAGCCCTGCAAAACCGCCTCAGCTCCCTAAAACCCGAAAACGAAGGAGAGATTAAAAAGGGTACAATCACTATATATATGTAATATTCAGTTTTACACTTACCTCAGGGAATCCTTGGCTCGAGGTCGCGCCACTCTCGACGATCATCACTTCGGCATCCAACGAAGTTACGGCTCCTCGAGGTCGTCGGCCGACCACCTGCAGTGGAGAGGAACCCCGGACAGGCGCGTCCAGCTGCGAGCTTACGGATACCGACCTTGGAAGGTCGGTCGTCCTCTCCGACGACGTCGCCGAAGTCGCCTTCTCCACCACGGAAACAGAGGGCTTCTGCCTCTTCCTCTTATTCTTGCCTTGTAAAGCGGCCTGGAAAGCTTGGGCATCCACTACAAAAAAATATATGTCAGTAAAAAATGAAAGAAATCACGAAACGCAAGTCAGCGAAGCAGAGCCTCACCCAAGTCCGCGTCAGACACGGAGTTATACGGGCTTAACCCATGATTCGCAAGCTCGGCCTCGGCATAATTCCTTTCAACGAGGCCGAGGTTCACCAAGCTCGTCTCAAGCTCACCGGTCGGTTTCCCAGTGTCTCGAGGAGCGAACTTACCCTTCATCCAAGGGTATAACGGGACACCTTCACACCGGCAAAAGAAGAACTTCTTTTGCCAGTTCGGCACCTTAGAAGGCGTCCCCAACTTGAACCTATTAATAGGGGAAAGGTAAGCCCACCCCGTCGGACCAAACTTAGGCCTAAAAAACCTAAGGAACGACTCTACGGTAGGCGTACCACCACGTCGGCTGACCTCGAAGCAAAAGCCGATGATCTGCTTGACAGAGGGTGGCTGCAACTGACCTAACGCCAGTTCAAGCTCTTCTAAGAGCTCGACAAAAAAATGGTTCAAAGGGAACCGTAAACCGAAATGAAGGTAATCTTCATATACGGTAAAAAAACCCACGGGAGGCGAACTACCCCTATCAACATCGCGGGGTAAAAGGAGTTCGACTGACTCGGGAAATAAAAAACTGCGGGCCAAACCCTGCATATGAGATACAGACATGGTGGAGGCCACATCCAGAGACGCGTCAGACCCAACCAACGACGGGAATTCAATTTCCCTAAACGCCGGCGGGACTAACGCGCGGGTATATACATTCAGCCAAACCTTCGCCGGAAACTCCCTAACCGGCGAAGGCGAAACCTCTACGTTCGCACTATCACTATCTACTGGGAGAAAAGAAGCATCCATTGTGAGGAAATTACTTACTTGTCAAAGATTTTCCGATCAAAAATCACCGGGAACTGACTGGACGGTGGCGGCGGTTGCAAAATTTTGAGGCTTAGGGTTTTCTCTCTTGCGCGAAATTGGAAATCAAGTGAGGGGGAAAAGTATTGTTTAGCGTACATGAGAAGCTTTTAAAGGAAAAGGCACGCCTTTTCAAATCCCGTCTCTTCATCTGCTCCAACAAAAAAGCGACGCGTGTCCTACCTACACTGACAACAGCAGTCGCACCTCACATCACGACCATACGATTCCAACCTCGTCAAAACGAGGCGATATGTACTTCGACTTCGTCGAAATACCAATTCCGACGGGGCAAGTACAATTCAATCTCGACCTCGTCAAAACGAGGCGGTATGTACTTCTCGACCTCGTCAAAACGAGGCGGTATGTACTTCGACTTCGTCGAAATACCAATTCCGACGGGGCCAAGTGCAATTCAAGCTCGACCTCGTCAAAACGAGGCGGTATACATTTCGACTCCGTCAAAATCTCAATTTCGACGAAGCAAGTACAGTTCCTCCACAATGACCTCGCTGCTCCGGTCTTTTGGGGGGGGGGAAGTGATAGGATAGGCCCAATGGCCCAGACCAGCTCGGCCCATCCAAAGGGAGGCCCAATAACACAGTCAACAAAGATCAGCCACCCACCCCACGATTTCTCAACCACTGCACAGGCGGACGTGCGAGAGCAGCAACATCCATGATCTCTCAACCACCCTTGACTGAAACTATCTATAAATAAGAGCTATTTTGTAAGAGGAAGGGGTCGGCACTGTACTATTTAGAAAAGATACCTGAATATACATATTCTCATTCTCCTCCGTGGACGTAGATCGACCCAAACGATCGAACCACGTAAATCCTTGTGTTCCCAGTGTTCTACAAATCTCTCCATCACTAAAACACTCTAAAATCGACGATCGATCAGGGTGGGAGCGGAGATGAAATTCACCCACTAGGCTAAGTCCACTCCTAGTTTATACTCCCTCCATTTCATTTAAAATGACACATTTCTTTTTAGCTTTTATTGGCACGCTTTTCTACACTTCTTGATGATGAGTTTTAAAATGGATTTTCGAATAATTTTTTTTACAGGATATTACGACAAAACCATACCAGAAAATCTACTATTAAAATATATTATTTTATATGAAATGTAAGGAATATTATTATTATTTAATTTAATGTGATGGTGGTACATCTTTTGTCAGAAAATATACATATGACGTTGAGATTCGTTCCAACTAGTCAAGGCTTTTTTTACTAAACGAATCATTGCTAAGATTATGTATATAGTGTTTGAGTAGTTTAGATAGTACTAGTATTTATATTAAATAAGGATCGGTAGGTAATATTTTCCCATCCCTTTAGAGAATACAGTATTTGATAAAACAAGCAGGAAACACATTATAAAATACTATCCAAATACATAATGCTTGACAAAAATACAACAAAATAAATAACAACTCTTTGGGCTTAAGATTAATCTTATTCCACCTCACTTTGATTCATAGTCGAACATAACCATATATACACAAGTTATATTTATGTGCATTTTGCAGTTTTCGATCAAAGAGAATGTCTTTTTTTTTTTTTTTTGTTAACTAGTCTTCCTTACTAAAAATATAGAGACATCCTATACTATTAAAAGCTTTTTAAGGCTACAAGTGAGGGGTGAATGACCAATTCTAATAATTACTGTAAATCACTTGAATTCTTCCTTTTCCTATAGGGAGGCTAATATGGCTTAATTAATTTTCAATATGAATAGAATATGTCCACATAAAAATAATTTTCAGACCTAGACATCAATTGCCCACATAGCCAAGCCCATATTTCAAGTGAATCCATACTTAAGATTCTAATCAAGCGCTTTTATTGGATCAAGCCCATATATAGCAGTCCCAGTTAGACCATTTGCCATGAACGGCTCCTTTTTCTTTCTTTTTTTTTCCCCAATATTTTCATGAAAAATGTATTCTTGATTATAAGAATGAATTTTGTTTCGATTTTTTATGAGATTATCATTATTTATTATTTATATATGGCTTATTAAACTTTATCTGCAATTCAAGCGGAATAAGTCGAGTCAAGTCGGTTGTACCGGACCGGTCTTGGCTCATTAGCTAAATGAAGAAATCATACATAAATAATTTTTTAGTGGCTTATTTGCGCTGCCGACTAGTAAAGGTTGCAAAATATCAGCCAGGCCGCCAACTCCATCCAGAGCCCGGCATACTTTTGGTCAAATGAGCACGAATTATTTTTTGTCAACTCTACTAGCGGGTAAATTTAGAGTTGTCAAATGAACTGGACTGGCCTAGGTCTGTTACACACTGACACATGGTCAACCTATTTGCTCATAGGGGTTGGGTTGGCAGGTTTTTCCCTTAAAAAAGTTTCATCTCGACCTATTTTCAAGTCCGAACTCAAACCCCCTAATAATAAATAAAAAAAAGTAAAATAAAAAACTTCAAATGGGCCCCTATTGGACCATTTGTTTTTTTAAAAAAAACATTACCCAAATCTAACCTGACCACTACAACATTAGTCTAGACTGAGCTAGCTAGGCGTATATAATCAATGAACTTGGGCTGTCATCTTTTGTACTATTATACTAGATTACTAGTGTAATTCAATTAAAAAATGATTATTCATTTTACGTGGATACCAATTATGAAATTGAATTACTTAATTTAACCTTTCTCATTCTTATTTCATTACTAAATAAATTCATCATGTATATCAACTATCGCCTTAAAAAAACAAATAATTTTAATAAAAGAAGTAGCCATATACAGTATGTTTCATGCCGTTGAATTACGCTACAAATTGTACTCTCCTTTTGTTGACATCTCTTTTCTTTTCGGTAACGTAAAGAGCGAAAAAAATAGTAGAACCAAACTTTTTGAAAAACACGATTGTAATGAGATCAAAATTTATGAAATTTTGTGAACACACTTCATAATTTGATTAAAATATAGAATAGACCATAAAATGATGGCATATTATCTTCGTCAGCAAATTAGCCCATCCAGAAACCAGAAGAAGGAATAAAATATTTACAGCGAAGCAAAAACGCACAAGAATCAGGTTATTCACCTAGAAAGCGCCACGTATGTGACGATCCGTAGCTGGGACCACTCCTCTTTTGACAACGCGTCGCTTAGTTGAAATTCTTCCTATTGAAACTTGACACGTCAATTCCCAATCAGAGCTTTTCTGGTTACAGTCATTTAGATTCGGTATTTTTTTATTTTCTGGATAAAGATTCACTTTCGTTTATTCAAGAAAATATATAGTAAGAAAATTCAACAACTGTTTTCGAAACTTCAAGAAAATAAAAAGTTTATCTATGAACAGATCAAAGATGCACTTTTTTTTTTTTTTTTTTTTTGGGGGTGGGGGGTGGGAGAAAAATATATAGTAACTAAAAAAATTAAATCCATTTTTACATTTCAATATTTAGCCTTCTAAATAGAACGTCAAAGAAAAAACACTATACAAAAAATTCAATTATTTTTTTTCTATAAATGCCAACGCTAGGGGTTGATTTCTTCCAACCGTATATTATACTGGTCAGAGTTATAACATTTCACAAACCTTCCCTAAAAAAATGAAACAATCTTCATATGTAAAAAATAGTACTACCTTCATCCCATTATATTAGAGCTTATTTTCGTTTTGGTCCGTCCCATTATATTAGAGCTCTTTCTTAAAATGACAAAAAATATTTGGCTACAATTAACTCTCTCTCCTTAGAATTGATTATAATCACATATACTTCTATTTATTGATTTCTGAGCAAGTCAAATAAGTCTTAATATAATTGAGATGAATGTAGTATATACGTAGTATGTATATACACGTCGGTAAAAAAAACAAAATTTAGAATCTAGAGTAATTTAGCAATAAAAACAAAAAACCCGGCACGTAGGAAGAAATTTGGTGGTCCAATAAATGAAAGTAAAATAAAATTAAAAATAGTAAGCAAATACAAAAAAAAAGGGGGTCCGTCGAAAATAGCAGTAATTTGTGGACCCCCCACCCTCTTCCCCCTTGTGCATTTATCTCTCGTTTACAATTTCTTTCCCTGCTGATTTTAAAAACTCCGAAAAGGGCAAAAACTGGAGGAATTTCCGAACTTATATTCATCCTCCTTTTTTTGCTCTTCCACAGCCTGTCACCC
>CM038117.1:5725554-6101840 GCA_001642375.2 Mentha longifolia
GACATGAACCAGCCGAAGTGGGACCGGTTCGGGATCATGGTGGAGCCGCTGGCGAGCCAGAGGGCGTGGATGGTGACGCAGGGCAACCACGACGGGAGGAGGATCAAGGTCCTCCACCGCACCCCCTTCACCTCCTACAACGCCAGGTGGGCCATGCCCTACGGGGAGTCCGCCTCCCCTTCCAACCTCTTCTACTCCTTCGAGGCCGCCGGCATCCACGTCATCATGCTGGGCTCCTACGCCGACTTCGGGCCGGGCTCCGACCAGCTGCGGTGGCTGCGGTCGGATTTAGGGAAGGTCGACCGGAAGCGGACGCCGTGGCTGGTCGCCGCCGTCCACGCGCCGTGGTACAACTCGAACAACGACCATCAGCAGGAGTACGAGTCGGTGGGGATGAAGCGGGCTATGGAGGACTTGCTCTTCAGGGCACGTGTCGACGTCGTATTCGCTGGCCACGTTCATGCCTACGAGCGCTTTGTAAGAAAATCGGATCAAATCCTCTATTTGCATTTCCGTGTTGTAACAACGGATATAATTGACACGTGTAAAAAATATTTTCAAAAATTAACATGTGTCAATCATCTGTCGTTACAATAGAAGATTCTATACGAAAATACAATAGAGGATCTCATTAGTAAGAAAAATTATTCGATTTTTGATTTAAGTGTTATTAATGTTTTTATACTAATTGTAAAATGTTGATTAGGTGCGTGTATAAGGAGGAGGCAAACGAATGTGGCCCATGTACATAACGGTGGGGACCGGAGGCAACCATGAAGGCCTTGCTACCTGGTGATTAAAATATTTATTTAATTGGATATCTAAATAGTAATATAAATTTAATATGAAAATTGGGATAAATTTATTTATAGGTTTATGGAGGCGCAGCCAAAAATATCTGCATTTCGAGAGGCAAAGTATGGGCATGGGCAATTTTCTGTTGTGAATGGAAGTCATGCAGTTTGGACGTGGCACAGAAACAGCGAAAATTTAGGTGTTTTGAAACGGATAGAGTTGTGATAAGAAGCCTAGCATCTATCCATCGTGTTCGAAAACCATGATTTCTTCAAAGTTTATAGTACTTTTTTTATATATATATTTTTTAACATTATGTGATACTGCTAAGAAATGACTATACTCTCATTGATTGATGGGCCGGTATATGCTGAATTTTGCATCATCCATATAAAATAAAGGCAGATTGGACGGACTGTAATCAATAATATTTTTGGCTTATAAAAACGTTTTAATTATTGTTGGTTTAGAAAATGTTTATAAGTTATAACACATGGCGACCATCCGTCGTTGCAATAGTAGTTGCAATTGAAATTGCATTAGAATATCTGAATCGATGTGTTGGAAAAATATGGTTTATTGGGGTAATTTGGAGAAAATTTGTTGGGTTTTTTTTTTTGTTTTTTTTTTCTTCTTCAAACCATATATTTTGGGTTAGAAAGCCAGCCCGATGTATGGTGCAGAATCTTAAAACTGATTCATTTCATAACTCACAATTCTATGTTCGGTTAAATTGTTATTTCATGTAACATTCTTATATTGAAAATCTGAATTAAAATTCAAAGTATATACGTATCCGATAGAATCAATTTATGATCAGGTATTATACTTTTCAAATATGAGTCAGATTAATCAGTATATAGACAATATTAGTCAAAGCAATGTTTTACTTTCCAAAATTGCAGAGGTTTTTAATTTCATGTATATTCATAATTCATTATGTTGAATGATTTATTTGGGAAACTATCTACATTATATATTGCATAATCTACATCTACTCACGACCCGATTACGAAATAATTACATGAATCCAAGCCTACATCGATAACTATTTTCCAAAAAATTTGAAGAATACTCCTCAAATAGATGTTATTTAACTTAAGTTTGTAGAATTTCATTCACAAGTTATTTATTAATATTCCTCAAATATCACCCAGCCGGCGAAAATCACATATTAGAGAAATTTTAAAATCTAAAATGATTATATTTCCTTTTATATAAAATCTGATAAATACTAATAGTATTTGGTAAATATTCAGGTATATAAATTTGAAGAGTGGAGGAGTAAATATAAGAGAAATGCCAAAAGTAGGCACGTAATTATATGCAGAGCCGTGACAAGGAGCAGTCTGTTCATGAACGCATTTTTGTTTGTTTTATCCTTTTCTATATATAGATATAGATACTGCTTTGTTTTATTTTTGCAAAATTTCAACAGTTGATCGAAAATGATTTTTTTTGCTATGGCCCCGACATCCTTAATATTATTGATATTGGCCTTCGCCGTAGCCACTGGTTCCGCCGCCGAATACCACCGCCCGCCGCCGCGGGGGTCACTTTCACGGTCGCTTTTAGAAGAACTGGATTCCGTTGGTTCCACCACTCCCCAACAGGTGCTCTCTCTCTCTCTCAAGAATACTGAATTTGATTTTAATGGGATGAAATATATAGTGTTTGATCACTATAATCTGCTGATGATTAATTAGTGACATATTATATCTTTCATAATTAGCCTCTAAGCCAGTTTCTGTAAATTAATTTCTTATCTAGCGTTTATTTTTTCAACAGTGAAATAATTTCATAAATAACTATTTCAAATTACCCAATTCAGTATGTAATAATTCTGTTATATATATTATAATAAAATTAAATTATTGATTATGAATATATAGTTGGGAGATTGTGATGTTTCTGTCGTATGAATAAACAAATAGTCATGAAGAGTTGAACTAAACAAACCAAACGTCCATCCTCAAACATCTACAATCAGTTACCTTTATTTAATAATATATATATATAGGGGATGGATCTTATGGGTATCACCTCCAAACTTAAGAATTAGAAACCAATCCTAGCCATCCTTTTTATATAATCTAATGGTGGAGTTTAAATCTTTGATTTTATATTTTATTGATTTGATGCTTTATTTTCGAATTTTAAAGGGCAGCGAAGGAAAGAAAAAAATTAAAACAGATCGTGCCTTCCTTTAATATCGGCGTCTTCCTGTCATCCCTTAATTTTCAAATTCTAATGCCTATTTTATTATTACCGATTTTTTAGTGCTTTCTAGGTTATCTTATAGATACATTACTTCATGCCTTTCGAACTCGAAGTCAATCTTATGCTTTTATTATCAAAATATTACACTTTATACTATTAATGTGCTTCGAATATTGTCATACATTTTACATTGAAAAAGAAAAAATATATATTAGTCAATAATTATTAAGCATCGTGAGTACCTAACATAAGCATCACTTTTTTGATATTAAGTTATAATTTGATTAATAATCTTACATGATTATTAAAAAGCATAATATTATATATAAACAAGCATGATTGTAAAAAACATAATTCTACATATAAAAAAAAACACAAAAGGATTATTTTCCACGCATACAAGAAAAATAAATTAAGCATTTTAACATTCATTAAAAGCATAATTTCATTCTAAATAAGCATGATTGTAAAAAATCATTATGTATAGAAAAACATGCTTATTTAGAACAAAAGATATGCTTATTTACTAGAAAAAAACAAAATATAATTATTAAAAAACATGCATAAAATTATGCTTATTTAGAACAAAGGACATGCTTATTTAGTTGAAAAAAACAACAACACATAATTATTAAACAATATATATAAAGAAACATGCTTATTTAGATTACAAGACATGCTTATTTAGTATTAAAAAAAAAACAAAAAAAAAACAAGATATCATCATTAAACAAAGGAGTATAAGAAATACATTACATTTTAAAAGAAGGATGACGGAAAAAGAAGCATTCGTATGCAATATTTCAAAATGACACAGTAAAAGAAGCATTAAGTTTCTACAAAAATTACGGCTATTGTCGGTGGTTCCAAACATCAAATTTAATATCAAAAGTCACCACCACTCTCAATTTCTTCAACATGTGTTGGGCTACCATTGTTCGTCTTTCTTCCACAACAAAAGGTTTTCATAATCTCAAAATAATTGCTCTCCAAACTATGCTAATTTCCTCGCACCGCATGACACAACTCTGTTCTTATTTGGTTTGAGTCTTGTGATTCTCCACGTAACAATTTTATTCATACATGATTCATGTAAAGATCTCCTGAATAATAATATAGGAAGAATATTTGCTTTTGAATGAGAAAACGGTGGACAGAGTCTGCTTGAAGAAGAAGAAAGATAATGAAATACGTATGACAGAGAAGATGAATTAGATGCGGTTAATCCCATGAATTGAGGAACAAAAAACAAAACTTACATTAGTACCCCTAATCAATGAAAAACTGTCGTTCTTTTTTTCAAATCTCCACAATCAATCTCAGCCACTTATCTATGAAAATGGATGGTTCACAATGGTTCCTAGTTCTCAAGTTTAAAGGGGTTTTCATTTGATCCAATCTCTCTCTCTCTATATATATATATGCAATTTTTATTAACAATTTATACTTATTTTATATTTCGCGCGCCCACACATGATTACGTACACCAGGTGCACGTAGCTCTGAGCGGTGCGGATCGCATGAAAATATCATGGATCACTTCAGCTCCGGCCCCACCGGTGGTGTACTATGGTACAACTCCTAAAACCAACGCTTCCGCAAACGGATCTACTCAAACGTACAACTACTTACTCTACCGCTCCGGCGAAATACACGACGTCGTAATCGGCCCACTGCTCCCTAACACACTCTATTACTACCGCTGCGGCGCTTCTTCTTCTTCTTCTTCTTCTTCTTCTCCGCCCTTCTCTTTCAAATCCCCGCCGTCGAATTTTCCGATCAATTTCGCCATCGCAGGTACCTCGATTCGATGACTCCTTTTTTCATCTAATAATTGCTGCCGCAGGCGACCTCGGGCAAACCGGTTGGACCAGATCGACGCTCGAGCACATCGGAAAATCGAACCACGACGTGTTAATTCTGGCCGGAGATCTGTCGTACGCCGATCTGGACCAGAATTCGTGGGACAGCTTCGGGCACCTGGTGCAGCCGCTCGCGAGCGGGCGGCCATGGATGGTGACGCAAGGAAACCACGAAATCGAGAAGATCCCCTTCCTCCACGGCGAGAAATTCACGGCTTACAATGCGCGGTGGGCTATGCCTTTTGAGGAGAGCGCTTCGAATTCGAATCTGTACTACTCCTTCGAGGTCGGCGGCGTCCACGCCGTCATGCTCGGGTCCTACGCCGATTTCGAACCCGGATCGGACCAGTACGGTTGGCTGCGGGCCGATTTGGGGAGGGTGAACCGGAGCCGGACGCCGTGGCTGTTCGTGGTTGTACACGCGCCGTGGTACAATACTAATGAAGCGCATCAAGGGGAGAAGGAGTCCACCGGGATGAAGGCGGCGATGGAGGAGTTGCTCTTCAGCGCCCGCGTCGATGCTGTTTTCGCCGGCCATGTTCATGCCTACGAGCGCTTTGTGAGTTTTTGCAGTTTATATTAATATAAAATATTAATTTATTTTATTATTTGTGAAATTAATGTAATAGTAATTGAAATTAACGTAAATAGGTGCGAGTTTACAAGGATGAAGCGAATGAATGTGGGCCCATACACATTACCATTGGCGACGGAGGCAATCGTGAAGGACTTGCTAATAAGTACTCCTTTCGTTATTTTTAACTTGTCTCGTTTATTAAATATATGAGTAGTATAAAATAATAAAATAGATAGAGTAGGAACGTTGTTAAATTAAAACCTAAAACTTTTTTCAATTTTTTTTTAATATTTAAATAATGATATTTTTGGTGTGATTATTGATGAATTAAACAGGTATATTAGTCCACAGCCGGCGATATCTGCGTTTAGGGAAGCAAGCTTTGGGCATGGACAGCTTTCAGTAGTGAATGCGACTGATGCTGTGTGGAAATGGCATAGGAACGAGGACGACGACGTCGTTGCGTCCGACGAGATCTGGCTCAAAAGCCTTGCCTCTGTTTCTTCCTGCTCTTAATCAACTCTTTTTTCTTTTCTTTTTTCAAATAGTATTTTTTAAATATTAATCGTAATATGTTATGTAGAGTTAATAGCATTCAACACCCCTGTGTTTTACTTAATCCGGACCAAATACCCCTGTTTTTTAAATTGCAGAAAAAACTCATGTGTTTTAAAAAACTCCGCACAAAAAACTCATTCCGTCAAACTTAACCATGCGTGATAGTCACGCGCTCCTTATGCAACTGATTTACATTTATAGAAAATACATTGCATGAAACATCCATGTTTTCATTCCAAATTTGCTTAAAAAACCCATATTTTTATAAACCACGTAAAACACTTGTTTAAGCAAATCTTGCCTGAATATTCTCACATGACAAGGATAATAGGCCAATAAATTTGAAATTTATGTTTCTATATAAATAATGCAAATCAAGCAAAAAAAAAATATACCTAAAATAAAAATAAAATCAATAAAGACATTCAAAGCAAATGACTAAAATAATATTATGTTCTACAAAATGACATTCTAATTCAATGCTCGTGGTTAATCTTTGCACATACCCACCAACATCCAAAATACAAAAAAGGTGGGTGCCATAATAACAAAGTTTGAAATCTAAAAAAGCAACCACAAAATACATTATAATCCTAATCAATTAGATAAAATGGCAAAGATACATTTGTTCAAGAAAAACGATTCCTGACACATGTAAATCATACTTCTTAGAATGGATGATGCCCCCTTTTCCTTTCCTTTATATTTTTAAGAACATCAGCAACAGTTGGGCGTTTCTGTCTTTTTTTAAGAGATGGAGCTGGTGCAGAATCGATTGAGCAACAAGGCCTCTTGAATCCAGTTGAAACAGAGGCGCTTGATGTGGGAACTTGTGGAACACGAGAAGCTGCAGTGGAATGCACATTGGAAACATGACTTTGGTGGGATGATGGTGGTGGCACAACATAAATGTTATTACGAGCCTGCTGCCATATAAATAAACAAGATCAACAATAATAACCCACATCTACAAGATTATATATTTTTAAGTTGCAAGATATATACTTATTTTTGTTGTTTTCTTTGCCGAGCGGGTTCTTTTCCTACAATCGGAACTTGTGAAGCTTGAGTTAATGATACTTGGCTTATTTGAGATCCTCCATGATCAGAAGTTGGAGTTTGTGATGTTCCTGGTCCCTGTAATAATAGAACTAATAAATTCATAATGGTTGAAAAATTCAAGAGTGTATTTATATAATATAAACATGTTAAAAGTATAATTTTTATATGAAAACGATTAAAGCAATAAGAAACATGCAACTGAATTAATTCAATCAAATATGAAGTACCTCATAAAATTTAGATTTCTTATGGATTGGATTCTTGCATGTTCGATGATTGTGGCCTTCACCAAGACATTTGGAGCAAGTTTTTCTATGTCTTCTCCTTGAAACTTTTGTAGGGTCTCTGATTTCCATCTCGCCTTTCTTTTGTGGCCTTCCAACCTTAACTTGAACAACTGGAGGCTGGATTGGCCCCTTCCCCGAATCTTCATAGAATTTCAAACCCGGCACAGGTTGTACCATGTGCTTATAAGTTGCCAAATATGTTTCTTTGCTATACCAATGCACCACGTAATTCTCTAAATTATTTCTATGTAACTCGATGGCTGAAATAGCATGACAACAAGGATAACCTTGTACATTCCACAACTACATGTGCGTTCATCAAGCTTCACAACATGATCTTGCCTGAAATATTCAACTGGATAGCTTTCTTGCCCAGCCTAAGTAGTGAAACAGTTGCCACCTTTCTCTTTCCTTTCCTTTGGCATCTTTTTCATGATGTTTGGACAGATAATACCTTGGTTTTTCTCCATTCCTGTGAGTTTCACTTGAATTCTTGACATCAATTTGTTTCTGATCCATTCCCACATGTGGATAATAGGTTGATCTCTTGCTCCCATTATGTAGGCATTGAAAGATTCAGACATATTGTTAACAATTGTTGCACACTTGGTTCTAGTCGGGAAATGTGACCTAGCCCAATGTTGAGGATCAATTCTACTTAACCACACATATGGTGTGACTTCATTTTCACCACCCGGGTAAGTGTCCTTGAATCTGATCATTTAGAGTAATAACATGCTCTTCTACTTGATGAGCATCCCTTAATGCAGCTCTATATTTCTTCAATTCGTTTTGAGAGTGATTTTCGGGTCTATCAAGAAATATATCATCATCTTCAGGTCCTTCAAAGTCTTCAGCAAAATGTTCATCTTCATCTGATACCATACCATCATTTTCATGAATCTTCACATATATATAGTAACTAATAAGAAACGAACTAAGATTACAATATCATTTGTTCAAGACAATCTAATGCAAGATGAGAGCACAATCACCTGGTGTTCTCCACTTTCATCTACTTGTGGATGGACGTTTTCTTCAATCCAAATGTTCAAACTTGTTTTGTTTTTCATATTCTCTTGCATCTGTCTTATGTCTTCATCATTATGTAGTCCCTCATTTGACATTAGATAGTATACATCTGGACTACATACTTGTTTTCCCGTTGTAGTAGTATACTAAGAGAAGAAGTCAAAGACACATATCGCGTCAAGCTCAACTCCAGAGAACTCGTGCCTCAAGCCTCTCACATATCTTATGGTGGGAGTCCACTCAAATTTTCCTCCAGCCCAAACATGCACATTAACACTTCTAAATGGATCCATCTGTCACATTAAAAAGGTATAAATATTATAATATGTATATATTGAATGAAATTTTATTCTTGAACAAGCAGACACAAGGGACCTATTAAGTTGAATATTATCAACCACAAGCCAGTGTGACAATGGGATTTAAACAAATGAATAAGGAAAAGGTGCCAAATGAAATACTATGAGAATACAAGAAATGCACACGATTTTAAGAGCACTTATTTAAACAAATGAGCCACAAGCTATAGAATAAAAAATTCATCTTCTACTGAAAACAAAAAAAAACATGGTAACAGCAGTATAAGTCTTTTCACCCATAAGAAGCATATACTGATATACCCAATGTCTAAGCTATAGAGCTATACATAAAACCATATGCGAAGTAGGACAAGTAAAGTTTCTAAACCTTCAGACACAATTGACCCCATTTTTCGATTCTTAAAGAGGAGAAAAACAAAGAAAAGAAAAGAAAAGAAAAATTGAATTTGCGAATATTGATTTTTTGTCATTACGCTGAACACAACCCATTTTTCCATTTACTAATTCATAGATTCTTTCATTAAATTATTAATTCATAGATTCCTCCATTATTGAATGTTTTGTTAAATCTGGAAGAGCCCATATCTCTCGAACAATAACATAACCTGTGACTCTAGAAGTAGTTTCCAGACTTCGAGCACCGCCGAATCAGTTTCCGAGAAGACGGACGCATTCGCCGGCGGTGACCGAGTGAAAATCGAGAGAAGCGAGGGTTACGTCTAATTTGGATTTGGGGGATGAGGTAAATACCAGCGTCTAGTTTTAACTTTTTAACGGAGTTAATTAAATTAAACGGCAGTAGACGGAAGGGGCGAGTATGCAGATTTTAATAAAACATATGGGTGTTTTTTACAATATAAAAAATACATGGGTTTTTGGTACAATTTAAGTAAAACACAGGGGTGTTTTATGCTACTAACTCATGTTATGTACGAGACAATAACACCTATACTTCGTTACTGCGGACTTTAGGGGCGATTGATATTGTAAATTAAGCAAAACAAAAATATTATTCTATCTTCTAAAATATATATATATATATTATTCTATACCAAGAATAAGTTGGCCAATTATTCTAAACAAAAGTTCTCTTATTGGTTTTTTTTATTCCTGTAATGAAGTTTGTTTGAAAAAATTAATTTTTTTTTGGTAAGTTTAGTCCCTTTTTCCGGAATTAATCAATTCTAGTTCTTGTAAAGGATACTTGAAATGGACTTTCCAAAATAAATGGACTTTCGAATTGGGCTGGACTGAAAACTTCTAAATTTGCTCAAATAAATTTGGGCTATACTTTGCCTGTGGCTAAACTCTGAACTGGGCTTGAGAAAATTCAGGAAACGGAGATAGGGAAATTACAAACATAAAAAAATATAGAGTAGAAAAAGAAAAAAAAATTACAGATGCAGAAAAGGTGTTGATATTATGATGGAGGAGGTGAAGAGGAGAAGGTACGTAAAGTACCAAGGTAATGAAGAATAGCCCATTTGTACAATGATGAAATGTGGAATTCACCCTATTATTAAGAACCCTATTTGTGGGACTGGTCCTAACACAATTAATTACCACATTCAACATTTAAGGATAGTAAGAAATTGGTCCCCTTTTACCATTAGAGAAAAAGCGTTTTACGAATTGAGCTACTCTTCGTAATTTTAAGTGAACTATGAGAATTTATATTTTTCAAGAGACTGAGATCCAAGAAGAAAAAGAAAAGCATTATTAGAAAGGGGCCCTCCACAAAATGGATAAGTGAAAAAGGTATTGGGATTAAGGTTGGTGGAGGCAGTGAGCAGATTTGCCCAACCATATAATTTGTCCTAATTAAAGAATTCATACGGTTGCCTGAAAGGTAGACATGACATACAAAAAGTTTATCACACCATCAAATCTTTGATTCACAATTTACAACCTTTTAAACAGATGTTCCAAATCAAGAATGACATCAAAGGTCTTGAATTTTTTTGTGGTTAGTATTATTTTAAAATCCATCTTGCCTTAAAATTCATAAATAAAACATTTAGAGAGAATATCAAATAACAGTGCAAAATAAAACAATTTTAATGTTCTTGGTTTTGATTCCAATATTTGATTGGATCAATTGTTCTTGTCACTCAATTTTTGAATTGTTGCTCTTTGCCACCCAATTCTCCAAATTTTGCAACTACTCTCTGTATCAATTGTTTATGTCTCATTTTATTATTTTAATAAATTCAGAATGAATATATTCGAGACATATACAGTCGAGACGAGAGAAAAATATGGAGAGAGAGAGAGAACTATTATGAGGCATGAGCATTTTAATGAATATATTCAAAACATATATAGTCGAGACGACGGGAGAAAAATATGGAGAGAGAGAGAGGACTATGATGAAGGCATGAGCATTGGAGGAGCAAAGGGGGAGTCAGAGGGTCAGGTCAGAAGATCAAAATAGAAAAAGGGGAGTGATGGAAAAAATAATAGTAATAATTATTTAATTTAATTTGAATATAATAGGAGTATTGCATTTGGTGGTGGTCCCCTCAAATTTACAATCACACCTCCTAAGTCATTGGAAAATTGGAAGCTCACGTGTTGGGGTTCAATGCACCATCATGTAATTTCATCATTAGCCTTGCAGGTATTGTTATTATGTGAAATCATTAGAATTTACCCCCCTCCCCTCCCACAAAAAAAGAAGGAAAAAAAATAAAATAAAAGTGAAAAAATACAGTAGTAGAGTTGAAAGAGAGGCCTTGGATTTGTTGATGAGGTCACTGCATGGGCTGTTGGTTCTTTCCAACATTCAACTCTTCCTCACATGCAACAATCATGCCCAATCACATTTTATATGTTAATTAACATTATTTTTTTTAATCTTGCTTAGCATCTATAACTTAGTATGTTAATCTTCTTATAATAATGTTTCAAGAACAAGACTCTGGATCTTGTGGGCCCTACTATTTTATTCCAATTCTAGTTAGACGAATAGTCTTAAATGTTATTCTCGTTCAACCTACTAATCCACTTTTTTAAATAAATATAATGTAAGAGATACCAGAATATAGCTTGTGAAGCATGTTGTTTTAGTTTGATATTCATTAAAACAAAACTTGGACTCAAAATAATATTCACGTTTGATTTCGGATACGACACAATAATAATCGTCATACGTTGGAATTGTTACATATGATATAATACTCGACATAACATCTGCAAGATTGTATTTTTTATTTCTATTTTTTTGTGACATTCAAGGACAAGAAAGGTGATTTTGCTTTTGGAAATTCACAAAGGATGGTGCAATTAAATTGTGGAAGTAGTAGCTATGATGTTTGAAGAAAGGTTATTCAAAAAGAAAATGCATTATTTGTGGGTGAATAGTTGTAGTAGTTTTGTAGGCAATGCAGATTATGATGAGCACTCAATTGAAATGAGTAAATGCTTTGCCCATCCAAAATCTTTTGATTCCTGCCCTACATTTATCAAAGGAAGATAAAGATCTAAACTAGCCCAAACACAATGAATCATGAAACAAACCAACCTTTACTTTTGGTCTCAATATAGCTGCAAAACCAACTGTATAAATTAATTATTTTCACACGAGATCTTCTATTTTCAATACATTGTTTTTTCAAAATAAAAAATAAATAATATTAAGTATATTAGTACATGCTATGTGCACCTCATAGTATAAATTTTCATTAATATAAAATATTAGTAATTTTTAAAAGGAAAAAAGCGGCTTCAATTAAGAGGGTTGAAGATGAGAAGCCATAATTAGAACCCTTTGCCTTTGCCATCATTTGGAATTTCAGACCGAATTTATTTCTAAAGAAGAATCTCATCAACTTATCCAATTATAACACCTTCCTTTATTTATTTTTTTACACTTTTTTTTTTCTTTTTCCAATATATTAAATAATTTGGCTAGGACCAATTCTTGTGTCAGAGGATAATTAAGTTGTCAACATTGGAGATTAAATCATTGGTGCGACGAAGTGTGTGGAAATATTAATTAAAAATATTGTTACACGTTGAAAATTGGGCTTATTGGGCCGAGAAATTGTTAGCAACCAAAGAAAATAAATATTTTATAGAAAAATCACAGTTTTATACCAAAACATTTGATTTGATGTCGTTTATGCCTAATGTTTTCGATCGACAATTAAATTTTACCAGATTTTAATAACTTATATCTTCAATCTCATTTTATTTTTAGATGCACTAATTGTATTTTCAGCTTAAAGAAAAATCATAGTTTTGTAATTTTATACCAAAACATTTGAAAAGGAAATAATTTTTGGAATCTAACCGAATAAACCTACCATAAATAAGAAAATACTTGAAATTAACCTTGCAATTTGGCAACAATTTATACAAAATAGTTTGAAATTTATAATAATCGGTTAAAATGTATAATATTACATGAACATCTCTTAATTCAACTTTAGAATTTTAACGATTTGGATTATTAATAGTTGTCAAAACTTAGAATACAATATTGATTTCTCTGATTATATCGTAATTATAAATATATAAAACCTCTATTTCAAAAAAAATAAAAATAAAGCAAATATAATCTCTTAAACATACGGTTAATATTCAAGAATTTTCAAAACCCGGGGCTTGATCCTTAACTAGATACTAATGGTATCAATTATCAATAGATAATATAAATTTAATAATTCGTAATATAATAATTTCATACTAATATTCAGATAAACATACCCTCGAATTTGAAAGGTGGTTACCTTTCTTTATTGGCCTAAATTAATACAGTTACTATTTTAACACCGAGCAAAATACTACATCATGGGTACCCAGTCCACCTCACATAATTTAATTTTGGGCTTTATTGTCATTTCAGTATGCCCTTTCTTGGGAATTTTTCTCCAACTCACAAGGGCAAAAATGTAATTTTGCTATATTTTTTTTATAATACAAACTTTTATTACAATTGCGAAAAAACAATACCTCCAACTGAAAATGCATACAATCAGTGAAAATAATTAAATCCAAAATGAGTTATGATAAAGTGATCTATACACATATATATTGTAGTAATAATAATTTTCTTAAGTGTTCATACTGATATAAGACACAACATTGATAGTTGAAGTATGATAAAGTAGCGTATCGATACACGTATCAGTAATTAGTATTATAAAAATAAAATATATCTACCTACATCCCATTACATTAGTCATATTTACTTTTTGCATGTATTTCCATCGAAACCTAGTACGAGTTTTAAAATATAATTTTGTAGTATCGTTTTTTTTACGAGATACTGGATACTATGAGTGTCATAGTATCCCGTAAAAAAAACGATACTACAAAATTATATTTTAAAACCCGTATTAGGTTTCAATGTAAATACATATAAAAATTAAATGTGACTAATGTAATGGGATGAAGGTAGTTTTACGAAAACAACATACTAGTATCACATTGTATATTTTTAGGAATAAAATTAAATGCAGAAAATGAGTTAATTGGTAATGATAGCACGAAATTAATGAGGGGATAGAAATTGAAAAAAGGGAAGAAAATAAAAACAAAAGAGAATGAATAATGAATAGGAAAGGAAGGGTGTGGCTGTGATGATGATGAGCTACGTCGGTTCGGACCCAATCCAAACCATCATTGCGAATCCTCCACAGGAAATTCCGAAATAGCCCCCGTCGTAAAATTGCGTGAAATTCCGAAAATGCCCACGCCAGCCCATGATTAAGAATGACGCCATCACAACCCCAAAAAAAAGAGAAGTAATCATCATAAATCATGGAAAAATGGTAACAAGAACATTAAAATCCTTGCCCTATGCAAAAGAGACTCCCTTCCATGCTTACACATGCATGATTATTGTGCTGTGCCACTCTCTCTCTCTCTCTTTTTTCTACGTGAGAAGATTTTCTCTCTCCTCAAACTTTTTTTGCACTATAAATAAGAGCCGCTATGGCTCATTTTGTCACACACTTCTACAAAAAAATTCAAGAGTCTCTCTCTCTCTCTCTGCTTCTTTCCTTTTTCACTGCCATTTCAAGAAGCAAAAGCTCCTTCTTCCTCTTCTTCCAAAAGGTTATCTTTTTAGAAAAGATACAATACCAGAGAGGCCCACCTCTCTCTCCTTCTCCCTCCCCTCTCTCTCTATATATATATTCTTTCATGAATGAAGTGAGGCAAAAGGCCATGTACATGGCTTTGTTTTTCTAGTAAACTTATGAAGTTTGGTTTGTTATTTTTGTTTCCTACCAACTAACAAACAAACCATTTTCTCAAACCCCTCATTCTGCATGCTGCAACACACACACACACACGCACACTTTTCTTTTCTTTAATTTTTTTTTTAAAGCATTTTATTTGAAGGGAACTGAAAAAATATTTCAAGCGTCAGTTACTTTTTGGGCATTCTTCGGTTTAGGTACAGAGGTTGTTACGATGAAGATTTTTTTTTTTTTAATTTTTATTTCCCTTCATTTTTAGTTATCGATACGGTGTCGTTTTGCCTTTTTGTGGCACACTAATGAGAAGTTTGTCTTGATTGATACTTTATTCTTGTCTTAGCAGCAATTGACAAAAGCAAGAATCCATTTTTTAATTGAGTGGAGATTTGGACAACCTTATATTCTTCCACACTTTTTTTTTTATTTATTTAAAAAAAATTAATAAATTCGGATTACCCATATTTCATTAATTAGTCAACACTCTGTTTATGGCAATGATGATTTATTTATTTTTTTCTGCAGAAAAGAAATGGAAAAGCTGAACTCGAAATTGTACATGGAGAACTGCTACATCATGCAGGAGAACGAGAGGCTGAGGAAGAAGGCTGAGCTTCTCAACCAGGAGAATCAAGCCCTCCTCCAGGAACTCAAGCAGCGCCTCGCCGCCGCCGCCGCCGGAGCTCCCATCCCCGATCTCAACCTCTCCAACACCGCCGCCGCCACCTCCTCCTCCAAGACCATCAAGAAATCCAAGAAGTGAACTAAATAATGGAGGCCCCACACATCTTTTGAAGGATACTATAGTTGTTGTTTAAGGAGAATTAATTAGCAGTACAAAGGGCTTCTCTCAATCAAGTTTATGGAAGTTTTTTTTCTTCTTTTAATTGTTGTTTTTGCTTCTCTCTCTCTCAATTATAATCTGTATAAAATAAAGTTATGTTTTATTATTATCTTAATGTGTCAAATGGGATCAATCGTTTAGTATTAATTTTTTAAATTTTGTGACAATGCGAAGAAAAATTATCCATGCAAAGTAGTATTATTAAATATTAATTCGACGTGTATAATATTTCAACAAATGCTGTCAATATTTGGCACGTGATGATTAATCTTGATAAATTGATCTTATTATATGTTGAGATAGGAAATTAGGAATATAGCTATATTTTGAAAACAGAGGAGCTGCAATTTGAATATTCTTTTTGTCCACAAATTTGATTTGGTTATTAATTAGGCAGTGTGGGGGCCACTTTGTGATTTTAAAATTAATTTCACTAAAAAAAATAAAAAAATAAAGTCGAAAATTATGATTGAAGAAGGTTCATAAGTTCATCCAAAATGCACTTATTGCATTACGTGTTTTAGTTTTTAAAAGTAAAAAATAAATAAATTAGATGCTGCAATCATTTATTGTAGTTACTGTAAATCCAATAATTATGGCCTTTGCTCTTTTCCTGCTTAGATGAATGATGGAATCTGAACAAATTGATTTCTAAAGCAGAGTAGTGTAAACTGTAAAGGGTCTTAATTGCATTTCTTAACTCTGTTTTTTTGCTTTTGTGTTCTTGAAATTGCACGAATTACTTTAATTGAGTATATTTCAATATCAATATTTTTTTTTTTTCAATTTTATTATTCATGCATAATACTAATAGTGCCATGAGGCATTCACAAAACGTGTAAATTAAATAGGTGAAAGAATTAGGACTTTCAATGGGACGAACTAAAACTTCGGCTTAAATAAATTATTCGAATTTGTTTAGTAATTGATTGTTACTCCGTATTATATTAATTGATAGAATATTTATGTTAAGTAAATAGTACTTAGTGTTCGATAATTTACTCGATCTCGACTATAGAGTAAACAAGTCGAACTTAATAATATGTGGTGCAGTGTGATCAGATTACACCCCTACAAAAATTATATATTTAGCATAAACGATAAACGCGCCTTATATAACATGCTTGATAATTTATCCAATCTCGACTAAAAAATAAATATATCGAACTTAAAAATATACGGCGTAACGTGATCGGACTACACCCTAAAATGAATCATATAATTAGCGCAAGAAAAATAAACAAATGTGCTTTTTTACATCACACTAAAAAGTTATAATAAAGTTAGTTTTGCAAGAAAAAATTCCTCAAATGAATGGAAGCATCACGTATATTACTCTGCTAAAGCTTCACGAGCCTCAACAACCTCAATTCTAAAAAGCTAATTCACCAAACTCTAAAATTAGAATTATATAATTATTGAAGTCACATTGTGCTTGTGACATTCTGTTGCGTATTTGGATTTAATTCATAGTACCATTTATTCACCATACAGCTTAATATTTGGCATGTTCGTCCTCATAATATGGTTGAAGACGTCTGAAACTTTAAATTTGCAACATATATTCTCAAGCAAAATTAAATTCAAATTATTTTTCTTTTGTGATTACCTTAGTTGAAAGAATCTTGTTGGCGCAACGTATAACTCCATATTCTGTTTCAGAATTTCAACATTAGATTTTATTGCAATTATTCAAATTTTGTATTCTTAGCAGGATTACAACTAAGAGCATCTCAAACCCATATTACTACCTCCATCTCATTAAGGTAGTCCCATTTACTATTTGACACGTATTTCCACCGAAACCTAGTACGAGTTTTAAAATATAAATTTGTAGTATCGTTTTTTTTATAACGATACTACAAATTTATATTTTAAAACCCGTACTAGGTTTCGGTGAAAATATGTGCATAAAACAAATGGGACTACCTTAATGAGATGAAGGTAGTATAAAATAGAGTAATACTCCATTTTGGAGTATAGAGTCCATTCCAACTGTATTCTATTTTGCAGTTAGAATATAAAGTATTGAACAGTAAGAGCATCTCCAACCTATGCTCTAAAATAGAGTTACTATTTTGGAGTACGGAGTCCATTCCAACCGTACTCTATTTTGCAGTTAGAGTATAGAGTATTGAACAGTAATACTTCATATATAGAGTTTTACTGTTCAATATTTTATACTCTATTTTTACTATTTGGACAATATTACACTATGAAAACAATAATTTGACTATATTTTATTAAAATAATTTGATTTAAAATTCATTGTATCATGTATTTTATTTTACACTATTCTTCGGAGTATTTGATTTATATAAACAAAAATTTAACAATCTATGATATATTTAACTTATATTTTTTAGACACAATTTTTATTAATTATTCAATATTCATAATACCTTTATAAATGTCAATTATGTAAAATAAATTTAAAAAATCACAAATAAAGTATGTATATAGAGTACGTGGTTGGAATAGATTTTTAAAATGAAATATACATTGCTGCATTTTGAAGTATAAGATACTGTAAAATAAAATTTATGATTGAAGATGGTCTTACTATGTCTTCATTACAATTCGAAAATACATCCCAAAAAAAAAGTGTATAATAAAAAATAAAAAAAATAAAGGTGAATCCTTTTTTTAGATAAGGAATTACTTAAAAAAGAAGAAACAAAAGGGGGGGGGGGGGGGGATTGGTCAATAAGATTCTATGATGGGAGGATCTAATAAGGGAGAACGTCACCAAATCTCATTGCACAAATAAAGTCAATGTTAGGCTTCTCATTGTATGATTAAACTCATTCAATTGATTTGATAACCTTCGCACTCTGCAATTTTTTTTTTTTAATTTATATATATCTTACTATAATAATAAAACATTAATGTCACAGATATGACATGGATCACGTCATTGGCCACAGGTTGACCATCAAACCTCACAGACAGCTTCTCCAATTTTGCTAAATCACATAATCATCCTTTTCATCCCTTCATTTTTTTCTTAAAAAAAAAATCCTAAAAATTGCATATTCTTTTTTTTTGGTTGCATATTTAGGATACTATTTTCTTTATAAGGAAATTTATAGTCATGGAAATAGACGATTACTTTTAATATCCATTTTAAATTTCAAAATTAATAGATTTCTTTCTCTCTTTTTTTATAAATTTTTTTGTTAAAAATACAAAAAAATGAATTATTGATGAGGATTTGGTAAGTTGGAGAAGTCAAGATAGATTGTAGGTTATGATGATTGGGGAGAGAAAAGAGGCCTGAAAATTTTGAAGGTAATCTTCAACGAGCCATTGAATGAATGTATCTACATATAGAATTTTTTTTTATTTTGCCCAGAGATTATAAATAGGATTCTCTGATGGCTCTATTTAATATACCACAGTTATTATTACCATTCATTTTTTTCTTACTTATACTCAATATTTTCGGTGAGAAGACATGATAATAATAATAATCTTGGATTTCCTTGCTTATCCATCCTCACCAAATCTTTGGCCATCAGTACAGTATCTTTGGACATCATTTCTTTCTTCACATAAAATCTCACCTCTTCAACTCAAAAAAATAAAATATAACTCAAATTAATAATATAGGGTATTTGATAAACAAATTAATAATAATATGGGTGGTGGACTTGCTTGTTTTATAATTTTACTATAGTGAAAGTACTACATCCTACCTCCGTCCCACCCCATTTGATTCGTTTGGATATTTTAAATCTCAGATATATCCTACGGATATGTCAAATAAAATGGAACGGAGGTGGTACAATGATTTCAACTTGGATGCATTTTTGGAAGATGAGTAATATGATGGCTCCCTACCTACTAATTAGAAAATTGAAATATGAATCAGAAAGTGAATCATTTGAATTTCCAGAGCTATTTTAATTATTTTTTTTGCATGTGTCATCATATGATTTTGATCATTCCACCCCTGCAAAGTTTGTACAGCCGTCATTTCTTCTTGACTAAATTTCTCCAAATAAATAAATAATCTAAAAAAAATCCATTATGTAAATTCAATATTACAATCAGAATACTAAAGCTCTAAGGTTACCTATATGTTACAAGAGGCCTATTATGGAGACAAATTGTAGCAAATTACTAAACATTTTGAAGTCTTCCAATTTTTTTTTGTTACACCAAAAGATAATGGAAATTTTGTTTTAGCTCCAATCACAATATCTATGCCAACACCTGCAATCATCTGTTTTTTTGTTGTACAAATGCGGGTTTGTCAAAGGGAAAAGCATTCTGCTGAAACTCACCACCCCAATTACAAAGACCAGGCTCACCATCCCTGAAAATCGACAAATAAAATGGAAATTCACCATTACAAATAAGTCGATAACACGAAAGAGTAACCTCACCCAAAGCGAATAAGCATCGGAGTAAGAAACGGGAGGAACATAGCACTAAGGCTACAAGCCTATTTCACGCAATTAAAGTAACACCCGTATGATAAAATCACTTAGGTCCATGTCATCTACAACGGCGTACAATATGCAATGTTTGGCCAATTAGTCAAATACTTTCTAGACTTCTATAATATGAATGGAAGGGTAAAATTCATCTTTACAACCACATGCACAGAAGGCTTCCCCTCTCCCAAAAAAAAATAAAAACAGAAAGCTTATTTTCCTTCACATTTAGTTTGAAATTTAGTACTTCAGTGTCCACGGTTTCTTTTTCCCTAAATGAGGAAGGGGGGGAAGCTATGTTTGATTAAGGATGTATGCAAATAATCAACTGGAGAATAGATTCGTTTACCAGATCTACCAGAAATTATCGCAGGTAAGCCCATAAAGTTGCAGAACATATGAGCAACTAGGGGAGCAGTTAGATGCCCTGCAATAAACAAAGTTCAAAAGTATCAACACATCGGAATAAATCAAGAAATGATATATAAACTCTAGAGGATCACGTATGTGAAGGATTTACCCACCGGTACGAACAAGAAGAAATGATGCATATGCCCCAAAAATGACAGTGTATACTAACTGGAAGCCTGAAAAAAAAAAACCCAAATGCAATAGGTAACAAGGATCATATCACAAAAAGCCATCTCATTTCAACTTGAAATCAATTGTACCCCAAGTAGCAGTTTTCTCTTTATGTCTCATAAAACGAAAAACTAAGCATTGTGAATTTACTTAAAAAAAGCCAAAAAATTAACTGAAGCCATTTTAGCATCCACTGACCATTTAAACAAATTAGAACGTGAATGGAAATTCCCCATGAATCGCACATTGATACATAATAGCATCAAATGAAAGTGGAAGCAGATAAATTGATAATACCTACAACTTGACAGGCTTTGAGAAAGCTGCAGTCCCGCTGGAGATAGAGCTCCAGTAAGTGGTTCAGATGAGCTACAATCAAACAATTTAAGACCTATTATTTGATTAACCTTTAGCATACATACAGCAATAACTAAATCTAGCCGAATTTATAGTGAAAGTTACTAGTAAAGCAGGGATCTGAAACTAAGAGAGGGGATAGGAGCAAATATAATACAAATAATAGCTAATGTAGAAATCCTCCCTCATGGTAAAACATTCAGATGTTCAAAATGATAAGACATGCAGTCTTTGACTTCGGAGTCGCATAAGTTATAAGCAGATGGGTGCAGACTGTATCCTACTCACCTAAACTGAAAAATATGGGACATAGAAATATAACAGAGTAGGTACTAAATCCCGCACAAAGAAGCAAAGGGATCATACAAGCTCTGAATACCAACTCTTCTGTAAGTGGTGCCTGTTCAAAAAAGAAGAGACTGAGCATAGAAAATCTGAGAACCCCAGTTATGCCATGCAAGAATCATAATTTCCAGGAAGTAATCACCTGTGACCAAAACAAGAAAGTCCAGACATATAGGTAACATTCTTCGGTTCAATACATTAAATGTGCATGCATGTTCAGCCCACCACCACCATACGGGAAAAAAGGTTTTGACAGAAAATCCAAAAAATAGTTTCGTCCATCTATTAAAAAGGAAGACCATTAAAATTTGGTTCATATGCATTGCTCGTTAAAAACTGACAAGATTTAAATGATTCAGATAATTGGGCACATTTCTGCCCACCTACAGTTACCAATTATAACAGTATGATAACTTCCAGACTGAAATTGGCTTATAATCCCGTTGTGTAACATCATATTGACATAAGACCAAAAAAGCTATGAATCTCCGCTTAAAATAATATTTAAGAATCAAGAGTTAAGATGTAGCATGCGCAGGTTGAATTCAGTACTAGTATAAAATGAGTCAAGAGGAAGCAGATAACCTGTTGCACAAACAAAGAACAATGGTTGTATGGAGCAAAGTTGGGACACAGAACTAAGGACAAAACTAGAACACTAACCACAAAATAGTTCCGCCAGGATGACATGCAGTAAGCTGTTGAAACTACAGAACCATTAATCTTCAAGAAAATGCTCTTTATACATGCAACTGACAAATCTCCACCACTGTCAAAGTATTCTCTGTTAGCTTGAAGCACAGACAAAAGCTTCAAGGCAAAGGAACCGGAGTACATCAAGGCAGTCAGCAAAAGCGGGTAGACCAGAGCTTGCCACTGTTAATACAGAAAATTGCATTCAGCAATCAGATCCATTTCAATCTGCAAAATCAAATGTGAAAGACAATAATGCTAAATCCAAATGCGTTGGCCTGTGCATGTCAGAATTAGTATATTCTGTCAGAATGCTCACAATGTGATCCATTCTGATTCCATAAACAGCGAGCAGATTTGATGCATCCCACCCTTTCATCTGAGACCAGAAAATGATAATTACTAATGCTTAGGTATGGATAATACACGAACAAAGAAGAAATTTATGGTTCATAAACTTCATTGTGATCAACTGATATTCAGGCACTAGTAGTGACTTTACATCCCATGTCAGGCAACAGTATTGCACATTGGCTATGTCAAACACAACAAATATTATAACCAAGCAGTATTGCACATTGGCTATGGCAAACACAACAAATATTATAACCAAGAATTAGGACTGCAAAACAAAAAGTAATCAACAAGTTAACTAGCCAGAGAAGTTTTTTAAATCCCACGACAAGAGAGGAGCAGGAAACACTTATATATGTGTTCAAAAACAAGAAAATAACACTTCCTCATTTGAAAGTCATTACTGATTAACATAACAATCAATTTAAAATATAAACATCCAGAAGAGATTGAGGAATGCTAAATGTATTGGACCCAATATGTAAGTTAAACCGTGATACAACACAGACATCACAAATAACTCGTAACGAATATGAAGAGGATTTAAGTCTCAGTTTTAGATAGATAATCCATTAATGTAAGTTCCTAGTCAAACTGGAGCTACTTCATATGAAAAACATCCACAATGGCAACACCCAACTGTCAACTTACACCGTTTCAACAGCATCAAAAATCAATCTATCCACTCTTGAAGAAATACCTTCGAAATAAAAGGTCCTTCAATTCAATTTTTAGTAACTTAATTTCACATTGTCACATTCAATTCAGTTCCCTTGCGCACAGAAGAACCCAGAAAAAAGGAAAATCATCGCGAAGCAAGCTTACCACCCACAAAATAAAACAATATATCACCAAAACTTAAAGCAAATCGTGAGATCGAAAAAACAAAACTTAATCCACCCACACAATTCATAAAAAAAAATCTGATTACATACAAAGATGTAGGGCACAAAAAAGGATGCTTACGGGAAGAATTAGGAAAGCGAGGAACACAGAGACGACGGAAGATACGGCAGCGCACACGAAACGTCGCGCGAGGAAGGATTCAAAGGAATTAGGCGGTGGTAATCGAAGAATCAGAGCTGGAGAATACAGAATTGCAACGTAGAACACAGCCATGCCTAGGCACGTCGCGACCGCCGCCATCTCCGTGACGCCGGCGCCGGCGTCTGGCCGTTCCATCGGCGCCGGATTACTGTACGCGATCATAAACATCGATACATACATACATACACAGTACGTGTACGTATAGGTGCTTCAGTTGCACGCAGCGACTGCGTGTTGACTTGTATAGAAAAAACCAACACTTATTGGGCCAACGTTCCATAACGTTTGCCTTTATCTTGTTGGGCCCAAATCTATTGCCTTCATCTTTTTTAGCCCAAATCTACCGCCTTCGTCTTATTGGGTCGGGCCTCGAAAGGCCGCATTCGTGACTATTATACCGGTGATTAATTGTTTTATTACTATTACTAGTATTGTCCACCACAACCACGGAAAAAAAATACGTCACAATTTTAAATATATATTTTTTGATTTAAAGATGAAAATGATTTAATAATTTAAACAAATATCAAAAGAATAATAAAATAATTCAATAGAAAAAATCAAATTATGTAATAAACATGATGTAAAACACAAATATGATTCCCTCATCCGTGAAGGTAGATCGTATTTCATTTCTGGTCTATCCATTTTTGGACATACACATCACTCACTACTCTTAATTTTGAACATCGTACAAAAGATCACACATTTAAATTTAAACCGTACATCATCCATTTAATAAAAAATTACACGACTTGCAATATTTACAAATACGTAGTAGATAATTATTGTTAAATATACGAACTTTCAAAAAAATTATGATTTTGATGTGCAACATCAATATGCTACAGCTACTCTGTGTGGAAAGAGAAGGTAGTATAAGACAATACATACATTCCTGTTATAGAAACAATAATGATAATAGTATCATATAATTCGTGACCACTCCCATGTCCCATTACAATATAACAATTTAATAATATGTATTATAAAAAAAAATGAAACATACTGTACTATAATATTTCATCTAAAAATATTTATAATTTAAAATTCCATATTAAAAAAAAAACTAAATATATCGTAGTTTTGTTAACCTTTTTAATAAATATAATCAATTAAATATCAAAATAATTATAAACTCTAATTGAATTAATAAATTCTGATAATTAAATAATCAAGTTAAATTACACTAAAATATAATATATTGAAATTAGAGAAAAAAAATCTATCTTCTATGAAAAAATTATAAATATATTGGTTTTGTGACGGGTAATACACTATATTAGAATATGGGATCTCATATGTTGTAAATTATTTGTATATTCCAAAATCAAAAGTAAAGGAAAGCACCACTTGGTTTATGTATTTTAATTCCTGTATTTTATTATTAAGCAATGCGTAGTTTGTAATTGAATGTTAATGAATTGATTATTGGAATAATATTATCATTTTTAATTTGCGCACTCCATCAACTGATCAAAGAAATGCGTGAATCTTTTGTGCATAAAATTCGGGGGTGTTGGAAACTAGTAGTATTTAACATATTGAGGCCGCGTTCACACCTTAGCTGACAACATTATCCTTAAATTGATATTAAATCACAAAATTGCCATCAAAATTGATTTCAAATTGATTGTTAATTTTCAAGCTTATTTCAAAGTGCTTATAAGCTATAAGTGCTTAAAGATGTTTAAGAAGCTTATAAGATGTAGAATTTAAGTAGCTTATAAGTTGTGGTAGTATTTGGATAATTAAAATTATAAGCTCTCTTACGGAATAGTAATGTATTATGTAATGACAAAAAAGGACATCATTTTTACTATTTTCCTTTTTCATTTATCACCATACATTATTTGAGCATTATACTTTCTTTTTTTTTTTAATTACAATTTTACTACCAATCCACCCAGCCCCACCGCACCCCACCCACCACCAAAACTGGATAATTAATTATTTTGCCCTTTCATTCTACAAAAAGTTCAACGCCCAGTCAAGTGCAGAAGCCGGCGGGGAAGCCGTGGGTCTTGCCCTTCTCCGAAATCCTAGAGCTCGCCCACGGTGGCGGCGGCCTGGGCCCACGCCGTCTTGGTCGGGATATCGACGTTGACTGGAGTTTGCCGAGATCGATGAGGATGAAAGGCGGCAGCGATTTGAACTCCGATATGTAGGAGATGCCGTCGTAGTCATGGCCACCGCTCCTTAGGCGGAGATGGATGTAGAGCTTCTTGGCGCAAACGACGGCGGCTTGGACTTGGGATTCCGTCAATGGCGTGAAGATGAGGAGCAGCCTCGTCATTGGAGGGAGGAGACATCGGAGATTTTGGGCGAATCCACCACCAATCCATAGCCCCAATCCAACAAAAGTTTATGTTCACAAGGTCGCCGGTGGCCGCCGCCCGCCGGTGGCTGCCGTCGATTGTGACAGCCCTAATTTTTGGGGGAGAGAACGAGAGAATGTCTGTGCGTGGGAAGAGGGAGAAATGCCAAGGGTATTGGCTGGAAAAAGCAAAATATGCAAGGGGTAGTTTTGTCATTTTACGTGCGTGGGAAGTGGGAGAAATGCCAAGGGTATTGGCTGAAAAAAGCAAAATATGCTAGGGGTAGTTTTGTCATTTTACGTTACTTGTGAAAATAAGCAAAAATAAGATAGGGTAGAGGTGCTTATTTTTTCTAGTACTTATAAGATGTTTTTGCTTATTTTTACAATTTATAAGCTATTACACATTTTATTTTGCCAAACACACTAGAATTGCTTATAAGCAGTCAAACAGCTTATAAGCTAGCTTATAAGCTTAGCCAAACACCTCTAAGCTTTTTAATATATAATAGAATAGATAGATAGATAATAGATTGTTAAAATGGTTATTTGCCTCTCAATATTACCAACTTTGATGATATTATATGCTGATAAAATGTATTCTATCCATCCGATCTATTTTATTACTACTTTTTATTATTAAACAAGACTCGTCATAAATAAAAATATGCCAAGATAGACTAAACGGATTTGATTAAATAAATAATATTCACGTAAATTCGACGACAATAATCCCCCAATCAATTTTATTTTTTTAAAAAAGGACAACCAAGTCAGCCGTTGAAAGCATATGTGATTAATAGTTCGGTTTTTGATAAGGGGTATTTGTCTCTAAATACACCACTTTTGATTTTGCACACCACATTTTAAAATTACTTGTAAATTCATCACTTTTTGAATTTTCTTATTTTGCACATGGATTAGATTTTTTCCCAAATTTGAGCCTAGTTGACAAAATTAAAATTAATTTGACGACCAAAACGACATTATTTTAATTCGGGCACTGTTATTTTAATAATAATAAAAATAAATCTACCATAATATACCATCCTCCATTCTTGTGTTGCCTTCATTTTTTTTATTACATATAAATCAAAATAACAACGTTTAGTTTAAATTAGAGATAATATACCTTTTTGCCCACTTTCACATTCTAAAATCAATTTTTGTTTTGTAATATAATTCAATCAAATTTTACCCATATTTTAGTTTGGAGGACAAAAATGCCCCTCTTTCCCCCTTAGGGTTGGTAGTAACTTAGCCCAGCCCATCCCATCCCAGCCTGACCGTACCAGCCCGGCCCAGTCGGCCCGGCCCGTTGGCCCGATCTGTCCGGTAAACAATACTAACTGAACATAAACGTACTGCGTAATCAGTTATAATTTGATATTATTCATTTACCACTTACCACTTACCGGTAAACAGTACTCGTAGAATATAAAACGTACTGCGTACTTACCGGGTAAACAATACTAAATGATAAAAAACGTACGGTGTACTTGTACATTTCAGGAGGGAAGAAAATGGAAATTTTTTGGGCTGGGCTGGTCTGATCGGGTCGGGTCGGGCTTCCGGGTCGGGTCGGGTTATGCTGGGGCTGGGCTGGGCCTAGGCTGGGTTGGGTTGGGTTGGGTTGGGAGAGAGGAAGAAGGGAAGAGAGTGGGACAAGGGTATTATTGTACACTCCACCAAAATATGGGTAAAATTTGTGTTTTTTTATATTTCAAGGCAAAATTTAATTTTATAATGTGTTTTTGGGTATTTTATTTTTTGCCTCTTTAAATTATGTCATTTTGATATCGTCAAATCAATTTTAATTTTGCCATTTCAACTCAAACTAGCATTTGCACCCGTGCGATGCACGGAGAAATATGTTAAAATTAAATAATTAAATATTTTAGGAATGAAAAATATTTAATGATTTAAAGAAATTAAAGACAGTGAAAAAAACATTTTAATAGAAAAATTAAAACTATATATGTTGAAAGACCTATTTATTCATTTTTGTACATCTGTTTATCTGGATAATATATTTTATTGAGTCAAATTTGTCGCCTTCATAAAATTTGAAAATTATTCCAAATACTATTATAATACTCACCCCGTTCCCCAAAATGTTGTCCCGATTTGACTGGCGGAGGTTTTAAAAAGATTAATTGACTTGTATTGTTTATTGATAGTGAAGATTTGGTCTCACATTTAGTATAGCATATATAAAAAATATGTAATGTTAAAAGGATATAAAAAAATATTGTGAATAATGGATCCATGTCTAAAAATAGAAATGCAAAAATTTAGAGGTAGTTCTAAAAACTAAATTATAGAACAAAGTTTTTAAGAACAAAGAAAGTAAAACCTTTTGTATCTTAATTTATTAAATTAAAATTTATTAAATTTGATTGTAATAATTAATATATGTATATTTAGATTGAAATATACATATCTAATAAAGTTGCATAGAACTTTATTAGAATGAAACTATTTACTCTACTTAATAAAAATAAAGGGATCAAAGTATCAAACGTCATTTATCCGTACGATGCGCGAATTGCTAATATAAAAGTAATATTAAAATTATTTTATTAAAAAGTAATATAGACATAAAAATTAAGTTTAGATATGTAAATATATAAAAAAAATGAATTGAATTATTAAATATTATAGTTGTTGTGAATATAGCTTTAACAAAACATTACTGTTTACAGAGTAATGCTCTCCTACTCACCGTGTGCATGCTTAATATGTCCACCGATGATGTGGCGACATTATATTTAAGGAAAAAATTAATTAGTATACATTATAAAAATAAATACTACCATAAAAAATTAATAACTAACAAAAAAAATTGAACCCTAAAAGAAAAAATTATTGACGTGGCAGTGTCATGTTAGCTGTGGGCATATTAAACGTGCCCACGGTGGGTAGGAAACATTTCTCACTGTTTACATCACTCTATTAGATACGGAGTAATAAATTATGTAATAATTTCAAGTTGATATTGCATATAGGAGTATAAATTTTGTCATATGAATTGAAATGAATAGATGAATTTAACTTCTTTTTCGAAAAAAAGAAAAGAAAAAGAGGATAGTACGATATATCCATTTGCTGTAAAATTTTATAATAAATTACATCAAATAAATAATAAAGGATTTGGAAAGGAAAGGGTTGGAACGTGCATAACAGGAATAGGAGTAGCATATAATGCCAGTTAATTATTATTATTATTTTGTTGAAATAAGGCGTCAGTTTTAATCATTCCCGGATAAACCTTCAAATTGAAATAAATTATAAAATTGCCACTCAGGATTCCCTCTTTATATATATATAAATTTGGGGAGAAATTCAATTCGTGTACTAATAGAAATCGAAAGGTAGTGAATTTATAAGTAATTTTATAAGATATATAAAAGTACTTTTTTTGTTAACTACTTATGTTACAACTTTAACATATTGCAAATTAAACCAATTAAACTATTATTCTCGTATTAAGTCGAGGTAGGTAGGAGGAACTAAGTTTGACTTTCTGCTTCAGAAAATCTATCAACATCCCATTATTTACGGCTTGTGCCACAGTTTTCTGCACAGATGCAACTACAAATCAACCGTTTTGATATTAAAAGAAAAAGAAAAAAAAAGAAGAAAAAAAGAAGAAGCAAGTAAATCATTTCGTACGGAGACAACAGTTTCTTGTTTCTTGTTTCTGTTTTAAATTAAAAATATCTTAAATAAAACGTAGTAGCTACTTGTGCCACTATATAGTAATTATACAAATGTTGTTCATTAACAAAATATATACTTTTGGTACTCTAATAAAACTTAAACTAATTAAATATAATATTTTCATGATGCCTAATATAACTATTATAATTAATAATGCTAAAGAGAATATGAAAATATCTAAGAACTGATGAAATAAGGTAGCCATATATCCAAGATAGGCAAAGATTAGTTTGTGGGAAGGTGTTGAAACCTGCAATTAATTAAAAAATTCAAAACTTCCATACAACAAAAACTGCAAGATAGTTGTAGCTACATTTAATTTGTTGAAAATCTCCCAACAAAACTCCCACCTTTCACCAACCCCTACAACACTCATTATATTACATACACATATATAAATACACATGCCTAAAATTAACAGATCTTAAAATCAAAAAGATTTAGAAGAAGAATGGAGGCAACCAACAAAAGGCAAGAACATGTGATCAAAGAAGAAGAAGAGGAAGAAGAAGAAGAAGAAGAAGGAGATCTTTTTGAGATAAATCTTGAAATAGTAAACGAAATTCCACCACCACAGTATTGCTATTTCACCGCCTCCACCAACACTACACTTCTTGCAAACTGCTTGTTACCCATCGCCGACGTCTCTTGCGCCGTTCCGATCATGATGACGTCATTCCCCGGGATCGGAGGGGATCGTTCTTTCTCTTTTTGCTACAAGGAAATGAAAGTTTGATCTTCTTTTTCTTCTTCTTTCTGTAACATAGTATGTGATTTCAATAGCGTATTATCTATTTGTACTTGTATCTAATTATTACTCCGTATTATTCGAAATATTGCAAGTGTTTTGAGATTCCTTTTCTGTAAGAGAGATTATTCCCCCATGTATTTTAATCATAGACTAGTTGATTAATTAATTGTGTTTATTTCGTTTTAATTTCTTCCATATACTCCGTACTTTCGTAGCCACTAAACTTTTGTTGTATTTTTTTTTATCGATTCAATCATTCAAATTATTTGGTTGAAAAGCCATCTTAATTAAATCGAAGATTGATTCCTGATGATAATAAAAAAATCGTAGAAAGATTTACAGGTATGGGTAAATCTGTAGACATGTGACGAATTTTGACTGTGATACAGTTAATTCCATTAATAGAACACATATAAATATTGGTGCACAAATTTGCACAGTATTACAAGTCATCTTTATGTTATGTAGTCAATAAATTCAAACTTATGTCATAGCTAAATAGTCATGAAAATTTTACCAATGCTTCTACGATTCTGAACATGTTATTAGAGGTGACCAAATGCAGGTTCAGATATGAAATTGTATCCATACCTGGCGCGTACGGTTCCATCGAACCGGACCCATACGCTAACTGTCGTATATGTGGATATGGGTACGGGTACGGTTTCGGGTAGGGATACAGGTACAACCCGGCGTGGTTCTAGCAAATTTTATAATTATTATTTTAATATTAAAAATTTATTTTAAATTCGATTAGTTGTAGTTCGAATTATTTGCAATTGAAAAATATTATTTCATTGCAAGGATTGTAACAACCTAAATCTAAACTATGCCTCTAAATACGAAATTATTGGAGATCGAGTTATTTAGAATTTAATCTTCAAGGGCCGAGTAACATTAAAACCTAGACAACAAAGCGCAGCTCAGTTGGTAAGACACTTTTCCTCCAATCTAAGAGGTTGGGGGTTCGAGTCACCTCGAGTGCGTGTGTGTGTGAGTGTATTGTGTTTGCCTGATAAAAAAAAACATTAAAACCTATTTAGTGAAAATGTAATAGAAAAAACATTAAAGTATGAATTAAAAATAGTGCATGAGGGGAGAAGGCAACTCGTTTCGTAGCTTTGAATACTGGAACAATTGTAGACTTTGTGAAGTGTGGCTGAGGAATGTTTCTGTATGAGCTTGGTACCTCTGGTACCTTCTATTTTTTCTTCCAATAAAATTCATTTTCCGACCAAAAAAAAAATAAAAAAATAGTGCATGTCTAATTAAAATTAATAAATAAAAAAATACATTTTAGATGAAATACATATCAAAATGACGGGTCGGCGGGTATAGAATCCGGCGGGTCACGGTTCCAACTTTGAGTACTCGTCCCCGAACCGGCGAGCACGAGTACGAGTACAAATCCTCTGGATCGTACATGTACGAGTACGTTACATGTCATGCAAGGATGAAAATTTACCCAATACGCACCAAAGATCACGACTGCGAGTTTCCGGCCGATACATTAAATTCAAAAAAAAAATCAAACTTATAAATCCTAGGAATTCATATATAGAGACATAAGGAATATTACCTTTTGAAGGAGCGAGTTGTACTTGATTAATGCATGTGGCCTTCTAAAAGATTTAGTCTCTAAAGCTGAAAACCCTAGATTTTTTGCAGAATTTAGATGCTTTTTTTGCCATTTTTACTCTTCTTTTCCCCCCTAGTGTTCGCGCTGCATGTATTATATATATTCTTCTAGCTATAGCCGCTTCTTTTGATCAACCTTTTTTTTTCTTTTTTCCCTAAGGGATTGATGAAGTATAATTAATTAATCAAGTGTGATACTAAAAGGTTCACAAAAAAAAAGAAAAAAAAAAAAAGTGTGATACTAGAAGTAATCAAATCAAATACTACTACTAATTAAGACAAATTTTTCTCTTCAATTTCAATTATAGCGTTGTATTTTTATTCTATGATTAATAATTAATTCGGGTTGATTAATTATATCTAGTTAAAATGTAGAATAACTGTTAAGTCATATTGATATATATTTTTTTTCTCTTGTTTCACTTCTTATCCAAAAATCATTAAATAAAAATTGACTAAATTATCCATATCAAAAGAACTTGCACTAGTGGCCCAACCGCCTCGTAACGACTTGAGATTCTCTGTCCCAACTTCGGTGTCTCAACTTTGTCTAAAAATTTGATTTCTACCGATTTTATGTATTTTTTTCAATAAATTTATATTTTAATATTATTTAGTTTAATTTATAATTATTTTCAAGGGTTTACTCATCCCCATTAGGGTTTATAATTATTTTTTAGCATTTAATTTCATTTTTATTAGTATATTAAAGTTGATAAATTCAAAATTAAAGTATATAATTTTTAAAAAAAGCAAAATTTTCATATAAATGTCTATTGTAATTTACTATAGTAGTATTTTTAATTTTATAAAAATAATATAAAATTAATAAAAATTAAATTTTGTGACACAAAAAGATCTCATAATTTAATTACTACTAGTTAATAAACCAACAGCAGCATCCAATCTAAACCAGTACATGACACTGTTATGAAAAGCCAGGAACCTCAAAGAAGAAAACTAAACACCACAGTTTCCACATCTTTTAATGGTAAAAAAAAAAACAAGAAAAAAAAGAGTACATGCGTAGAAATCAACATAATAATAATAAAACGAGGTCCTATTATTATAATCATAAATATAAATACTCCCATATAAAGTTAGCGCCTCCTGGCGGCGGTCTCCCGCTGGGCGTTGAAGAAGACGGCGGCGACCGGCGGGCCGAGGTCGTTGTCGGCGGCGAAGCGGCGAGTGTTGAAGCGGTCGCGAGAGGGGGGGAGGTGCTTGACGGTTTGCCTGGCCTTTTGCTTGAAGAGGACGAAGACGAACCTATGTATGCCTATGATGGGCTTCGGAATCTCGTAGGTTACCACTTCTTTCCCTGCAAATTTCATCGAAAACGACGTCGCTCTTAGACCTACAATTAAGCAGTGTAGTTGTTTGTAGTACAGTACTACTTCTAAACTATTGAAGAGCAGTGTCTGAATAAAATTTAGGTTGGGAGATGAGAGCTTAATTCTTACCAAATGTGGCATCTGTTGTGCCAGGAATATCAGTCACCAACCTGTACCATTATGTTTGCTAAATTTATTAATCATAAAAATTAATTAAATAATACACACATTTTATTAAATATATATTAATTATTATATGCATGTAATTATATATACCATTGTAGATGTTCCTTGAGATAAGGGTCGCTGGGGCCGGGGACATCAGGGTCGGTCATAACCTTGCATAAATAATAATAATTATTATTATTACAAAAAAAAAAAAAAAAACATTGAAACATAGTATGATATATGATGGGAAGTTTTAATTTGAAAGGTTTTGAAGGGTAAATAAAATACATAAAATAAAATGAAAATACCAGAGTGTAAAAATTTCGCATGTCAGGTCCTTCAATGAGAACCTTAGGCATGGTGGTGAGGGCAGAAGGGAAGAACTCATGGCCATTGAATACTTGTTTGTTATCATAACTAACCAACATTTTTGTAGTTGGAGTAAAGGAGTCCAAAACATCTCCTATCACTCTCCCTACTACCAGGGGCACTTCCGACATTCTCATTGCCATTTATTTTTTTTATATATCTATATATATATTAGAGAGAGAGAGGATAGAGAGAGAGAGAGAGAGAGAGAGAGAGAGAGAGAGAGAGAGAGAGAGAGAAAGAGAGAGAGAGAGAGGGAGAGTTTGTATGTTTGTTTGAGATAGAGGGAAAGAGGAGAGACCCCTATTTATAATATTAATTGGAGGAAGGAAGCTAAGGCATGTAATTTGATACTACTATATATATATATATATATATATAATATTATTTGTGTATATATGGAAGTTGGAGAAGATAAAGCTTAGAGAATTGGCAAGTACAGAAAAGTGAGACATCAAGCCAAGGCCGCACATGAGAACTAAAACTGACCCCCACAATTAACATATACTCCTTTTATAACATTAACTGCCAGTACTTTTCTTCCGTCCCGTTTCATTTGGCTTATTTCTTGAATACTCTCTCTTTCTCATTCTTAAAGAGTTAGACGGATAATAAAACGCAATTCAGTTGGTAAAGACGTTTTCTCTCCTCCTTTATATCAAAGAAGACGGGGATTCGAGTAATTTCATATCTACGGAAAAACTATCTACTCTATGACGAGAATTCAAACCCAAAAGGCCAAAACTACTGAAAACTTGTGACGTTCACCTTTTACTACTCCTTCCGTCCTATTCCATTTGACACGTTTCTATTATTTTATCCTCATACATATTCAAGAAACGTGTCAAGTAGAACGGGAGTAATATACGTGCCTTTGAAATTGAACTTCTTCTCTTCTCGGTTGATAAACAAAACCCTACAATGAATAGTGTATGGTATGACAAGTGTCTCTTTTAGAACAAAGTATCCAATGTCCCATTCATAGTATTGGATTATTGGTTATTGAACTACTAATGTAATCATACAACTGGAATATATATTCAATGTCCACAAAACTTTTCTTGCCTTGTGTCAGGCATAAATTATTGTTGCTGTGAATTCTTGCATGTGGCCCCCAACTCATATATGTAGCTTCTCATCATGTCCTCTCTCCCTACATTTTCCCTTACTGGTATGGAGAATCCACCTTTTCAATTCCATTTGGTAATAACAAGAATATTTATAATAGATTTAAAAAAAGAAGAAGAAATGGAAGTAGGTTCTGTTCTGTCACTTTTCTTATTAATGCCTGATGAAGTTCCAATGCGTTATCTTTCCAGTTATTAGAAATAATATTTAATTAGTCTTTTTTAAATTAGCAACTTGTTTCAATTAATTAAAAAAAATTGTATAGTATGAGTTTTTCGAATCTGAAAGATCCTAGGGTTATACTAATTAATATCACAACAGGAGCTCCACAAACATACATGGGACAGAGACAAAGTAAAGTGGTGAGAGTTTCACACTTTCAGTTTCAGACATTCTTAAAATGGAAAAAAAGAATGTTTTTTTTTTCTGTAATCAGAAACCATTGCATGTTGCCACTTTAAGACTTGAATTGAATGCCACGAGGCTAGCTTTTCTTCTCCATATTCCATGTTTCGAACATCGTTTCGCTACCTAATTAATTACTTTGTTGGATTATTATATTTTAATTCGTTCACGAAAATTGTAGCATTAAAATAGATTTTTTTTTAGTATAATTAATTTAATGTTACTACAAAATTTACTTTAAAATCCATCATCACAAAGAATTTAAACCCGTGCTGAAACAATGTGCTTCTATTTTTGTGGACGGAATGATTATTAATTACTATTATTTTTGGTTTCACTATTAAAACTGAGGCTGCTGTGTTTTGATGCTGGCTATTAATTTATGTATATTCTTGGCATAATATGATTCTAGGATGCTACATTTTCTTTAATAATGATTTCGGCATTTTTTCCATTCACATTCACTAATTCATGTGCTTTTTTCCTTTCGTTGTTAGTGCCTTTCTTTCGCATATAATTATTTGAGCACTTGAAGGAATATTGTTATATTAGTCACCGTTTAGCTTCTAGAATTATCTATTAGTCTAACAGTATTTATTTATAATTATCATAAATATTTGTAGCTTTAATTTAACTATGTTCTTCGGATTATAATTAATAAAGCTATCAAAATTAGCCCAAGAGAATTTCGGTCCGGCCCAACTTATAACCATAAATTGATTTACGGGCCGAATTGTGCAACTATTTCTTACTGGCCCAGCCCGATAATTTGCTTCGGCTCGGTATACTTGGGGGCCGGATCAGTTTAGTATTTGAGCTGCACTAGTTGGGCCTCAGCAAATGAAGGACAACTAAATTAGAAATGGTCCACTAATCATCGCAGATTAGTTTTTAGTTTATATATATTTATAGAAAAATACTTCCCTACAGGCTACAAGTGATAAGTGATGTGAAAATGATGAAATTATTATAAATATTTTTTTTTCTCTTAAATTAAATCCTACCCAAAAAAAATAAATACAATAAAAAAATTAAATCTTAAATGAAAAATTATCAATGTGGAGATGAGTCGTGGATACATTTTGTTAATGGTGGATAAGGGAACATTTCTATGTGTATTGATCGATCGTGGATTTTAGAGTGTTTTTGTGAAGGTGAGATTTACAGAAAACTAAGAACACGAGAATTTACGTGGTTCGATCTTTGGATAGATCTACGTCCACGGAAGAAGAGAGAATGTTTGTATTCAAATCCTTTTTGCCTGCGATTACCGTCCCCCCTATTTATCTTACAAATAGCTCTATTTATAGAGAATTGAGGTTATGAGTGGCTGAGAAATCGTGGGTGCTGTCTTCGCACGTCCCATCGCACTCTGACCATCGCGGGTGGTTGAGAAATCGTGGGGCAGTTAGATGGATTTGTTGACTTGTGCTATTGGGCTTCACTCTGGATGGGCCGAGCTGATCTGGGCCATTGGGCCACATCCTATCACATCCCCCCCCAAAAGGTCGGAGAAGCGAGGTCATTGTGGAGAGGTGTGAATTGCCTTGCCCTGTCGAAATTGAGATTTCGACGAAGTCGAATTGCATACCGCCTCGTTTTGACGAGGTCGAGCTTGAATTGCATTGCCCCGTCGAAATTGAGATTTCGACGAAGTCGAATTTCATACCGCCTCGTTTTGACGAGGTCGAGCTTGAATTGCATTGCCCCGTCGAAATTAAGATTTCGACAAAGTCGAATTGCGTACCGCCTCGTTTTGATGAGGTCGAGCTTGAATTGCATTGCCACGTCGAAATTAAGATTTTGACGAAGTCGAATTGCGTACCGCCTCGTTTTGACGAGGTCGAGCTTGAATAGTCGTGATATGAAAAGGCACGACTGTTGGTGTCAGGGTAGGTAGGATACGTGTCGCTTTTCTATTGGAGCAGGCGGAGAGACGGGATTTGAAAAGGCGTGCCTTTGCTTATAAAAGCTTCCAATGTACGCTAAAAAATATTTTTCCCCCTCGATCGATTTCCAATTGCACGCAAGAGAGAAAACCCTAGACCCAAAATTCTGCAACCGCCGCCGCCGTCCAGTTCAATAGTCGGAAAAAGACTTTGACAAGTAAGTACTTTCCCTGTAATGGATTATTCTTCTTTTCCCCAAGTAGATACTGGTAGGGCCAGCGCACAGATTTCGCCCTCGCCGTCTAGGGTATTTCTGGCGAGGGTTTGGCTAAATGTACATACACGCACGTTAGTCCCACCGGCGTTTCGAGAAATTGAATTCCCGCCGCTGGTCGGGTCCAATGCCTCACTGGCATGTGCTTCGACCATGTATGTGTCTCATATGCAGGATTTGGCTCATCGTTTTTTGTTTCCTGAGTCAGTCGAGCTGCTCCTACCTCGTGATGTCAATAGGGGTAGTTCGCCTCCCGTAGGTTTTTTTACCGTATATGAAGACTATCTTCATTTTGGTCTTCGGTTTCCTTTAAATCATTTTTTTGCCGAGCTCTTAGAAGAGCTCCAACTGGCATTAGGTCAGTTGCAACCTCCTTCCATCAAGCAGGTCGTTGGTTTTTGTTTCGAGGTCAGCCGCCGTGGTGGTACGCCTACTGTGGATTCATTTCTTAGGTTTTTTAGACCTAAGCTTGGTCCGACGGGGTGGGCTTACCTTTCCCCTATTAGTAGGTTCAAGTTAGGGACTCCCACTAAGGTGACGAACTGGCAGAAGAAATTCTTCTTTTGCCGGTGTGAAGGCGTGTTGTTGTATCCTTGGACCACGACCAAGTTCGTACCTCGAGACACTGGGAAACCAACCGGTGAGCTTGAAACGAGCTTGGTGAACCTCGGCCTCATTGAAAGGGATTATGCCGAGGCCGAGCTCGCAAATCACGGGTTAAACCCATATAACTCCGTGTCCGATGTGGACTTGGGTGAGGCTCTGCTTCACTGATTTGTGTCTTGTGGTCTCTTTCATTTTTACTGATGTATATCTTTTTTTTTTGTTTGTAGTGGATGCCCAATCTATCCAGGCCGCTCTCCAGAATAGGAACAAGAGGAAGAGGCAGAAGTCCTCTGTTTCGGTGGTGGAGAAGATGACATCGGCGACGTCGTCGGAAAGGACTGCCGACCTTGGTAGGTTGGTGTCCGTGAGTTTGCAGTTGGACGCTCCCGTCCGAAGCTCTTCGTCACTGCAGTTGGTGGGCCAACAGTCTCGACGAACTTTGCTTTCGTTGGATGACGAAGTGACAATCGTCGGGAGTGGCCCAACCTCGGGCCAAGGACATGCACGGGAGATATCGTTTCCCGAGGTAAGCGTAAAACCGTAAGTACTTATATATGGGGATTGTACCTTCTAATAAAATTCTGTCCTTTGGTTTTGGGTTTTAGGAAGCTGAGGCGGCTTTGGATGGGCTGCAGGGCTTGGCGAACTTCATCAGGAGTGGAGTTGCTAAGTTCCAGACAAAGGCTGTCGAAGTTGCGGCGGTGGAGGATCGGCTAATGGCCAAGATCTCTGCCGCCGAGGTCGCGGCGCAGGCAGCGGCGGAGAGGGAGGCGGCAGCTTCGGCTGCCGCCGAAGAGGCTAAGAAAAAGAATGCCGAGCTGGAGGCTGAGGTGGGTCGCCTGAAGGCTGAAGTTGCCGGGATGGTGGCTGGTCAGGGAGGCGTGTTCCGAGCTATGGTGGAATGTGTTTTCCGGTCGCAGCACTTCTCCCAGATGGCTATTCAGTTGGCAAGTGCCCTGAGCACCCCGATCGTCTCCGCAGTGCTCGACGACATCATTGCCGACATCCCAGACTTGGACAAAACCAAGTACGGGTATGCTATTGCGACGGAGGAAGAGACACTGCAGGACTTCGCCGGGGTGCTTTTGGAGCACAGTTCCTCAATTCCGGTGGTCGAGCAGCTCGCCGCGCAGAGGAGCCCGCTCAGCGAAGGGGCCATTCGGCGATGTCCCGTTGACAGGTACGAACTCCTGGAGACGGTCATTGCCGACCTACTGAAGAGGCCGGCTACACAGACCACCGAGGAGCCCGCTCGCGACGACCCCGAGGAACCTGAGGTTGAACCAGAGGTCGGCCTAGAAGGAGAAAATCGTGATGGAGTCAATTGACACTTTTCACGATTTTTGGCTTCTTTCCCTCTCTGTTTTTTTTGTTTTTGTTTTTGTAGCCTTGTACTTCATCACCATTAGGGTGGCATTTCATTTGCCGTGTTCGGCTATAAATAAAAAAGGCTTTCTGTTAAACCTTGCTTGTATTTATTCTGTAGTTTGCCCCTGAGTTTTACGATGCTTCCTACCTTGTTAAAGAAATATCCGAGCTTCGCCGAGCTATAGAAGTAGCCGAGCTCGATGCTTCGGACTGGAAGAAGCGAGCTGATAACATCCAGATCGAGGCCGAGGTGAAACTTCGGGCAGCTCTGGAAAAACTTGATGAGATGCATGCCAGATATATGGAGCTTGAAGACAAGTACCAACGAGCTCGGGATGACATCAAGACTTACAAAGAGATCATCGAGGAGCATATGGAGTATGAGACCATAATTCACCGAGCCGGGGGATCCACGATCTCCGAGACTTATGATAAGGTCAAGGAGCTCCAGGCCCGATGCCGAAGCTACATGGAGCAATATGGGAATGAATCCTGGCAGGTTAGGGGTGAGTTTGAAGAGCTCATTCGTGTGGCGAGCATTTATGAGACAGTCCTTGATCACTTTCCGAAGTTGAAGCGACGTCTGTCTTTAGAGGCTGGATCTGCGACTTCAATTTCCCCTGATCTGGATCCGAGGTTGCTCGACTGTACTTCTAGAGAATTTTTGGAAGGTGAATCTTCGAGGGCTGTTGACCCGGACCCGAAGATTGTCACACGTCATTCTCGAGAAATTTATAGTCAAGAGCGGCGGTCGGCACCTGGACGGAGCCAAAATGTTCGAGGTAGAGGTCGAAGTTCGGCTCCTGGACGAGGTAGAGGCAGGTTTAGCGTAGACGATGTTTTGAACTTTAATTCAGGCAGGGATTTTGCTAAAGATTGGCTCAGCTTTAGTCGGCCAAAACCTCCGGGTTCCTCGTCTTCTTAATGTAATAATTGTACATTTTTTCCATTCAAACAAAACGGAAATTTTTGCACTTATATTCAAGCTTTCCATCCTTGTCTTTAATTAAGGTAGATTTCCTTATTTTAAACGAAGGTAGCTTTTACGTGGCCACTTCGTCGGGCGACGAAGTTTTAGGCCTTTGGTTAGCCACTTCGTCCGAAGATGAAGTTTTGGCTTTCAGTTAGCCACTTCGTCCGAAGACGAAGTTTTGGCTTTCAGTCAGCCACTTCGTCCGAAGACGAAGTTTTGGCTTAGCCACTTCGTCTGAAGACGAAGTTTTAGCTTTCGTGTTCCTTATTTGTCGAATTTATCGATAGGGGTGGTCCCCTTACGCGCGTTTAGGTGTTACTCCGAAGTGGAGTTTATTTGTGTATCCTCGTTAGGATTTTAAAATCGAGATACTCAACATAAACGGGAGAGAGAGACGTGCAAAATGTATGCAAATTATTTTAGCAAGTAAATGAAAACTAAAAATTTAATTGAATGAAGTTAAAAATAAGACAAAATTTACCAAGACGACCTGACTCCTACGACCTAAATGAACTTAAACATTGCTCTCCGTTTATATAAAGTACCTTTTCAAGTGAGTGATGTGCCATGTACGGGGTATGGGCTCACCAGATAGGTGGGCGAGCTTATACGACCCTTTTCCAAGGACTTCTTGAACTCGGTATGGTCCTTCCCAAGTGGCTTCTAATTTGCCAAGCTTCTCCGACTTACTGACCTCGTTATTTTGAAGTACGAAGTCGCCTACTTGGAGCTGCCGATGCTTCACCCGGCTGTTATAATACCGAGCTACTTGCTGTTTGTATCGAACTTCTTGTATGTAGGCTTGTTCCCATTTTTCTTCTAGCAAATCCAAGTTAGTTCGAAGTCTGTCTTCGCTGTCTTGAGCTGTGAAATTAAGCGTTCGGGGGCTCGGCAAACCGATCTCTACCGGGATCACCGCTTCGGTTCCATACACCAAGCTGTATGGCATTTCACCGTGTGATGGTGGTTCGGTATGACCATAGGACTTGGGGTAAGTTCGCTGCCTAGTCTCCTTTGGCCTTATCGAGTCGGGTTTTTAACCTTTGACTATCGTTCGGTTCGTAACCTCGGTTTGACCATTCGCTTGAGGATGGGCTACCGAGGTGAACTTCTGTTGGATGTGGAGTTCGTCACACCATTCTCTGAACGTCTGTCTGTGAACTGAGTTCCGTTATCTGAGACGAGGACGTGAGGTATGCCGAAGCGACAAACTATGTTTTTCCAAATGAAGTTTAGGGCATTTTTACTTGTGATCCGCGCCAATGGTTCGGCTTTGACCCACTTTGTAAAATAGTCGATGGCTACAATGAGGAACTGTAGTTGGCCGGGAGCTTTTTGAACGGGCCGACGATGTCAATTCCCCACTGCATGAACGGCCAAGGGCTTTGCATGCTGGCCAGTTCGGTCTGTGGCAATCTCGGAACCGTCGCATGGATTTGACACTTCAGACATTGTTTGACGAGGTTGATAGCGTCTTGGAACATGGTGGGCCAATAGTACCCCCACCTCATGGCCTTTTTGGACAGGACGCGGGCTCCGATGTGACTGCCACAAGAGCCTTCATGGATTTCGCGCAATGCGTAGTTCGCTTGGTTAGGCCCCACACATCTTAGGAGAGGTTAGAGATAGGATTTTCTATACAACACTCCCTGTTCAAGGACGTACTTGATGGATTTAGCCAAGAGCTTTCTAGCCTCGACCTTATCGGTGGGGAGTTCGCCTTTCTCTAAGTAGTTGCGAAGTGGAGTCATCCAGTTCGGTCCGTCTTCGGTCACTACATTAACTTCGGCTTCATCAAAACTTCGGAGTTGTACTTCTTCCACCGGAGGGATCGTTGATGATGACGCGAGCTTGCTCAGTGTGTCAGCTCGCCCATTATCTCCTCTTGGGATTCGCACCAACTTGAAGTACGAGAAGCTTTGTTGTAGGATCTTGGCCTTGTGGAGGTATTTCTTCATTTGTTATCCTTTGGCCTCGTATTTGCCTAGTATATGGTTCACTATGACTTGGGAGTCGTTGTGAATTTGAATGGCCCGTACTTGGAGAGCTTGGGCTAGACGAAGTCCAGCGATTAGAGCTTCGTACTCCACTTCGTTATTCGTTGTCGGGAAGTTGAACTAAAGTGCGTGGGTGGTCTCCTTTCCTTCCGGGCTGATGAGTAAGACCCCGGCTCTGCTTCCTTTGTTGCCTGATGCCCCATCCACGTAGACCTTCCAACAGTCTTGCGGCGGTGGCTTTGGTGCCGCGGCCTTTGGTTCATCCACGGTAGGTTTGACGGATTGCGGTGCGTCCGTGAACTTGGCTTCTACTAGGAAATCGGCCAAGGCTTGCCCTTTAATGGCTTGGCGAGGTACAAATGAAATCGCGTGCTCGCCGAGTTCTACAGCCTATTTAGCGATTCACCCGGACGCTTCTGGTTTTGTAAGCACTTGCCGAAGTGGGAGGTCGGTCAGCACTTGTATCTAGTGTGCGTGGAAGTACGGTCGGAGCCTCCTTGCTGCATTCACCAATGCAAGTGTGACCTTTTCCAAAGGTTGATACCTCGTCTCCGGCCCTTTTAGGGCTCGGCTTATGAAATAGACGGGTAGTTGATGACATTTTTCTTCTCGCACTAGGACTGCGCTGATTGCCTCATCCGAAGTGGCGAGGTATAGGGAGAGGACCTCGTCCTCTTTTGGTACAGATAATGTAGGGAGATTTGCGAGGTACTTCTTCAAGCCATCGAAAGCTTCCTTGTGCTCGTCGTTCCATTCGAAGTTCGGCGCCTTCTTTAGTATCTTGAAGAATGAGAGTTGTTTTTCGGCGGCCTTAGATAAGAAACGACTTAGGGCGGCAAGGCAGCCCGTCAGTTTGTGCACGTCATGGATTGACTTCGGCACTTGCATTTCTTGGATAGCTTGGACTTTTGATGGGTTAGCTTTTAACCCTTCGCGTGAAACCCAACACCCTAGAAATTTTCCAGATCGGACCATAAAAGTACACTTTTCTGGGTTTAGTTTTAGGTTCACTTTACGAAGTAGGCTAAAAACAATTTTAAGGTCGTTTACGCAGGTGGCGATTTCCTTGCTTTTTACGACTATATCGTCTACATACACTTCGACAATACTACCGATGTGGGCTTCAAAAATTTTGTCGACCATCCTTTGGTATGTAGCTCCAGCATTTTTCAGTCCGAAGGGCATCTTTTTGTATGCGTAGACGCCGAAGTCTGTGACGAAGGCGGTCTTTAGCGCATCCTCGGCATTCATGAGGACTTGGTGGTATCCCTTGTATAGGTCCAAGAAGCTGAACATCTTATGGCCAACAAGAGCTTCGACCTTCTTGTCAATGTTAGGGAGGGGGTAGCAGTCTTTTGGGCAGTGCTTATTGAAGTCGGTGTAATCAATACACATCCGCCACCCGCTTCCTTGTTTTTTCACCATCACGGGGTTGGCCAGCCATGTCGGATATTTCACTTCGAATAAAATATCGGCCTTTTGCAGTTGCCGAACCTCGTCATGGATCACTTGATTTCTTTCGGCTGCGAAGGCTCTCTGCTTCTGCCGAATTGGTTTCACCTCAGGATCGATGTTGAGGTGATGAGTGATGATGCTTGGTGCCACCCCGGTCATGTCTAGCGGCGACCAAGCGAAGACATCTCTATATTCCCGAAGTAGCCGGATAAGTTAACTTCGGAGATCATTTTCACCGACGAACCCTACTTTGATGACCTTGGCGGGGACATCTTCGTACAATGCGACGTCTTCAACTGGCTCGACGGGTGGATGCGACGTCGGCTTCACCTCTTCGGGATTCTGTAATTGCTATGCTTGGGGGTGCTGATTCCTAGCACCTCGGAGTGCGACCTGCATGCACTCCTTAGCCTGCTGCTGGTTTCCCCGAAGCGTGATCACTCTATTTTTAGACAGAATTTTGATCGTCAGGTGGTAGGCCGAGCAGATCGCCTTCGTCGCTATTAGCCAATCCCTTTCTAAGATGATGTTATAGGGGGAGCTGGCTTTTACGACGAAGAAGTGGGTTATCTTTGTAGTGGACAACGGACTCTTTCCAACTGTCACGGGCAGTGAAATTATGCCTTCCGTCGTCGTCTCTTGTTGTGTGAAGTTCTTTAGCGGCATTGGTGCTGACCTTAGACGTGCTTCTTTGATATCGAGCTTATCGAAGCAGTCTTTAAAGAGCACACTCACAGATGCTCCGCTATCAATAAATACGCGGTGGACCAGTTTGTTGGCCACCACGGCCTCGATTATGGTGGCATCTTGATGAGGTACCGCATGGGGAACTGGGTCATTGCTGGAAAAGGTGACGACCTCGTCCCTTTTGAACCTTTTTTGGGTAGGTTCTTCCCGCTGTTGACTTCGGGCCTCGGCTTTCAACGATGACCTCGTCGTGCCTTCGGGCAGTCCGGTGATGGCAGTGATGACCGCATCATATTGAGGCTGATCTTCATCCTCATCCTCTTCATCGTGCTTTGGCCTTTTGTCGGTTTGGGGGGCACAGTTATTGCCTCCCCAATTTTTCTTTCTCTTGCTCTTCCCTTGAGGTCGGGCCTCTCTCTGGTTGCGACTTTGGTACAGTTTAAGGGTACCGTCGCGTACCATGTGCTCTATGTCCGAGGCGAGGTCTCTGCAGTCCTCGGTTTCATGACCGTAGTCATTATGGAGCTTGCAGTATTTCTCCTTGGATCGGCGTTTCGACCCACCTCGGGATAAGGGCGGTGGCTTCTCGAACAAATTTGCGTGAAGCTCGTATATTTCGGCCCGAGACTTTGTCAGTGGTGTATACTGACTTCGGTCTTGGTTGGGTCGAGGTCCTAAGCGGGACTCGAGGGGTCCTCGCTGTAACCTTTCGAGGGCACTTCGGCGCCTTGCCCGAGGTCAGTGCGCTCCTCTTTTTTCCTCTTATCGTTGTTTTCGGGCCGATCTGCTGCCCGCTTTTTCCGATCGGCCTCATCCGCCTCTGCGAATGTATCGGCAATCCTCCATAGCTGCCTGGAGGTTGCTGGGCGTGCCTTTACGAGCTCTCTGAAGAGAGTTCTAGACTGAATGGCATTTTGGAACGCTGAGATAAGCACGTCGTCGGAAAGATGATCGACTTTAAGGCTCTCGTTATAAAAACGGGCCAGAAAATCACTGATCGTTTCTCCCCGCCCCTGCCTTAAAGTTAGGAGCTGGGCTGGGCTGATCTTCGCCTCGGTTTTTTGAAAGAAGCGACGCTCAAAGGCGTCAAGTAGGTCGGCATACGACCCTATGCTGCCATTAGGGAGGCTATCAAACTAGCTCCTAGCGTTGTCCACTAGCAGCTCAGGGAAGACTTTACACACGTAAACGTCTTCGGCCAGTCCCTGGTTCATCATGTTGTATTGGAACCGGGATAGAAAGTTGCTGGGATCTTGTGACCCGTTGTAAGGCGGGATAGGAGGTACTCTATACGTCGACGGGATGGGAGTATAGAGTATCTTATTAGTGAAGGGGGTTGAGATTCGATCGTAGACGGTGAATCTTCCCTGGTAGGCGTTCCCTTCGTCACGCCGAGGTGGAACGGCGTTTTGACGAGGTGGCATCGAACCGCGCTGAGGTGAAGTGTGGTCGTTCCCGCGGCGATTGCTCTGTCGCCTTCGGGGAAGTTCGGCCTCGACGTCGAATCTTCTCTGGTAGTTGTTCCCTTCGTCACGCCGAGGTGGAACGGCATTTTGACAAGGTGACGTTGAACCGCGCCGAGGTGAAGCGCGATTGTTCCCACGGCGATTGTTCTGTCACCTTTGGGGAAGTTCGGCCTCCCTGTCTCCAACGATCTGGAGACTTAGGGATCGCCTGTGTGACGGTTCGACTTCGTCTTCTCTGTTTTGACTTTGTTGTCGATGTTGATCGACGAACTTACGAAAGTCCTGCTTGTGGAGGTCTAGGTACGCCTTCAGTACGTCTCCAAGCTCGGGTTGGAGTTCGGTATTGTCACGTCGGCTGCCACCCTGATCGGGTCCGCCGCTGCTAGCTGAATCCCCAAACGGGACATCCTCCGGGTGGCCTTCAGGAGTTCGGCGGGTGGGCTGCTGGTCACATCGGATTTAGGAAGCAGTTTTCTGAGCTTGACTAACGTCACCTTCTTCCTCATTGGCTAGCATGTAAGGCGGATTGGTAAAGGGGTCAGCTCGTTTCTGTTTTGCTTTGGCGGCAGCGGCGGCAACAGCAGTGGTGGCGGAACGGGTTGGTCTCACCATTGTATTTTCACTCAACGCGCTGATCGGTTTCACAAAATTTTCGTTTCCCACAGACGGCGCCAGTGATCGATCGTGGATTTTAGAGTGTTTTTGTGAAGGTGAGATTTACAGAAAACTAAGAATACAAAAATTTACGTGGTTCGATCTTTGGATAGATCTACGTCCACGGAAGAAGAGAGAATGTTTGTATTCAAATCCTTTTTGCCTGCGATTACCGTCCCCCTATTTATCTTACAAATAGCTCTATTTATAGAGAATTGAGGTTATGGGTGGCTGAGAAATCGTGGGTGCTGTCTTCGCACGTCCCATCGCACTCTGACCATCGCGGGTGGTTGAGAAATCGTGGGGCAGTTAGATGGATTTGTTGACTTGTGCTATTGGGCTTCACTCTGGATGGGCCGAGCTGATCTGGGCCATTGGGCCACATCCTATCATGTATTTATATGAGTCTTTTTTATACTTTCTCCGTTTCGCCTGAGTATACACTATTTTCTTTTCGGTTCGTTTTATTATAGTATGCACATTTCATTTTTGCACATTATTTCATTCATATTAATGTGAGTCTTTCTTTCCACTAACACCACCCACCTACCTACTGTTTATTAAAACCCGTGCAAAAGATAACGGATACTCAGCTGAAGCGAAGTACTCCCTCCGTCCCGGTCGATACGGCTTGTTTCTTTTGGGCACACTTCTTAAGAAATGATGAATTAGGAAAAGTATGTGGTGTCCCACATTAGATAATTACTTGCATTAGTATTTCCCAATAAAGTAGGAAATGGTCCCACACCTTATTTAGTTGATTTAAATTAAATGAAATGGATAAAAAAGCTTCTCATATTCATGCGCCGCCAAAGGAAGAAAAAAAAGCTGCTCATATTCAAACAAAATTCAAGTACAAACGCCAAAAATAGCTGCAACTTTTGCCCAACTGTTTGAAATCTAATGCTTTCCCTCTAATTTAGAAGATTCAAAAAAAACATCATCCTCCTATAAATACTAGCCATTCCATCAGAAATCATTCTAGTAACAATACTACACTTTCAATAACAAAAAGACAAGGAGATGAGGGAGCACAATTTCTCCACAGATGAGAGAAATCAGATTATCCAGTTCTTGCTTGAAGAATCGAAGGATGGCATGCCAGCATATGGTAGGATGAAGGCTGCAGTGGAGCTCTTCAACTCTTCAACAAGGCAGATCTCCAGGCTTTGGGCTCAAGCAAGGCTGCAAAGAGAAGAAGGTAGAGTTATGAATTTGAAGTCTGGAAAATTAAATCCAAAGAGGGTTAAAACTAAACACCCAGATTATCATAAAATAAGAGGGCTGCCAATGCGTAGGAGAAACACAATAAGAAGGTTAGCTAAGGACACTTGGTGTTAGTAGAGGTACTGTGTTCAGATGGATTAAATTGGGGCTGCTCAAAGCACACACTTCTGCACTTAAGCCTTTTTTAACCGAAGGTAACAAGCTGAAAAGGCTGAGATTTTGCTTGGATTTAATTATGTATGATAAGGACAGTAATGCCATAAAGTTTAGGAACATGCAGAATATCATACACATTGATGAAAAAAAGTAGTTTTACATCACCACTAAAAACCACAGAATGTACCTAACTCCTGGAGAAGTAGAGCCTCACAGAACCTGCAAAAGTAAGGCCTTTATCCCCAAAATAATGTTCATGTGTGCAGTGGCCCGACCTATTTTTGCTAGAGATGGGACTGTGCTTTTTGATGGGAAGATTGAAATTTTCCCATTCACAAAGCAAGTCCAAGCAAAAAGGGATAGCATAAACAGAAAGAAGGGCACTTGGATCACAAAGCCTATTGATTCTATCACAAAAGATGTGGTTAGAGACTGTATATTGCAGAAGGTATGGCTAGGGGCAGATTTCTGCCACCAATGCAATGCTTTTATGCTTGTCTACATTGTTTTACATTAGATTAATTTTCATTTCATTTACTCTGTTTGCATTACACAGATTATTCCAGCAATAAAGGAAAAGTGGCCAAAACATGTCTCAAAGACCATATTCATCCAACAAGACAATGCAAGGCCCCACATCCTCAATTCTGATCCAGATTTTAGGGTTGCTACAAGTGCAGATGGATTCAATATCCATCTCATGCAACAACCACCAAATTCTCCAGATCTGAATGTCAATGACTTAGGGTTCTTTAATTCAATACAAAGTATCCAAAATGAGTATGCATGCAACAATGCAGATGAGCTAGTTGCTGTAGTCACAAAGAGCTTTGATGAACTAACTGCAGCCACTCTTAATAATGTGTTTTTAAGTTTACAGGGGACTACAGTGGAAATTATGAAGGTGAGAGGGCAGAATTGCTACAAGACACCTCACATGAAGAAGGGAGTTATGATTAGGCAAGGTATCCTACCCAAGAACTTGGAGGTGTCACTTGATTTAGTGACTGAATGCATACAACACTTGATCCAAGAAGGAGATGTAGAAGGTATAGAACTGATGATGCATAGATTAGGTTTTTTTCCTGATTAAGGAAATTGTGGCAAGTGTTTTTTGTGCCTTATGGGACTGCCTACTGCATTTTTTTGTATAAATATTTTAATGCAGTATGATTACATATAGTGCAGATAGAACCTAGGCAAGTAAGGACTGGATATTTTCATAATTAAGGGTTGTTTATGTATTGGCTTTTTGTAACCTCAGCCTCTAGTAAATGAAGGGCAACAAAATTTCTTGTGTTTATCATCATTTGCCATAATTCATAAGGCATCAGATTCAATACATGCAACAATGCAATATTAATCAAGAAACATCATCATTTGGTTATAAAAATACCATCAGAAATAATTTTAGCAATCCAAAGTCATGGCCAATTTAGAAAAACCAGCTCTGTGAAATTGGACAAAATGGGTAGGGACAGAAAGAGGCATATAACAGGCAGCACATTTCATCAAAGAGAATCATGAATGCACAATTTGAAGTCAGAAAGTGTATGCATATTTTCATCATCGCAGCACTTTAACAACCCATCCAACACAACACTCAACCAACTCAAGATCCAGCAATATATCCAAATTATTCCAACAGAATCAAAATAAAAAATTTAAAGAACAATCTCACTGAAGCAAGCGGATCCTCAAACAGCCGAGGAAGCATGATCCTCAACATATCCTTCACAGAATCGCTCTCGCGGAGGAGGGTGGTGAGGCGATCTTGTTCAAGTTTATGCGCAGCCATAAATTTATCCCGCGCGTCTTCAAGCTTCCGCGCAGCCAATCTCTCCTTCCGTCTTCTGAGTGCAGCCGCCACCTTAGAACGGTGAGGGGACACCACATAGGCACAGGCGTCAGATTCGTCGTCGGAGGGGGAATCGCTCACATATCCCACGCTCAGAGACTCAACATTTTGCTCTTCCGTCTCTGGGACAAACTCCTCTACACTAGAGCTTGTGAGAGGAGGAGAATCGGGACTTTCAGTGTCGGAAGGTGGAAGGGAGTAGGAATTGCTCATCACGGCGGGGAGGGAGTTGAAATGGGCAGCTTGTTCAATTGATTTTTGGAGGTGGCCACGTCGGGAACGAGACTTGCGAGGCGGAGAGCTTGTGAGAGAGAGAGAGAAGAAACGCAGAGTGAGGGCGAGGGTTGAGAGAGAGACAACAATCTTCAGAATGAGGCAGAGATGACAATTAGGGTTAGGTTTAGTGTGGGCTAAGTTGAGTGCTTTTTTTTAATGTGGGCTTTGTCGGGCCAGAAAGGGAAACCGGCCATTTGGGCTGGGACAACCCAAAATGGAAATGTGGCCATTTCAAAGGGGACGGAGGGAGTAATATTAACCATATGCATTCTTAGGTGACGTGGCATGAATTGGAATCTCATCTCTCGGGTAAGAACATGATTTTGGAGTCAAATATTTTAGACAAAAACTTGTGTCAGCCGGAGGCACCGTGCGGCCCGGGCCCAAAGTATCAATCTTTATACAGAAAAGTGTCAATCTATATGAATAAAAGTGCCAATCTTTAACATAATTATTTTACGAATAAAATGACAATTTTTAAAAGTGTCAATCTTTATACAGAAAAATGCTAATCTATATGAATAAAAGTGTCATTATTTTAGCCCAGCCGCACGGTGTCTCCGGCTGATCCAAGTGTGTCCCAATATTTTATTCATATATTCCCTTTACAGTTCACTTCAAGTCGCCACTATTATTTACTAAACGCAACAGATCTCCCACGTTAACCATAATTTGCATTAACTCCTTCGATTATTTTTGAATTCTGTATTGGTAGCTCCGAGCGAGGAAACCGATGGCGGCTGGGCCCACCCGCAAAATTTCAGCCGCCTCTGCCAGGGCTCACACTCGGAAAACGAAGCCCAAATCTTCTTCCCAATTTTCAGGTAACAACCCCCCCCCCTTCTCATTTCGTCAATGCGAAGGGGCTCACGCTCAGATTTCTAAAGTTTTCATTTTGAGTGATGGGTTCCAGTTTTCTTATCTGAATCTGAATCAATGTTTTTTTTTTTTGGTTTTTTCTTTTTAAATTTTTATGCTGCCGATATTGGGAATTAGCCGTTCATGGATAGTGTGGGCTTGATTTTTTGATATTTGGTGACGATTGAGATCCTTTAAAGCTGTATATTGTAGTCAATTTCGCTATCTATTGAGCAATTTTAGTGTAGAAAAGCTTTGCGTTTTGAACTCGAAGATGGCGATGGCCGATGGATTACACAATAGCAGTAGTATGCATAAATAAATCAGTATGTAGCTAGTTTTGGTTGCTTGATCTTGAATGAAACCACCTATCTCAATTAGAATTCAGATTAGAATCCCTTATTAGAACTGGATTTTGGCTCTGTTGTTTCCTTTGATCAAACATCTTGTTATAAAATCATTTAGGGATACTCAAGAAAGTGCTGTTAGTTGGATTTGTGGGTTTTCTAGCTTGGGCTTATCAGGCAACAAGGCCTCCTCCACCAAAGACATGTGGCTCCGAAAACGGGCCTCCGGTTACAGCTCCGAGAATACAGCTCAAGGATGGGAGGTACTTGGCTTACAAAGAATATGGCGTGTCGAAGGATGTAGCGAAACACAAGATAGTGTTTGTGCATGGATTTGATCATTGCAGGCACTCCGTTAATGCAATAACTGCTAACCTCTCGCCTGTAAGGGTGCTTCCTCTCGTGTTTCTTGTTGGATTTCTACTGATCAGCTTCAATTTTGCATCATGTAGAATCTTGGGACTGTTTTATTTATTGGATTTTATGAACTAATCACAGGATATAGTTGAAAGTAGAGGCGTATACATCGTTTCTTTTGATAGACCTGGTTATGGAGAGAGTAGTCCTCACCCTACCCGAACTGTTAAGAGCTTGGCTTTAGACATCGAGGAGCTGGCTGATCAGCTGGGACTAGGAACCAAATTCTATGTTATTGGATTTTCCATGGGAGGACAGGTCGTCTGGAGCTGCCTTAAGTATATACCTCACAGGTACAATTCATTTGCATTACTTCATAGAAATCTGAGCATGTTCATTACGTCTAAAAATTCTTTGATTGTTCCAAAAATTTTGGTTTTTTGAAATTTATTTGGCATTTATACCAAGTGTTTGTGACCATGATGAACAGATTAGCTGGAACTGCTCTATTGACACCAGTTGTGAATTATTGGTGGCCTGGATTCCCTTCAAACTTGTCTCGACAGTCATATAACGAGCAACTTGTACCAGACCAATGGGCTCTTCGTGTCGCTCACTACTTGCCATGGCTTACCTACTGGTGGAACACTCAGAATTTTTTCCCGTATTCAAATGTGATTGCTCACAATCCGGAAATTTTCTCTAATCCAGACAAAGAACTGCTACCCAAGGTTATTTCTTTGGACAAGGAGCATCAGGTTAGAGGTTTTACTTTCTTTTTACTCTCTGAGTGATAGCAAAACTTATATTTGAATTGTTAGGTTAATAAACGTTAAGGTAAAAGCAGTTGTAGTTTGATTGTGTCCTTCATGGTTCATAATTGCTCTGAAGCCTGTCAAGTTTTCCCACTATGGCTGACTGAGCTGAAGACGGAGATATCAACTCGCCGTAGCTGCATATAATCTATATCTTTTGAAAAAGACATTTATGCTCAATCGTAACATTTATGTGTTTGTAACTAAATAAAAGTAAAAGAAGTGTTATATGGAAATATAAATATACTCCGCTGGGTATATACTTTCTTTTCCCTCTCCTTCGATTCTTTCCTTTTGGGATACTGATCACTGGCGTAGGAATCAACTAAATACTGATAAGATAATTGAATCACTGATATAGTAAGTGGTATAGAGGACCCTGCTGCACTTGGAAACACTGCTCCATGATTTTCTCATGAGTTTTGTTTGCAACTACACTGGTAAATGGTTACACAGATATATCACTCAAACAGTACTCGGGTAATCTGAATAAAATGTTGTTAAAAAAGCTTAATGCTAATTTGAGCCCCTTTTCAAAAGTAATAAGGGGCACGTTTAGTTCAACACAAGATGAGAACCTGAAAATTTTCTTGAAAACCTCATGTTTGAATTGTTTATACTGTGCACTGTCATATCTAGGATTGCTTGAGTTGTTAAGGAAGTGAAATGCAGTAATGTAGCATTCTCTTCGAATGTCAAGTGAAGCAAAAAATGCTCCTCAAATTACTTATCGTTCTCAAAGGACATGTTGAAACACGGCTTTATTACAAGTGTTATGTCTGGCCTTATGTTAAATATTTTTGCTCATTATCTTGCACTCTCTTAACAGCTTGTGTTTTTTTGTATAAAAAAAAAGTTGATACTTACAGGTTTTTCGTTTTCTATCTTTCATGACATGATCCAGGCAATACCAAGACAGCAAGGTGAGTTTGAGACCCTTCACCGCGATCTGACGATTGGTTTCGGAAAGTGGGAATTCGACCCCATGGATCTGGAGAATCCGTTCTCAGAAGGGGGAGGTTCAGTTCACTTATGGCAAGGGGATGACGACGGTCTCGTCCCTGTTAAACTGCAGCGCTACATTGCCAGTAAGCTGCCGTGGATTCAATACCACGAGCTATCAGCTTCTGGACATATGTTTCCTTACGCTGATGGAATGGCGGACGCAATCGTACAAGCTCTTTTAGGTTAAAACACAGGTTTGTCAAATGTATTTCAACTTATTTGCTCATTATTGGGGTTTAGAGGCTCTGTTGATGTCTGAATTGTATGTTGTATTGTGTCTGAATAAGACTATACTTTGTGTTTAGAAAAAAAGGATGATTATTTTTATGTGAAAAATGCACCTTTTTTTTACCCTTATTGAGTTCAACAACTGCATTTTCAGCCTTTGCATATTGAAACAATAGACATAAAGATTGAAGAAATTATTACAAAAGAAAAGCATCTACTTTACTTTAGCAGTCTTAGGCAAGAATCTCCTCCTCATCTTCACAATTTGCTCGATGCTCAACCCGAAGGCCTTCTCCAGAAGCTCGTCGTTAATCCCAGAACCAAACATGACGTTCGGGATCTTCTGCATCCCGGGATTCTGGCTGTTGAAACATCCGAAGACCGTCGCGGGAGAGTCCCCTACGTTCATCTGAAAATGCACCAGCCCTCTGGGGAACACCATCACGTCTCCCTGCTCGATCACCTTCGCGAAGACGCGATTTGTCGAGTCCACGAACCCGGAGTACACCTTCCCCTGCAGCACGTACACCATCTCCGTCGCCCTCGGGTGGAAGTGGGGAGGGTTGATCCCGCCGGGCTTCAGGTCCGCGCGCACCGCCGACATTCCAAGCGTGTTCAGCGCCGGGAACTTGGCGAGGTTCACCGGCGCCGAGGAGAGCCCCGTCGTTTCGGAGAAATTGCCGGCGGATCTTATGCCGGAGAACACGAATTCGTCCGGGCTCACCAGCCTAGGGTTCTTGCATGCTTCGGAGCTGCTCTTTGATGATGATGATGGAATGCAGAAATCTTCAACTGGGTCTGGGTCTGAAGCCCAGGAGTTTAGAGTGAATGCAGAGAGAGAAAGCAACAGAAAAGGTAGTTTTAGATTCATTCTAGTGGTTTTGGAGCTTTTGCCTTTTTTTGAATTTGAAACAGAGGTAGTGTAGATGGCTTTATAGAGAAATTTCTGGTGGGAAAGCAACGGCTTAAATTGAATACAATGCGAATATACCAAAATATAATTTTTATTAAATTACAAATACAAGTCTGTATTGATCGGACAATATTTATGTGCCTTCTTTTTATTTATTTTTTGAGAAGGCTAGTGTGCCTTTTCTAGTAAGTTAAATAAAATTAAATAATACTCTCTCTGTCTCAATATGTGTGAATTTTTTTTTTTGGGACGTTCCCTAGTTACACGTGATTATCTAAAAATGGAAATTATTCTTTCACACATTTCAAACTTAATTACAAAAAAACCATGTAGGACTCGCCACTATATCTCCACTTCCAATAATTTTATCACAACAATTTTATCATTTCACTACTACAGCAATTTTATACTCCACTACTAACTACTTTATCAAATTTTTCATAAAATCCGCACAAGTTAAACTTTAACATATATACTCGGGATGGAGAGAGTAGTATAAAGAGAGTTCTTGTGCAGAAAGAGAACTATATTTAAATTACTAGAAAAAATTAAGAAATATATAAAAAAGAAAAAAAAAGTAAAATCATAAACTTAATATGGAATTTACACGATGCAATAAATCCATATGAATTAACAAAAATATTTCTTATATTAATTTTTTTTTTTTTAATGAAAAGAAAATAAAGAAAGGAAAACTAGTGGTGGGGTTTGGAACATTGATCACGGTTTAGGTGGGTGCAGGGCACACACTCCATGTAATGAAGGGAATGATAGGGAGAAAGCAAGGCAGAATAATTATTATTTTCTTCACTTTATTTGGTGCATCACTTTATATGAGTTTTGGTTTAATGCAACTCATTAATTTGACGTAAATCTTAATGCAGCAAATTTTTAGCTGTAAGTCAGTTATAAAGATTAGTGGGCCTATGTACAATATGTGAATAAAATGATATTAAACACAATTGTGGTTAAGAGTACTATGGTTACTTTAGAAAGTATTACTTGAATTTTCTTTCTCAAGAAGCATATTTTGGTGTTAAATGAATCATTAAGGCATAAATGTTTGATTTTTTTCGGTTAATAGTCAAAAATCAACGATCAAGATTATACCAAGATTTACATACTTTCTTGGTGTAATAATATGTAGTCGAATGTAATTGCTTCATTAGGACGCGAGTAGTATTTCCCTTTCTCATTGTTTTGATGAGCGATTCATATCTTCTGTTGCATTTCCGATTAGGGTGTTCGCGGTTTGGTTTGGTGCAAGTTGATATCAAAACCAAATCAAACCGCAAAATGCGGTTTGTTAAATTTTTGAAACCAAACCATTTAAACATGAAAACCGAACCAAACCAAATCGTATTAAAACGGTTTGATACGGTTTGATTTATGGTTTGCAATCGTAATGAGAAATAAAATATTCTTTATAGTTAAGGTACACAATAAAAGAGCATCATCACCTATATTGAATGACATTTTTTAGCAAATGACAAAAAAAAAAAAAAAAAAAAAAAAAAAAAACTTCACTTTCTCATCTTTTCTTGGAAACAACATGCATAATATGTAAAATAAGAAATGGAGAAAGATAATATTCTTAGGTTTTAGTGATTCGATGTTTCTATTAAAAACTTAAATCCATAAAACAATTTAATTAATAGAAAATTCTTTTAATTATGACCCAACTATTTAATTAATAGAGAATCCGTTTAAATAAGGCCAGCTTCGTGCAAATCTATTATACTTAATTACAAAATAATTAATAATTATTAAGTGTATTACGGTTTACGGTTTGGTTTGGTTTTTTTATTTAAAAATACCAAACCTAAACCGTAAACCATAAATTTTTAAAAATTAAAACCAAATCATATTTTTAAACCATAAACCAAACCAAACCAAACACCAAAAATACGATTTGGTCCAGTTTGATTTACGGTTTAAACCAATCTATGAACATCCCTATTTCCGATTATTGTTTGATGAACGATTCAGATCTTCTATTATATTTTCGTGCTGTATCTTTTATTGTACGGTCATATGATTGTCAAATATTTCCAAAATAAAACTGCTGATTTAAAAAAATATTTTTAACATGCGGCAAACATCCAATTAATAGAGAGTCCATATTGTTTTATCTGATGACTATCGAAATATGGAAACTCAAAACCTACCATTAAAAGGAAGTACTGATGATAATATATAGATAAAATAATCTAAAAGAAAAGGGAAAAAGAAATTTTCGAAACTTTGAGTACATCACCCGCCAAAGCTTCAAGATGCTGACAAAAAATGTAAAAAGAAGAAAGAAAGCTAGCTTGTAGGTCTTCTTTCTAATACTATTGCAAGAAATGCAAAAGGAGTTTTTATATTGATGATTTGCACCCTTTTCTTTCAAAAAATCATTTGAAAATTACATGCACGCGTGGAGTGCAGTAACATACATTTCCTATTTCAAATTATTAGCTATCTCAACAATTTTTGTGTGGCAAGCTATTATAGGTGTTCTATATTTCAGAAAAAAAGAACCAACATGATGTGTATTTATCACTATATATTTATAATTTTTATTTTGTCGGTAACTTCATATAATCAAATAAAAGGGCCATAAGTATTACGCCGTAATCAAATAAATACTTTTGACAGCATTAAAAATTAGTAATGTCTATGTCTTAGTTGTAAATTTGTAATGTTGTTGAAAATATTTATTTGATTGCAACAAAATATATTTAACACATTTATTTGATTGTATGCAATTCAAAATAAGTCTAATCAACTTTATGACACAAGAATTTTAGTCCTATGAAATATAAAATAAAAGTTTAATTTGGAATAAATTTATATATTTAGCCGATAAAAAATTCATGGGAGAATATGCGGTATTAAGAACAAGTCATAGTTCATAAGAAAATCAACTTTGCCTGCACAGAAATAATATAATGGCAAAATGCAGGAAGCATGGCATTTTTAAATTTGCAATGCTTATCGGCAAAGAATCTTTTATCAGATTTGAAGTTTGAAAAGCCAAATGTCAATTATAAGACTAATTTTAGTTTCTATAATAATCTCTATTCTTGAAAGAAACTTGTAGTGCTCACGCATCACACAAGATCGCTTTATAATACTCCCTCCGTCCCAACAAAGACGAGACATTTGTTGTATATACGTTAGGTATAAAATAACGGAACATCCCATCTTGGCCTTGAGGGAGTATGTTTTTTCTAGTAAAAATACAAATTCCATCACCATTTAAAAAGAAAAAATGTAAAATTGCAATGTAACCCTAATACATGGGAACAAGGCTATCATAGTAGGGGCATGGCTTATTGTAAGTCTTCATAGCCTTATATTTTCCAATTCTCCTCGACTTTCCACTTTTAAGGCTATAGCAAATGAGAACCATTCCCTCCATTTGGACTAATATTTCTTCATCACAAGGGATCAGAAGCTTAGGACACCAAGGGAAAAGATTGATACTATGTTCCATACTCCATTTCTTCTTCCTTTTGTCCTTCAGCATCCATACATCCATTCTTGAAGCTTCCGCGGAGAAACCGACCACGCAGAGAGATCCCACAAGCCCGATGTGCTCCAAGAAACTGTACTCGATCTTGGATTCGTGTGTGGGATATGAAATGGTGCTGAATTCCTCGCTCTTCAAGTCGAGGGAGAGAATCGATTTCTCTTTCCATCCACACGAAATTGCCCAGTATATGGTTCCATTTATGCAGAGAAGGTATTCGTCAATCCAAGCACTAGAAGGGCAGTCTCTGATTCGCCTCCAGGAACCAGATGAAACTCCTTCACCGGTTCGAAAAGAGAAAATGTCGCATCCCATTTTCCCATTTCCTACAGCAGAATCGCAGAACATGTGCACTATTTTGTAATCGTTCGATGCAGGAAGGAAACCAAAGCCTGTGTTGTAGAGTCGAGAGTTAGAAAGAAAGGGGACTCGGACAATTTTGTGAATGCTGGGATTGCATACGTACAAAGAGTACATGCAGCATAAAAGGGCTAAAGGGCCACAAGAGATGAATGTGTGAACAGGTCCGTCGATCTGTTTCTTGAACTTATCCATAACTTCTCCATGCACGTCTATGGAGGTGAATTCTATGGTGATTTTAGTCTTGCTAGGTTCCCCTGTTCCATCGGAAAGATACTTTCTAACCAACAACATAGGCTTTTGCTTCCACCATTGAATATGTTGGACTATGAACTCAATATCATGAGATAGCAAAACGTTCCACGATTTAGAAACGCACCTTAACTTGCAGAGATCCTTGGCAGGAAGTCTTGAGAGTATCGCGATTACAAGATCACGGGGGAGATGACCTATCCCTTCAACTTCTACCATCTGAAAGCAAGGTTTCGGATCATTGCCTTCAACACTCAACTGATTCATCGGAGATGAGTTCTTGATGAACAAGTTGAAGGATGAGTTTTGCTGACTCAACTGATGTAGGTTGATGTTTTCTGCAAGAAATGGATGTTGATAAATAAATAGTAGGTGGGAAAGAATGTTGCGTTTGAAGACCTTAATAATAGAGCATCTCCATTACTTTATTCTGGTTGAACATTTCAAGCCACATTTTTATTGTAAATAATAAATACTATATTCAAGAAGGATATCTGACTTGGTCATATTTCAACCCAACCATTGTGAAAAATAAAAATAAAAAAAAAATCTCATATTCTACTGCTTTTGCATAAGTCATGTGTGCAGTAGTTAAACCATCATCAATATTCATATTACCTGCATCAGTTATTCAAACATGAACAATTCTCCAGAAGAGAACAAAATTATTTTTCATGCAAAATACATTACCTGAATACGAATAGTTGCATAACTGTGTAGGCAAATACGATATTAGAAAAATGTATTTGGAACAATACTTCAACAGCTAGTCTATTTTCTCAGGCAATTCACCAGACATTCTGATTAAGGAAATCAAAAATTGGTCCCATCTATAGTTTAGTTCCTCCATTTCACTCAAGAGTACGGGAATCTCTGCAATATTATATCTTCATCACATCAGCCAGCAAAATTATGGTTAGCCTGTATTTAAAATTGAAAGTTTACCTACATCTATTGTTTCTTATACCCCCGTTACATCATCAGACGGCTAAAATATAAGAATAAAATAGAGAAGACAATAACTTGTGGCTTTCTTCAACCACCAAAACAATCACTATTATTTCTAGTTCTTTTTCTGCAGGTATCTGGCTAGCTGGCTAGCTGTTGTTTATATGTTCTTATCCTTCTAATATAAAATATAATTCTCAAAGTATAAATATTATGTAGAATAGTTTCTGGTGTCGAGAAGCAGCATTGAAAAGAATACTTAGTAGGCAACTTGAAAAATTTTACCTTATTTTAGAGATCAGTGAACATCCAAAAGGTGCTGTTTAGCCCTCGTGCCTCTCTTCTTCCTTCAGCCATAAAACTTGTCCATAACAGAACCAAGTTTCTGATTCAGACCCAAAAACAGGGCAACAGCGTTGCAATCAGATCATTTCCCACTTTCAAGCGAAATACATCTCATAACTGGGTGCAAGTGGTAACTTTTTCATCTTCACTAGCAAGAGGAAAGACATTCTTATCTTAACAACCTGCATGTAATTAAGCTTGATGAAATAAGCCTTGCCAAAAACTTCTGCAGCCTCCACACAATCTCAGCATCCAAATTTTCCTAATATCTAGGGACGAATCTAGCTAATAGACTATATCCAGGGGGTCAAGCCATGACCTGCATCCCATAGACGACTCTTGAAATATTGAGTATAATGAGCAAGCAACGAATGTCAAAGTTTTTTATAGATTAAAAAAGAGAGAGAGAGAGAGAGAGAGAGAGAGAGAGAGAGTTCAGGTTAAAGATAATATACTTACAGATAAATGTTCTTTGAGTAAGCCTCATCCTCCTTGTGGGATCACATCTTTATAGTACTCCAGTACTTTCCATCGAAGAGCAGTAATACTCAGAATGATACCATACCATTCCATGATGTAAATGTCATTCAAGAATCATAGGTTCCGTTACTTTGCAGTTCAGTAAATATCTCGAAGATAAGAATGTGAAAGTTAAACTTTCATATCTGCATTGCTATTTACAAGTGGTAAGACCCATCTAACTCTCACTCTAAAGATGTAATTTGCCTCCTTACATTATTATGTCCGTGCATATGAAATGGCTTAACAGTTAACACAAATGCAGCACAGTGAAACTGATCAGTGAAGACCCACCCTCACAAAGTAAAAGGGACCAAAGTCCTACATTATTTGAAATGGAATGAAGGGAATTTTGAATGAGTCGCATCATTGATACAACAACAAATTAGATATTTTCTCCATTTACGCATATCAAGCTGGTTCCTTTTTTCCACACCTTCCTTAATTTTCCTGCTCTGATTAATAAAGTAGGAAAACGAAAAATGCATTTAAGTTAAGTCTGCATACAATAGACACACAACAAACTTCAGATATAAGCAAAGACGCATAGTATGAGAAACTTCTCAATGATTGCAGAAACAAATCATTCTTCCTTTGAGAATTATAATGAAAAAGAATAAAAAATCACAAAAAGCAAACATAACCTTAACTTGTTCAGAAAAATATCAATGAAACACAACTGTTCTCAGTTCAAAAAATATCTGGGGAAAACCAGATCAGATTAAATGAAGAATCAGCAGCGAGAATCTCTGCCTGCTTCTGTAGCTAACAGATAATAAGCTAAAATATCTCTATTCAAATTCAAATTGAACGTCCACATGCAGATGCTTCCTCATGAGTCTTACAATAGCTGAAGTAAAGTTGGCCAACGTGTGGCATTCTTCATGGGTTTTGGTCTCAGACACGACACCGTGAATAACCAACTTCTTAAGATGAGGGCATCTTTCCAGAAGTCCTGAAACCCACATCGAAAACAGGTCACTAATTACTGTCCACCCAAGTTCCAAGACAATCACATTTTCCAAAGCAAAAGAACCTTGTAATCCATATTGAAGAGCTGCCTCCCTTAAATCGTAATTCAGGGACAGATGACTCAATAAAGGAAAGCATGAAGAGATGGTTTCTACATCCACAAACTCATCCTCATCATCAAACACAACACCCCATAACCGAAGCTTTCTCAACTTGGATGATCTTGAGATCATATGGAGGAATTTTGCCCACATGATAGTGAAATTGCTCACATCAACAATCTCCAGATTTTCGGCACTCTCACCAATATCAAGATGGATGACGCTAACATCATCAATCTTTAGGAATCTCAACATCCCCTTGCCAACAAGCTCAAAGACTTCAAGTGTGCAATCTTTCAAGTGCAACTTCTCTAAACTATCAGCCTCCAGTATAAACTTATCCAAACTGATTGCCTCAACATAAACATCCTTCAACGAGTGGCTACTCAAATCCATCGTTGCCTGAGGATCTGACATTACAATATCCAGACTGATTAAGATCAGATCTTCAATTCTTGGACAGGCATTAAGCAGAAGACTAAGATCTAAGGCTGATATGCTGACATAACTCAAGGAAAGAGATTTCAAGCAGGGGAATTTTTGATAACTAGGTTCGACCCCAGTAATTGTATTGTGTGCCAAAGCCAATACTTCAAGCTTCTGTCTACCACACTTCTCAAGCATGTTAATGTTAGGTGTTGTCCTCACATTGTAATGCAGTTGACGCAGGGTTTCTCGAGTGTACATGAGCCAAGCTATAACCGGGGCAGCAGAGAATTCATCTACATCATCCATTATTATTGAAAGGCACTGCAGCCCTTTGGTCTGGAATATAGTCTGAGTGATAATTATTTCGAGTCTGCTGGTGGATAATTCATGATACAGAGGCCAATCATTGGAATTAAACGTGAGAGTGTGGAGATGATTCCTCCAAGCCTCTTGCCATTTCCGGCAAGTTGCAGATGCAATCACAACATCACGAGCAGCTCCGAGACGCGATAGAATGTTCCCAACAACCTCAACTGGAAGAGACTCCATGTCCAATCGTTTCAATAACTGCAAAAAAAAGAGGGCCAAAAATAGCTACAGTGCACACTAAATTCAATCAAATCACCAAACTTTCAAAGGTTGAGAAATTGCAAATAATCCAATTCCCAGAAAATGGTTATTCAGATACTCCAAACACAGTATCCGGTTTCACGGCCCCAAATCCTAATCCTCAAAGCCGATCAAATCCAGAAAGAAGATGCCAAATCTAAACGCCCCTGAATAGTTATTTAAAATTGATAAGCAATTCCACTCAAAAAAATCCCAAACCACAATTCTAAAACCGTTTAGTTGTGCATACATTCAGTTTCTCCCGATTCCCACGGAATGACCCACACCATCAAACACAGGCAAAAACTGCCATCAACTTCACAAACTTCGTCCGAATCATACACCTGCAATGCAGTATTGAACATGATATGCAATAAATACGCAGAGAATTACAAAGAACACTCAAATAGCTGATAAGAGCAATTCGGAAACACCGGCCATTACCTTAAGAATCGGCGAATAACAATCCTTTCCCAACAGAGATGTTATTGATTGGCACAATTAAATCGCACTCGTGAATCAAAAGATAAGAGATTTGGGTGAAAACGGGAGAGAGAGAGAGAGAGTGGAGAATGATGGAAATGGTGGAATCTGATTCGGTGAAAGGCGGGGGAAAGGTCAAGCTGTAAAACACGACAGTGCGACGGCGTTAACTTATTATTGGCACGAAAATTAGGTTGCACTATTTCAGCATTGTATTACTCCCTCCCGTATTTAGCGTTTTAAGTGGGTTTGATAATTGATGAGAATATTAGATTAGGTTTATAATTATTTTGTTAGTTAATTAATAAAAATAATCTGGAAATTTAATTTTTTTAGATTAATTTTTTAATTAACTGATTATTATTTTTCGTTAGTTTATGATTTTTTTTTCGAATTAATTTTTAATTAACTGATTAATTATTTTTTAGTTAATTTTTAATTAACTGATTAATTATTTTTTAGTTAATTTTTTAATTAACTGATTAATTATTTTTGTTAGTTATGATTTTTTAATTAACTGATTAATTTTTTTTGTTAGTTTATGATTTTTTTTCGAATTATTTTTTAATTACTGATTAATTAAATAATTTATTATATTCCACTAATAATCTGGTAATAGTGTGATTTATTCCCTAATTATTGCCAAATAAGGAAACGTGACAACTTGAAAAGACCGGACAAAAAAGGAAAGCGTGGCAACTTCAAAAGACGGAGGGAGTATTATTCATTCTACTCCAGTACAATCATAATTCATCTTGCAATAATAATTGTTACTGTATTTGGTAATTCATATTAATATATAATTTATTTATACCTTGGTAATGAATGATAATAATATAAAAAATGAATGATAATAATGTAGAGGTCAATGACGAGCCTTTTCAGTTTTCGGTTCAAATTGACTCATCAAGCTTCCGAAATGAGATGAAATTATAATGGGACACACTTAGGTCAGCCAGAGGTACCGTGCGGACAGCTAAAACACTGACACTTTTATTCGTGTAGATTAACACTTTTCTGTATAAAGATTGACACTTTTAAAAATTGACATTTTATTTGTAAAATAATTATGTTAAAGATTGACACTTTTATTCGTATAGATTAACACTTTTCTGTATAAAGATTGACACTTTGACCCGGCCACACTATGTGGCCGACGTCATCCAAGTTTTTGTCAATTATAATAGTGAATATCGCCAAAAAAATAAGTTTTTTTGATTTTCTCTTTCCTTGAAAAAAATAAGATTTTTTATTTTTATTTTTTTGCATTCCAAACTATTTTTTGATGACTTGGCATCCTTCCGAAAATCATCACAGACGAGCTGAAAATTTTGCTCCAGATGTAAGTTTAGTGCCAATTTTAAAAGACGTGGTTGTTTATTTTATATTTAGATTTCACTCACAAAAATCATTTTAATGTATTTGTCGAACTATTAAAGAAAGGTAATTTTAACGAAAACATTATAACAATTGATAACTTTTTATCGAGCACCGACTCCAAATTCTGTCTTTGATTTCATAAGCATCTGAATTTTACAAATACTGTGAGTCTGTGACCTATCAATTTGCCATAGTTGCAAGTTATTGATTTCATAAGCATGATAATTTTACAAATACTGTGACCTATCAATATACCATACTTGCAAGTTATGGGTTTTGTCCACGTCATTTATTGTTTGGAATCATTTGTTATTTATTGTTAGGAATCATTTAGGTCCAAAATAATTTCCAGCCGAATAAAAATTAAAAAAATCCTCTACAGAAATTGGAAACTCCGGAAGTTCAAATTTTACATCAGAAGGGAAATTTGAGAAAACTTTCTTTTTCAATCAAAACACACGAGATGGTGAGGGTTAGACAGACTCACAACTTGTATATAAGAAGATATCACTAAACCCGAGTACTACTTTGAGGGAACTTTCAACTTCTCGTTTTCATGTGAGAGTATAAAACTCATGCAAATAAAAAAAATAAAACTCGAAATTTTCTTTTCTTGGTTTTCTCCCATAATAAAAGGGGAGAGATCGCCTCTGGTGTAGTCCATTTTACAGCAATGTATTGAGTTTTCACGAGAAGGCAATTTCATAACCCAACATTTTATAATTTTGTTAAAATTATAAATGCATTTCATTACTTTTCCGGCCGTCTGTAAAAATCATGCACATTTCATAGTTGGACGTGACCCAACCTAATCTTTTTAATTTTTACTAATTACTATTGATGCAACAATTCATTTATCAAAAACCTTAATGAGTCCACCTTTTACAACTCAATAACCTATAAAATACACTTTATAAAGCGGAACTCAAACTTAGCTACCTTTACCACAAAAGGCTATGCAAGTTTTTGGTGGAGGAAGAGACCTCAAAACATAATAGATAATTGATGGGAATATGACTGAGATATCCAGTGAATAAAGATGAACTAAAACTATTAAAGTAATCAAAAGCGAAGGCCTATTAGCTTTCTTTTCTGTACTTTTATTGTACATTACAACGTTTCATGAGCTAATCCGTCCAAAGTAGTATGGTCCTTTTTTTGAAAAATTATTGTTTCATTTTTTTTCTAATTCTAGTTGAAAAATGTCTGGTTCTCAGGCTAAACTTTATAACATGGTTGGGGAAAGAAAAGTTTGGTGAGAAATTTGGTACCAAACTCAGGGAAGAGGTTTGATGTCATTATGAAAATAGAAAATAAATATCATGATGTGGGCAATATCATTTTCACGTATATAATGACTTAATGAGTGAAAGAGACAACAAATTATTCTGCCTATGCTCATGCCTATAAACTTTTGCATACTTGTAGGTAGAGAGAAATGCATAATACTTACATGCATATAAGTTGGTGCCATCTATTCCGGAATCAAGAAATGCGATTTCCTCTTTTGCAGATCAATTTAGCCGCATCAAAGCATCTGAAATGATGAAATATCCAGACTCAGATAGTTCAGAGATCGTACCCGGAAAAATAAATAAAAAAAGGCAAAAAGGATTAGTTCTAGCTTCTACGTTACCGGCCAGCGAGAGGAGATAAACAGCAGAACATCAAATGGTGTTTACAATCAACAAAAAGTTGATAAGAGGAAATATACACTGCTGTGATAAATGAGCAAAATGTTTATGACTGTAAGCTATAGAGAAATAAGAATTACAGCATATTTGATTTGACAGTAATCCATTAAATTAACTTCCTTGTATATGGGGTTGAGGGCTAACATCATGTCGTGGCCTAGCAGCGATTTCAGTCCCCAAAAGTGGTCAATTTCTAAAGTCCACAATATTCTAAGAACCCTATCTAAATTAATTAGGATTAGATCACTAGATGATATCGCTTCATACTCAATAACAATCTAAGGCGTAGGGTTTATCAATCGAAACACAGCGTAAAATATTAATGGCACCAAAATTAGGTTGTATTTCATCATTGTATTACTATTATTCATTCTGACTAGTATACAATCGTAAATCGTAATTCATCTAGCAATAAATAATTGTTAGTAATTGCAGGGGCGATGCCAGAAATTTTTGATGGGGTGGGCTGGTGGCCAAGATTAGACGGTGGCGACTCTTCTCTTCTCGAAAATTGGCATGAGCTCGACCAATAATCTCCGAAAATAGTCGAAATTATAAGAACTATTTTTTTTTTTTTTAATGGGGCGGACTTGAGCCCACCTTTGCTTCAAGGTGGCCTCGCCACTGAGTAATTGGTTTAACTAGTGTCGCGCCCGTCGAATTTGATATTGTAATTTTAAGCAAAATTTGAAAGATGATATAATTATTTATTTTAAGTTGATAAAAAATACAAAAATTCATTTTAAATTATATTAACATAAAATTATATAAAAAAAAGGGTAAATGAAAGATAATATTTGCATTTAGCATTATATATTTGCAATATTAAATTGTTCCTTTCACAGTAATAGAAAATTAGATTAAAAGAAATTCTCGAGTAATCCTCTTTATTCAAATTTTAATTTTTCAAAACGTTTGTCATATATGTAATATAAAAATAGATTTAGTAGTGATATTATTTTTCAGGCAGTTTCGTTTTGATGCCTAGCCGCCCGTTGTTTGGTTTAACCATTTGAAGGTAACATTTGTTAGCAGTTGTTGCATTTTTAAAAGTAATATTGTTTGAGTATTTATATTTATTTCAAAAGTCTATCGTTGTTTGGGTCAATTGTTTTGAGGGATAACATTTGTAGGATTACATTTAGGTATATTCATTTTTAATATGAAGCCGCTCGTTATTTGGATTATCCATCAGATTTCTCGGGTAGCTGTGATCTTTTGAATGTCAATCTGTCAGTTGTTTGGTTCAACCATTTGAATGCAACATTTGTTGATAGTTGTATTCATTTTTAATGTAATATTTTTTAAAATTACGTAGCCCGTTGTTTGGATCAACTGTTTTGAGGGGTAATATTTGTTGAGTTGCATTTCTCAAGTCGAGTAGTTATATTCATTTAGAAGATGAAGCCGCCCGTTATTTGGATTATCCATTGGAGATATGGGTCAGCTCTTTTGAGGGATAACATTTGTTGGGTTGCATATAATTATATTCATTTTGAATATAAAGCAGCTCATTGTTTGAATTATCTATCGGAGATATAATATTTCTCGGGTAGTTGTGATCATTTTGAATGTCAATTGTTGGGAAATAATGTTAGGAAAAATTGTAAAGGGAAACTTAACGGGATGATCACGGTTTTGATGTGATTCCAAAATCCATCCCAAATTATCTTAGAATAATTCTCTCCATATCCAACCCATGTTAAGAGCCCAAATAGTTTAGCAAGGTTCAAGGCTTACAGAACCAAGTTGTAGGTCATGTAAAGTAGGCTTCATCGTGGAATGAAGAATAGAGCCGCAATAGAAGAAGAGTTACTGACCAAGGAATACTCAAAGAGGTGCTGATAATCCAGTTGATCAAGCAGGTGTGACGTCCAAGCAAAGTCGCTCATCAGCATCAAGTATGAGGACAAGTGCTGACAATTAAGTAGGAGACTTAGAATTCAAACAAGCTATCATCAGCAAAGTTTTCAACGGACAGAAAAGATCAGCACGATGAGAGTACCAAAGTTACACGACGAAGTGAAGTCTGCGCTCAAGAAATGTAGCCGCAGCATAAAGCGCATTAAAAAGAGGGGAAGCAGTCAAAATCCCGGAAATCCCGCCTAAAGCTGCATCAACTGCACCTGACAAGGCCGTTTGATGCTACACTTCACAGACTCCCAATAGTTACCTCTGCTCTCTTAATCGGAGAGTAATTAACAAAGATCCAGTCATTAAAGCAAGGATTAAGGTGTAATTACTCCAACGGTTACATCTAACTCCCACGCTATAAAAAAACCAAGGTCTTTTCATCAGAAAGAAGACTCGAAGAGAGAGAGCAAACATGCCCAGAAAAGAAGACTTCGTCAAAGTCTCGCGCTGAACATTCTTCACGTTTCTCTTCAGATCTCCAGTTCTTCAAGATTCATTGAACACTCACCTTCTTCGAGTGTTCATGTCTTCAGAGATCCAACCTTAGGTTTTTCCACTAGAAACTAAGTCACATGCATATCTTAGCTTAGTCGAGCATCCCTATCCTTTGTATTGTGCTTCAATATAAAATGATGTCTCATTAGTTGAAAATCCGATTCTTTCTCTCTAAGAGTTTGGCAAGGTAGTGTGGATACGCTACTTGAAAGCATTCTGTTTCCCCACGATCTAATTGAATGTGATAATTTTATGCAACTAAATCACGCAATAGAATCGAGAACATACCTTTGGACGTAGATGGAGTAATCTTAGTTCTAGATTACTAGAGTGATGCCTTTGCTTAAGATTCGCAGACTTCGTGGGCGTCGTACAAATGTTGGTACTTGGATCAACCTTTGTACTCTCCTTCTACTCACACACACGTATTGTGTTTCACGAGTTGTATCGTTGACTGAGCCCATTTTTCGTGCTCTTTTCGAGTCTATATGTGTCTCTATCGAGTCAGTTTGTGTGTCTGGGAGGACTCTTTAGGGGGTTTTGCAGGAATCTTGAGCAAGGCAGATCTCATTCCGTGAAAGAGGCAAGAAATACATCCTTGAAGCTGGGCAAGGTGCAGCTCAAGACAATGTACCGCACGGGATCAGAATCTGGCCCAGACCGCGGAGGACAAGGAGGAAGACAAGGGCATCATGGTCAAGATAGAGGAAGGGAAGGCAAATAGGACAAGGAAGTATTGGGAGCTCGAGGCTAGGAAGTACTTGATGCTTGTGATAAGAACTTGATCCAGATCTTGGAGTGACACTACACCAAGCCACAACACAAGTCAAGGCAGGGAACTTACCGGTCAAGGCAGACCCAACCTCATCCAGAGTTAATTATGGAAAGCAATCCAGGAAATCTCGCCATCAACTTTTGGACGGATTTGATAACTGGAAATCATACTATGATGAGAGGATGATTGAAACCGGAAAAGGGAAGTCTCCGAGCTAGCCCTAGATGTGTGAGAAGCCATCGCCAAGCCCAAGCCCACTTGCCTTGCCTATATATTCGATGCCTGGCCGCAGGCCAAGGACATCTTCGTACGGATAGAAACTGCCTCTCTTTACTTTGCTACATTTTCAATTTTGAGTGTTTAGGGAGGAAATGAAGAAGCCCTATGGGCATATTTAAATTCTGTAATGGTCTTTGCCTTGATTAGGGTTGGTCCGATCAAGTGGATATTTTGACTTACGCATCTTTTAATTCAAGTATGTTTTCTTTCTTTAATACTATGTATTTACATTTCAGTATGAGTAACTAAGCTTTATATATTACTTGGTTTGGGATACGATGAGTTAGATTTAATTGATTAAACCTCGGGAGGTCTAAACGGTTTACCTAATTATTCAAGTGTGTTTCTGAAGCACTAGGTTAAGGAATCCATAATATTGGATGAGCATTGTGTGTTATTCGGCCAGTAGCATTCGAGATTTATTTGATTTACAAACAGTAATTGGAAATAGGTGTTGAGTTTTCATCATCCTGAAAAGTGTGAGTAGTGCTAGTGTTTGTGGCCGCATGTCTTGGGCATGCTGTGGGCCAGTTGGGCTACCTTGAGATTCATGCTGTCAAGTCAGGATCTTCACATCCGAGGTGAGTGACTTGGTTAAATCGAGAATGATAAGTGGACTCTATCTCAAATTCTCTAAGCTGTAAGGGTATGTTGGGCAAGGTGATGTGTGTGCGTGACACGTGACAGTAGGGGGCATACCTCATTGATCAAATTGTCTATAACCAACGATATACTTGAATAATGAAATATTGATGAACCAATGATGGAGGCAGTCAATTAGGTGTAACAAGTCAATCCCAAGCCAAGTTATTTTTACCACTGATTACTTCTTGTGTTTTATTTCAGCTATAGTTATTTTCATTTCGTATTTAGTTCACTGGACACTCTTCTTGCCCAAGGCAAGACCATAACCATTATTGTGACAAAGAGAGAAGAATTCACCAACTCCATGCGGATTGACCATGTACTTGCCACTAACGGAACTTTGTGCAAGGGATAGGACAACTATAAATTTATCTTAACGGAGTCACCACGACTTAGCTCCGTCAATCTTATGCAGAAAAAATTAATTCTCGTCTATTATATAGAAGTAGGCGCCCCCTTCTTATGTTATGGTAATAATTGGAATTTTCGGAACAAATTCTATTTAATTAGAATTAATCCTTATCCCATTATGAAAGATATATATGTGAATATCTTCTAGATATATTATAATATCTATTCCATAATTAAGACTTAAATAAATCTTAATTAAATTAGCTTTAATCTTATCACATTTTTAAAAATCTCATCCATATCACATATTGGTTTGAGTGCAACACATGAGCCCGGATGGCCCAAAACAAGGAAATAGGCGGCCATACCTATTGGTAGGGATGTCAATCGGGCCAACCTGAGCGGGTTCGTGTCAGCCCTGTCGGGTTTCGAGTTATTCGGTTTGGGTTGAATCAGGTTGAGTTTTTTTCGGGCTAGAAATTTTCAACCCTAACCCTAAACTTTGGGGCTCGGGCTAGCCCATCGGGCCAAGAAGTTGACGATTTTTTTTATAACAATAATTTTATAAAAATAAATAAATCATGTTACGCCATCGAAGTCACTTTATTTCGTATTATGTTACTCCAACTTGCATAATATAATAAGTAGCTCAATGAGATGTGAAGATATTTTTCTTTTAATAATTATATTAATCATTTTTATAATGTGGTGAAATACAAAATAGAGAAAATGTTATGATGAATACAACTTATAGTAGAAAATTATAATATTTTTCACAAATATTTGAATCAAGACATAAATTTTAATATTTGAAACAAAGTAATAAAAATTAACACTTAATTAATGAAAACTTTCAGGTTATCGGGCCAACCCGCTAAGTTTTTAGGCTAGCCCTATCGGGTTTCGGGCTATTCGGTTAGGGCCATTCGGTTGAAATTTTTTTCGGGTTAGAAATATTCAACCCTAACCCGCTTTTGGCTCGGGTTACTCGGGTCAACCCGCGGGTTTCGGGCTAAATTGACATCCCTACCTATTGGCGCCACATATGGGCTTTCAACCCATAAACCTATTTTCTTGGTCCAATCCTTGTATTTCGCTCAACATTAATTTATAATTCATTCTAGAGTTTATTGGGCCACTCTAGGGACCTAGATACTACAGAGTTGGGCCTTATATAATAAAATAATTTCCACGCTCACCCAGAGCGATATTATTTCTATTAGAGCTATGAGTCATTCCACTAGAGAATCAAAACTGATTCACCGCTCTGTTCCGATTACGAATATCGGGGTGGTATTTTATTTAGTGTGATTCCCGTGTTTAAGACTTCCAATATTCACTAATTAATTAGAGCTTACTTGATTACTCCTAATTAATTAATTTCTTATTATCCTTAAGTAGTACCCGTTCACACTTTATTATTATTATACCTGAACTAAATCAAGCTGGTTTATGTGTCACTGGTCCCACTTTTTTAAACTTATCCTTTTCAAATTTGAAGCTCGACTAATTAACTGTCATATTTGCAAAGAGTGATGATATTTGGTCATAATGTGGTTAACCATAATTTTAGATCTTTTAATTATTTCATATGTAATAGTTTATGTATTTATGCCAAACCTTTTTAGATCATAAGAAATTAAAAAAAATGATATAGTTTATGTATTTTTTCAACAAATTAACCATTTAGTTTATTTGATAATAGTGACAACTTTAAAGAATTTGTTACATTTTTTTATTGCGGGAACAAATATGTAATTATTGGGGGGGGGGGGAGAGCATTTTTAGGTTCAAATTTGAAAGAAATTAAGAATAATCTCTTAAAAACTTATTTTTATACGGTCCAATAAATATATTTATTTGAAGATATGTTCCTTGATTTTAAATACGTATCTTTCACATAACCCAAAATCTGAAAAAGCTAATTAAAATGAAAAAGCTAATATATTTAGCTTGGCCTGGCTTGGCTTGGTTATCATCCATTAAAATGATAACAAGTATCTTCAAACTCCATCTAGCTAGCTAGTGTAGGGGTTAGTTCTACATTAACTAAAGTTATTGTGCGGAATGACTTCTTTTGCTAGATTCATGAAAGTCATCACTAGCCTAATCCAAGCCATGCATGCTAAAATAAATAAATAAAAAGGGTTAAGAAAATCAATTTCATCACAATATGCATTTTCTAAGAAATTGGTGACATACTATCAAATGCCAAAATTGGAGGCAAAACTGGTTTCCGTTGAGAATGAAAATAAGCATTAACTATGTACCTAAAATTATTCTTTTCTCTACCGAATTATTCTTTATGACGGAATTAAATATATCCTTTTTCTTCCATCTATAAATTCTCACTTCACTCCCCCTTCACAAACACCAAACACAACACTACTAAAAGAGAGGGGAAAAAAGTAATGGCAAAACTCGCCTTAATTTTCACACTAATTTGCTTATCAACACTCATAGCCATAAGCAACTCCAAAAGCCTCTTCCAAGATAATAAAACAATATTCACATCCCCAATTCGTGTCTACCTTGTCAGGGTGGGAGCAGGGCCCAATGCAACCATATACAGGGTTGCACGTTCCAGCATTTCCACTACTCCCACAAGCTTCGGCAATGTTTACGTGGGGGATGACATGAGCTAATTCAGTGTGATGAATAATAGAAAAAACGATTCGTCATACTTGGGGGATGACATGAGCTAATTCAGTTTTCGAGTAATCCTAATTATTCAAATTTTAATTTTTCAAGACATTCGTCATACATGCAATAAAAAAAACAATTCAGTATTGATATTATTTTTCAAGCAGTTTCATTTGGATGCCTAGTTGCCCGTTGTTTAATTCAACCATTTGAAGGTTTCATTTATTGAAAGTTGTATGCATTTTTAAAGTAACCAAAACCCTAAAACACTAAATGCTAGCACCTGATGTATGATTCACACCGAGTTTCCACCCAAATGAAATGGATAAATGCAGTTGTCTGGTTTAACCACTGCATGGAAAAATAACATGAGAAGTGATGTTAGAATACTTGCTAAAGTGTTCAATCTGTTGTTTAGGACTCATGACACTTGGGGGCAGTAACCCACAGAGGTCAAGACGATCACGTTCTGTCATTGAAAATGCAGTTCCCTATATTTATGGAGCATAAAAGTTTCACAACTTAAAATCCAGAATGTTCCCCCTAAAAAAAATAAAAAAATAAATAAAATAAATAAATAAAATCCAGAATGTTGGTTTACATCAAAAGAGAAATAACCAGAAAGCATGTTGGGACACTTGAGATTTGAGAAGTGCCAACTGTAAAATTTAGAATGAAAGTCATCAAGTGCCAAAAATTGAAGACATAAAATCATGTACATATATAGTTGAGTTGGCCTCGTTCTATTAAGCATGCCTTGTACATTTTCTCTAATATTTTTTGGTTAAAGGCAAACGTTGTCCGGCATTTCAATTAGGCATTGATACCCAACCAAAAAAAAAAAATTGGATTATATTATGCCCTATACACAGTCTATTCTTGATAGCATTGGCTAATTATCTGTCTTTCTTTCCTCATAATTCAGATGCAACTAAACAACCAATACACAAGAAAAACTGAAATTAAAACGCGCACAACAACCAAACGGCAAAAAGATCAACCAACTCATTACATCCAAACAAATCACAGAGAAACCTAAAATCTGAGTTACAAAACAGCATCATCATCCAACGCGGGCTTGCAGTGGCTTGACATTCAAAATGATCAGTGGCTTGACATTCAAAATGATCACAGTTGTCCAAGAAGTATTATATCTCTAATGGATAATCCAAATGCAACCCAACAAATGTGATCCCTCAAAACAGTTGACCCCAAACAATTGTTGTTGTTTGGGTCAATTATAATATTTTTTGAAAATATTCACAACTACCAGAAAAATATTATATCTCCTATGAATAATTCAAACAACAGGCAGCTTCATATTCAAAATGAATATAACTATATGCAACTCAACAAACGTTATCCCTCAAAACAGTTGACATGCATCTCCAATGGATAATCAAATAACGGGAGGCTTCATTTTCAAAATAAATATAACTGCTCGACTTGAGAAATGCAACCCAACAAACGTTATTCTCAAAATAGTTGACCCAAACAACGAGCGACATAATTTTCAAAAAATATTACATTAAAAATGAATACAATTGCCAACAAATGTTACTTTTAAATAGTTGAACCAAACAACGAATGACTTGACATTCAAAATGAATACAAATACCCGAGAAATATTATATCTCAAATGAATAATCTAAACAAGGACGACTTCATATTAAAAATGAATACAACTTCCAACAAATATTACCTTCAAGTGGTTGAACCAAACAACGGACAGTTTGATATTCCATATGAATACAATTACCCGAGAAATATTATATCTCTGGCGGATAATCCAAACAATGACAGCTTTACATTCAAAATGAATATAACCACTCTTCGATAATAAAAAAAAAATATAACCACTTGACTTGAGAAATGTTAACGCAACAAATGTTATCCTTCAAAACAGTTGACCCAAACAACGGGAGACTTTGAAATAAATAAAACTACTCATAAAATATTACTTTAAAAATGTATACAACTTCCTACAAATGAAACCTTCAAATGGTTGAAGCAAACAACCGGCGACTAGACATCAAAACGAAACTGCTTGAAAAATAATATCATTACTAAATCTATTTTTCTATTGCATGTATGACGAATGTCTTGAAAAATCAATATTTGAAAACTTTTATTAATCTAATTTTCTATTACCATAAAGAGACAGCTTTATATTGCAAATATATAATGCTAAATGTGAAATATTATCTCTAATTTATTTTTATTTTTTTATTATTTTTATCGCATGCCCACATTATCTATTGTTAGGAAATAGGAATTGTTTAGATCCAAAATAATTTTGAGCCAAATAAAATCCCCCGAGGAAACTGGAAACATCGGAATTTCAAATTCTACTTTAGATGGGATTATGGGAACTTTAAACTTCTCGTTTTCATGTGAAAGTGGGAGAGGCTCCGCCTCTGCCCTCTGGTGTAGTCCTTGTTACAGCAAAGTCTCGAGTCTTTTGCGAGAAGGCAATTTCATAACCTGACATTTTATTATTTTGTTAAAAAATCGTATACTTCCTCTGTCCGCTAAAACATACATTTAATTCTATTTTTCAGTCGTTCGCTACATATTCTATTATCAAACCTGAACTTCCACCTAATTCCTTTAATTTTTTACCATCAATGCAACATTTCATTTACTAAAAAACTTAAATGGGTCCACCTTTCACAACCCAACTATATTGCACAGGTGCGGGGGAGTAGGTGCGGGAGCGATACAATACGAATACGGGGATTCATATTTTTAAAAATTATAGTGTGTGATTCGTTAAGAATACATTTATATTATATTTAATTATATTATATATAAAATCAATACAACATTTAGAAAATAAAAATTAAAAAAATAAGTATATAGTTTTTCATACACAAAATCAGAACGATTTCAATAATTTTATCCAACCAAGGAAAAATACAACAATTCAAATAAAAGAAGCTCCTGAAAAGTTTAAAATAAAATAATTTAAGCCCTTTAAGTACACGATTCTTTTTCGTATTTTACATATTTGGTTTTCCATTTTCTTTATTTTATTAAATTTAAATATAAGTCAAATTGAAATACTTAAAGTTTACGAAAAATCACCAAAATAATTAAGTTTTCAAAAGTAACTCCATATGCGCACCTTTCCCACACCTGATTCGTGAATCCCTCGTACTGGATTCGCGTATCTAATATTTTTTATTATTTGAGGAGAGGATTCACCAAATGGCGAATCTAGTGCGTATCGCACGAGAATCGCAACCTACAAGAATCCGATACGGCGTAATTTTTTGAAGAATCCGTGCAGCAAAGCAACCCAATAACCTACTGTACTTTAAAATGAAACTCAAATTTCACTATCTTTCAGTTCATTATAAAAAACTTGTGCCGAAAAAAGCTATGCATGTTTTTCCGCGGCCAAAATGAGTACTCCTTCCATCCCAACGAAAGTGAGGGCGATTCTTGAAGGTGAGATATAAAATAATGAAACGCCTCACTTTCGATGGGCCATAGGTAGTAAAATGGAAACCTCGAAGCATAATAGTAAATTGATGGGAATATGACTTAGATATACAATGAATGAAGATGCACGAAAAATATTAAAGTAATCAAAAGCGGAGGCCTATTAGCTTTCTTTTCTGTACTTTTATTAAATTACAACGTTTCATGAGCTAATCTGTCCAAAGCAGTATGGTCCTTTTTGAATTTTTTTTCTTTTCTTTCTAATCTAGTTGAAAAATGTCTGGTTCAGGCTAAACTTTATAACATGGTTAGGGAAAGAAAAGTTTGGTGAGAAATCTGGTACCAAACTCAGGAAAAAGTTTGATGTCATTATGAAAATAGAAAATAAGTATAGGTGAGGTAATAGGCAATATCATTTTCACGTATATAATGAGTGAAAGACAAAAACAAATTCTTCTGCCTATGCTCATGCCCATAAATTGTTGCATACTTGTAGGTAGACAGAAATGCACTTTACTTACATAGATAAAAGTTGGTGCCATCTATTCCCAAATCAAGACATGTGATTTCCTCTTTTGCAGATCAATTTAGCCACATCAAAGCATCTGAAATGATGAAATATCCAGACTTGGATAGTTCAAAGATCATACCGAAACTTCTAAAAGATTCACAGAAAGAAGACGGAAAAAAGGCAAAAATGATTAGTTCTCGCTTCTACATTACCTGAAAGCAAGAGGAGATAAACAGCAGAACATCGCATGGTGTTTATAATCAACAAAAAGTTGATAAGAAGACGTACACTGTTGTGATAAATGAGCAAAATGTTTATCACTGTCTAACATCATGTCGCGGCCTAACAGCAATTTCAGTCCCCAAAAGTGTCAATTCCTAAAGTCTACAATATTCCCAGAACCCTAGCTAGATTAATTAGGATTAGATCACTAGCTGATGCCGCTTCATACTCAATAACAATCTAAGACATAGGGTTCTCAATCGAAATACAGCCTAGCTGCCAGTTTCTGGATGATTCAGAATTGGAATATGCAACTGTTACCCAAGTTGGATTCAGGTTAATTCAAGTCAAGACCCCTTCTATAAGGCTCTTAACTTCAAATTTCGAGAATGACTTTTTTTTAATTAAAGAATGATAGCTCTCTCACGTGACGGGGGTTGAAAACTATTACTACTACTCGCAGATTAAGTATTTCTGCTGTCTTTTAATTATAACTAGAAAGTGAATCTGTAATCAGGTTTTAATTACCTGAATCCCGGTATAGAATAATATCGGGCTCATACTATTCTTCACCAATGTCAATTGCTACATTTAAACAGCCAACTATGTGATACACAAACAGGTTTTGTGAAAGACTTTTCATTGAAACTCTAAACGAAAACAAATAACTCAGCCTGGTCATAAATTTCTCCGGCATTTATGACTTTCACCTTTTATAGGAATGGGATTCATACCTTGATTTTGAATAAGATTAACAGATTCCATACTAAATAGCCAAAATTAGCATTATCGCATTATTCCACTGCAATTACTAATTTAGAGCAGTTGACATTGGAGCTCCATCAATAATGTGCATACATAAGATAATATTGTTGTAAATATAAAATGATATATATGGCACTATTCCTATAAACAAGTTTAAAATAATTAAAAATTTGTCGCTCACCATAGATATTTTTACTAACCTGACAGATATTTTCATGACCATTTGAATTATAAGCATATTTTGTAGGAAAGGAGGCTAAAAAGTGTTACTGCTTTATTATTTTAACTCAAATTCATGATATATCACTAACTGGCTTTATTGCCACAAGATTGCAGCCATAAATTACAAAAATAAGAGTAATTGATTCGGAAAATGACAAAAGGTGAAAAGGCTAAGCCTTGAAATAGAACCATTGGGATGTGGTAGATTGCTCTATTGTGTTTTCCTTATTATCTCCGTCAATTTTGATTTACATTCGATTGCCATCTTTCAATTTGAGAGGGAACGCGCATTCCTCCAAACAAGGTTAGTAACAAAATTTTACTTCCATTTTAATTTTTCAATTTCAAGGTGTCGTTAAAACTCAGAGCTCAATCTTTGTTCCAGTTAATTAGGTATACAGTTTCAAATTTTCGTACCAGGTTTATCCGAGTATTCTATAGACGAATCTACAACTTATCAGCATTGCATTTCACAGATAGCCTTTATAGTGTAGAGAAAGATTAGCTGATTTGGAGAAAAGTACAGGTGGTAAATTACATTCATTGGTAAAATAGTTGAAGAAACAATTGCTACAGCAAGATTTGGGGGGAGACGAATTTCGTGAGGGAAGCATAATTCAGCAACAGCCTAAAACTATGAGGAAATTATAACAGATGATTAATTAGACCTTGATCAACAAAAATAGTTTCTCGATTGGGAATCAAGTCCAGACTTATCATATCAATATATTCAAAGCCTAGTATTGCTATTTTCTGGCATTTTTTTGAGCTAATCTATCTAGCCCTTCCCAATTTTAGACCAGGCAACATATTTCACATTGTGCATGAAAGACCTTTAGAATGGCACTCAGACTAAGAGATAATGATATAGCCTGCAAGTAGGCTCTGGCAAAAGGATATCATTTAATAGGACTGAGATCACAGATGTTACAGAAGTCCTTTTTACCAAACAAAGAAAAACTAGAGTCCCTCACAGAATAGCAAAACTTAAGAAGCAAATAAAACAGTTCAAACTATGATCAAACTCTTAAATACAGAACTACTCTTTACAATGAGTAGATCTTAAGCACCACTAGATAATTCCAAATAATTATGTGCATTTTCAATTTCTAGATTAACCCTCTCAAAGCATGTTACATGAATAAATTTATAAATAAGGATTCATGAAGCACCTAATTTTCTCGAGGTCAGAACATAGCATCTCTTTGAGAAACCCAGACAACTAATTTTTCCTTCTCGTGGATCAGTTTATTTCTAGAATGCATAGATGTTCTGTACTTGATGTGATGGTGTTCAATAATACCCTGCCCTAAATTCTTATTTCATTACATGTTATCTCTCTACCTAACAAGTCACAGATGGTCGATGTACACCCTGCATATAGAGGGCAAGGTGAGTTCCAATTCCTAAAGATTATTGTGGAGGAGATTGAAAAGGCAGAATATAGACCAGGAACAACTTTCACAAAAGAAAGTGAGCGGTACGTTTTCAAGATGTTCCGTTCAAAGCTTGGTCCACTTTATTCAGATCGTTTTCTCAGGTCAAGGTTCAATGCCATTACAAAAAGATACCAAGAGTTCTCAGAAATGATGAGCAAGCCAGGACTTTACTGGGACAAGAAAGATAATATTGTTTATGGCAATGAGGAACTACTGAGGGCAGAATACAAGGTAACAACCTTTTGTTGTCATCTATTTATTATATAATCTCCTATTCGTTTCTCCTGTAATCAGATGGATTTTTCATGAACATATGATTGAGAACATCCCGCTGATCTAGCTAACATCTTTTCCTTCTCAGCACCGTTACAGGAATGGGTTTTACTATGGAGAAAGGTACTATGACCTCATGTGCCAAATCTTTGAAAGTGGAGTGAAGTTTGAGTAAAGCCGAACAAGGTTTCTACACCTGATAAATAACTATCGTCTTCGACGAGATCATGTTCTGTTATGTTGTCTAATTGCAAACTCCGACTACGTTAGATTTCTATCGATCTAAAAATGCTTGAATAGTGCCAAACATCATACAAGCCAGTACATCTACTTTCTTTTCTGAACATTTACGATCTGCATCCTCTTATTTACTTTTCTTAGTTTTACAAACATTCCCTACTCAATATGGTGCATAATTTAATTACTGCATATAATCAAGTGAAAATAGAGAGGGAAACTCACAGTTGGGCATAAGTGATTCAGGTAGAGAGATGATTGATCTCTCAAGCTGACAGCGGTGCGGTTCTTACGGAAACCTCCGCGGCGGAGCCATCCGCCGTGTGGCTTTGTAGTGATGAGGATTATGTATAAACCTATCGCGTAATACTACTTCTAAGAACTAAGCTTAAATATCAAATATCCCTTTTCATTCTCGAATACGAAGGAACTCCAAATCTATTGAAATCTCAATTCTGACAAAATTATTCATGAAAATCATGGTAAATTGAAGTATAATCAAAATTCCGATCAACCATATGACCTTACCGTTCCCGGCGCCGGAATACGAAGTGACTGTTTCGCACGGCGGGTGGGGAGGCGGCGAATTCACGGCTTCGGCGGCGCGAAATTGTGGCGGCTTGAGTTACTATTATGCTGTATTGGAACAAATTGGTTTTCCGTTGCCGAATTCAAAATAGCGGTAATATATTGAGCGGTGATTGCATTGTTTGGGCCTGTTTTTCATGTAAACAAGCCATATATCGTACCCAAATACATAACTACATAAGTTTGAATGGTTAGCTAGTTTTATTTATTTATTATTATTAATAAGATCATATCTTTTTTTTTTTTAATCAGACAAACACAACACACCTACACAATCGCACCTGAGGTGACTCGAACCCCCGACGTTAGAGGAGAAACATCTTACCAATAGAGCTACGCATATATGCTCTCTAGTTCATGATAATATTTTCATAAACATTTAAAATAATAATATTTTTCCACATATTATTTCTTTTCTCCACCTTGAAGAACATTCACAATAAAAATAAGTGAAACTTTGTTATATAGTAAAATTTTCCATCATTCACATTGAACACCCCTTAAGAGTAATATTGTAAATTGAAACTATATAAAATATTGGATCAAAATCACTTTAAACTATAATTTATAAGTATGAATTTATAGAACTATATGATTCTTTGTTTTGAAATGATAGGTGGAGAGTTTTGTGATGCATAGTACTCATCTATTTGATGTATTATATACATATATATATATACAATAAATAAATAAATAAATAAATAAAGCTATATTACATAAATAAATTTAGTAAAAATATTTACATTAGATAACAACATAATTCAATAATATTATTCTAAAATAAATAAGGCAATTACTTTTCTATATTTCAATAATATTATGAGATTTGGAATAAATTTGATATAATATAACCTATATAGTATACTTTAATTTAAATTGGACAAAATATTATCTTGGCTGCATAGTCCAATCCACCCTACTTCCCAACAACAAATTGACAACACCGTTTCTCTCCTCCACGCGCTATCTTTGCGAACTCAACTAAGCTTTCCCGTTAACAAGCAAAGCAAGTCTACCAAAAAAAAAAAAAAAAAAAATTTAATACCAAGTAAATAACCCCTCTTCTATTTTCTCAGAGTAATCAATTCCATAAACCCTGCACATTTTTCCTGCTGCATTGTAGGTAAGGTGAGCTGAACTTCAGTTTCTACAGTCTTAATTTCACCTCCATTACCAGAATTGGTTGCTCAATTTTCTGGATATTTTTTTGCTCTTATAATTTGAATTATGTTACCGAATCCATAGAATTAACTGCGGATTTTATTTGGGGTTGCATGGTGCATTGTGCTAATTAGGGTGGTGGTTTGCATTTTGGTGCAGTTTTATGAATTTACTACCGAATTAGGGGTTTGTGTTCTTCGGAGTTTTCGGTGCTGTAAATTGGTACATTTTGATTATACCTTATACTTATGGTCGAGTTTTTTTCAATTCAATGTGAATTCTCTATTGCAGTTGGTGAGGTAGAGTGAGGCTTAGGCTTGTTTCTTCGTGTTCTGGAATTGTTGGCAATGGCTACTTGCACGTCACCCGTATTTTACGCCTCCAGATACTCGTAGGCCTGCAGGGGCATTGACACTTTTTCGGGGCAGAGTTTGTCGCTTGAAAATGGTTGAAGATAGGAATGGAAGCTCAAGTTATAGTCAGAAATCCGGTTCCAATTTACCCCAGTTCAAGTGTTCGGCAAATTCGCACAACGTTAATCAATTCCAAAATAAGGACCCGTTTCTGAATCTACACCCGGAGATATCAATGCTTAGGGGTGAGGCTAACTTGACCAGCCAGAGACAGGATAGGTCAAGTGGGAGTGTGACTGAGAGCTTGGGGGATTCTTCAAGTTTGAACAATTTTAATGAGGCCAAGATAAAGGTTATTGGTGTTGGAGGTGGTGGCTCGAATGCAGTTAATCGTATGATAGAAAGTGCAATGAAGGGGGTTGAGTTTTGGATTGTGAACACTGATATCCAAGCTATGAGGATGTCACCTGCTTTACCTGATCATCGCTTGCAGATTGGTGAAGAGTTGACTAGAGGGCTCGGTGCTGGTGGGAACCCAGATATTGGAATGAATGCGGCTAAAGAAAGCAAAGAATCCATTGAGGGAGCAGTTTTTGGAGCAGACATGGTCTTTGTAACTGTAAGTTCACTTTTTAAATTGCCCAAATAAGTTAAGTGATAGATTTTCACCCAAAAAGGAACGAAGAGAGTAATACATGCTGCATTCAGTAAATTTTTGAGAGACTTACTTCATGTATGGCATTCTATTTATTCATAGTCAAGTCTTTCTTTTAGGACCACAATTAGATTGCTTACTTGTGGTCCACAATGACATTATTGTTTCATATTCTAAATCTATAACATTTTCCTAAGATGTATTTTATGCATCTTATATGTCACAATATTGGGTATTGTTTCTGTCATGGGTATTGTGAAGGAAATATATTTATACCTCATTACTTAGAAAGACTGAAATGTGTATGCATTGTCAAACGCTCTTCAGCTCGTCTCTTATTTTTGTAAAATGTGCAGGCTGGAATGGGTGGTGGAACAGGCACCGGTGGAGCTCCTGTTATTGCTGGAACAGCAAAGGCTATGGGTATTTTAACTGTTGGTATAGTTACTACTCCATTTTCTTTCGAGGGACGAAGAAGAGCTGTTCAAGCCCAGGAAGGAATTGCAGCTTTAAGAGAAAATGTTGACACTCTAATTGTCATCCCGAATGATAAGTTACTAACTGCAGTTTCCCCATCCACACCAGTAACAGAAGCATTTAATCTTGCTGATGATATTCTTCGGCAAGGTGTTCGTGGTATTGCAGATATAATCACGGTACAGATGCTTGAATGAATATCTGATACATTTATTTTATCTGGGGATCATCATTGTGCTTACTGCTTATACATTTAATTACTCATGAACTGCTCACGGTCTCTGACACTATTAATACTAATATGCTCTTCAGTCTTCACAAGTGGCATGTTGTTGTATTACACATTTTATTATACTTTTCATAGCACAGAGCTACTTGTAGGAGAAACCCAAGGCCCTATGGTGCTGATATAGATTTCTATAGAAAGACACTTGGCATTTGATCTAAAGTTATGATTTATGGAAATTTAACTTGATATAGTGTTTACAAGCCATGCTTTAAGGCTACTCTGGGATCACTTTACTATCGGTATGAGTTAATGTATTCAGATGTATAACTCTGCCAAGGCTGAGTTGGTTTGCAGTCCTTTTGCACACAAGACTGATGGCAAGGATTCTTTATGTGCATGATAATGCAAATAATCCAAATATGATAGTTGTGAAAGTCTCTTCAGTAATAGTGTCTGTAGCAATCAATTAATTGCATTTTTCTATTTCTTTTGCAGTACATTGAATTCATCATTTGTTATTAATTGCAGATCCCAGGGCTAGTAAATGTGGATTTTGCTGATGTTCGGGCCATCATGGCTAATGCAGGTTCTTCATTGATGGGAATAGGAACAGCAACAGGTATTCTGAAGAAGCTCTTTAGTTTCTTGCTTACACCATTATCCTTCTCATCTCCCTACTACCCCCCCAACTGACCAATTCATAAACCTTGTTGTTTTTCCTTTTCTGCTCATATTTGACCCTGAAGCCTGTGAGAGATGTATGAGAGTTATCATTACTCAAAAATGTTCATTTTGTTTCTATTAGCTAGTATGGCATGTGAAGAAAAGGTTTTTTTTTTTTTTTTTTGGTTTCGTTGAATGAGCATAAACAATTAGGAATTGTGACATATGTGCAATAACGCCCAGAGAGATGTGTTACATTTGGAGCCAAGTACATGTGCTGAATATAATTTTCTCTTACCAACTGGGATTCCCTTGACATCTTTCCTGGTAGAAGGAAGTGGCAAAAATATACATAAAGGGTTGTTGGTGTCAGACGAGTTATTGCAATTATATGTAACATTACTCCCTTCCTCACCTTAACTTGGAGTTTTACGATGACATGCATATTTGAGAGTATGACGTTTATTTCGGCATTGCTCCGGAATTGTCTTAATTATCACACAATTAAAGGAAATGAATGCAATTGATGTGAGCTGATGATTTGTATTAAGTAAAAGCAGATGAAGAACTTCATTGACATGAAGAATCCCAAAAACGTGATTTGTTTGCCTACTCTGTATTTGTTGACAATTTTTTACATGATTCCCAATCCTTACTTCTGAGTTTTAGCCTAATTCTTGCTGTACTGCAGGGAAAACAAGGGCTAGAGATGCTGCGTTGAATGCCATCCAATCTCCTTTGTTGGATATTGGTATAGAGAGAGCTACTGGAATTGTGTGGAACATAACTGGCGGTACTGATCTTACATTGTTTGAGGTAATGTGACTGTCACCACGCTTCCCACTTATTTTGTTATTGTAACGTTTACACATCTCTTGATGCTGGTTTTGGCACATTTAGATTGTTCTAGTTTTTTCCAGTTACACCACATTCCTCTGACCTGCTCGATGAAAGATATTCCAATGCATTAGGTTAGGAGTTGTAGAAAACCTTTCAAATTAATAAGAGATCTTGCTATTGGCTATATTCACTGCATTGGTTATTTTTTAAGCAGAGGAAATTGATTGGGTTGCGCTTTTCATGTATTTACTTATTCTAGGAGCAGTTAGACTTCTTGTCACATTTGCCATGTATTAGTTGCAGGCTCTTCTGTGCTTCCACATCATAATATGCAGTTGCTGTTGATCTGTGGATAACTTCTATACAAATTCTTTTCTGTATACAAATACTCCTTCGGTCCCAAACCAAATGTAACCCTTCTTTTAAATCTGTGAGACAAATTCAAAAGAAGGTTATATTTGGTTTGGGACGGAGGGAGTACTTTTTTGTAGCTCTTAATTTTCCCCGACTATTGTATAATTTAAAGTACAATACATTCTTGCCTTAATGGTGACGTTGACATGTGGATATGCCAGGTGAATGCAGCAGCAGAGGTTATATATGATCTCGTGGATCCAAGTGCCAACTTAATATTTGGTGCCGTAGTAGATCCTTCTCTAACTGGACAAGTAAGCTTTCTTGTTTAAGACTATATTTAGAAGCATTGCCAGAAGATACCAGAGTATGTAACAATGTATAACTTCGTAAAATCTTGAAATTAATCTTTGGGCAGATTAATATGCTCCCTAATGCTACGTTATTTCAGACGTACAATTTGTTCTTCTTAGACCTACTGGGTTTCGCTGAGGGGAGAATAGGTTTAGCAAGAGAAGATTGTTCACCAACAGAGAAAAAAAATCCCGTTGCCTTTAGACTTCATTATATATAATAAGTTGCTGAAATTTCAACAATTCGCTCTGCTGATAACACAGGTTAGCATAACATTGATAGCAACTGGTTTCAAACGTCAAGAAGAAAGTGATGGAAGGCCTCTCCAGGTATCTATATATTCACCTCTAAGTATGGTTAAAAAAATATATATATATTCCTATCCCTCGATCTTTTATGATTCTAATTAGCAAAATAAAAAAAAACAAACGGTGCAGGCAAATCAGTTATCGCAGGGAGATCCAAACCTGGGTGGTCTGAACAGGCGACCGTCATCCTTTCTGGAAGGTGGTTCCGTAGAGATCCCAGAGTTCTTGAGGAAGAAAGGACGCTCTCGTTTCCCTAGAGCCTAATCGTTTGGCCATAAAAGAGTAATGTTCCACTCAGCTCTCTGTCACTTCTGCAATGTTTTTGTGTATGTATAGGATTTTGATTTGTCATCTATGTGAATCTTAGCTTTGAAAAAATAATTTTCTTAATAAAATTGCAATAGATCTATGAGTTGATGGCGATTGTAATAGTTTGTCATCGCTGCAAGAAATAGATTGGATTTATTTAGTCTTCCCTTTTTGTGAGCATTTAGTACTATTGTTGAAGAAGTGGTATCAACTAAGTTATGAGTTGTAGATTGTGAATTTGTGATTCATTCATGATTGAGTTTCTCAGCATTCCAGAAAAAAAAAAAAAAAAAAAAAAAAAAAAAATAAAAATCATTAAAAATATTGAAATGACATCATTAAAATTAAGGTATTTAACAGGAGACAGACCCCTGTGATTTTGAGTTAAGTCTGATAATCATTATTGTACTCATATTTGTTCGTATTCTCACCTAACATAGAAAATAAACCGAAATAACCTTACTATTTTGGGACGCAAATTATTCATATAGTAACTAGGTGTATTTTAATAACCACTTCTACCTATTTTAAGTGCCTCCAACTAGCATGATTAATAAAAGGATATTTCAAGAATAAGCAAAAATCAAGTTTATGTTTTGGAATAAAGTGGAATATGTGGATGACACAAAAGAAGAAGACATAGATTTTGCTCCATTAAAATGTGATTTTTATCCACAAATTAAAAAAAAATGGTCAAGAAATAATACTTGGCCCTTATATCAACGGTTTATAATTATAAAATAATGAAATAAAATTAAATGTCACAAGCTAATTAATGACCACTCGTCTATTTTGAGAAGGATTTCCTTTTGACCTAGTATTAGAATAAGCAAAATCAACCGCTTTAACTAAGCGACAATACATATCATCATTTTCAGACGTGATTTAACGTACCCATCGGGTTTCATGTTTTACACTTTTAGTTAGGTAGTACAACATTATTTTTTTATATTTATATTTTATTTTAAGAAGAATTATATATATGATAGTGTATGCTAATCTTAATTAACAGATTAATTCACTAAACCTTAGAATTTACAAATAATTTATTGTGCATTTTTTGTGACGCACGGAAAAATAGATTCACATTATTTGCAAAGCGTATTTGAAAAGTATATATAAATGAAATAAAAAATTACACACAGTCGCACAAGAGAGAGATCAAATAAAAATGTTTCCATATGTGTTAACTAAAAATAAATCTTAGACGTCTATTTAATCAGATGTGTGGTTTAGATTAATGAGATTTTTAGATGTATTTTCGGATAAATTGGGTAGTTAACATTTATGATTTTCTTAAATACCGGGATTCTTTCCATGTTTTTAGTTTTATCACTTTGAGATTTTATAATTGCTCTTTTTTAGAACAAGACACTTGTTGAATACTCCCTCCGTCCCGCGGCAATTGTCTCTGTTTCCTTATTCGGACGTCACATTTAATTGTCCAGTTTCTTAAAATGGCAAAAAAAATTGTGGCTACAATTAACTCTCTCTCCTCAAAATTAATTACAACCACATATCCTACATTGCATTGGCTATTGTGTCATTTCTCTACCGGACAATTGCCGCGGGACGGAGGGAGTACTATACAAGAAGTCGACAAAGAACATTAATTAAAAATAATTATGAAGAAATACTTTTCAAAGTTAACACAAAACATTTTGAACGTTCTATGTATTATGCTTAAAATATTATAAAAGCATTCATGATTCACTTCGGAACATTCAATGAAAATCTATATACTAACTAATAGTAGCTACGGAAGTCAATTTATGGTAAGTCAGGTTCATTAATTGCTAACATTAATTACTACAGAAGCCTACATATAGAAAGTTCAGTTCATTAATTTATGTATTTATATACATTTATGTCAATTACTAATTATATAAATAATATATAATATTAATCTATATAATCTTTTAGTTTATTAATTACGTCCGATTATACACATTTATGTATCAATAAAAATATGATAAATAATATATAGCAGTAGTGTACATACTACCTCCATCCCATTTATTTAGTCCTATTTACTATTTGGCATGTATTTCCACCGAAACCTAGTACGAGTTTTAAAATATAATTTTGTAGTATCGTTTTTTTTACGGGATATTATCCCGTAAAAAAACGATACTACAAATTATATCCGTAAAACGATACTACAAATTATATTTTAAAACCCGTACTAGGTTTCGGTGGAAATACGTGCATAAAGCAAATGAGACTAAATAAATGGGATGGAGGTAGTATAATTTTATACACACTTATATACTCACAGTTTTATAGGCGTGTTTTTTATACTTCGTATTATTTATTTTGATTTAGACTATATATGATTTTTTTCACTATTTCTTTTTAATATAAATATTAAACTTAGGTTATACACTATTAATTAATAAATTAGAAATCTTTCTTTTTAATATAAATAAGGATAAGGACAACATAAAACTGCAAGTGCAAATATTTAGCAAATTAGATATAAATTTGTGCCCTAATCATGCTCTTTACTTATATTTTCGGCATTAATTTAGCAATTAATTTAATAACTATTAAATTCAGAATTATTTCAGTCAATTAAGAGGAACGTTACAAAATTAATCACATTAATTATTTATATTATCTTTCAAAATTTATATTGTAATTTACCTATAAATTCATGTTTTGGACATTACGAACTTCATATGTTTTTCGATAATTTTGTAACTTCACAATGGAACATGAAAAATGTATGAGCACAAAAAAACTCTCACAAATTTCAATAGATGGTTGGAAAGTAAGGTTGACCGCAACAATGGCTTCACTATGTAATTTCAACAATAAATTTTTTAGTGTAATAATCATGAACCACCAACAAAGTAAGATATATTTAATTTACTTTAACTATTAATTTTCCTATAATTATGCCTTTTCTTTATATATATATATATATATATATATATATATATATATATAGTATATATATTATGAATAACACATTCAATAATAATATTATTACTCAAATTAAAGATAATTTCCTACTAATTAAATTTTAACTTATTTATACTGTTTAATACGGTGTATATATAAGGGCAATATAAATACAATTGGATAAGGCATTGGTGGACATAAATTGTAAATTTCTATGGGAAGTACAAAATTAACTAAATACTTTCTTAGACTAAAAATTAATTGAACATACTTTTTTGTTGTTTCTTGAAATTCTAAAAATCTAAATAATTTATATAATTACAAAGCTATGGATATCTTTTTTTTAGTAATTTCTATTATTCATTTTCTTCACTTCTAACAATAATATAGATAAAGTGTAGGTCCCGATAAGTATTTATTGGTGTATGGGGGGGGGGGAATACACCAATTAGCCAACAGTTTTGACTTTTCAAAACGATTTGATCTAACTGAGTCGTCACTCTAGTTTATCAGAGCAACTTAGTTTTTCCAGCTCAATCAGTAAACTGCTGAGCTTGCAAAACTAACCTGCGTGCGGAAGTTTGGTGGAAAGGTTGGCTAACAGTTTTCAAAGACAGTTTTCAATGACTGTGCTCAAAGACTGTGCTCAAAGACAGTTTTCAAAGACAGTTTTCATACAAGACAGGTTACGATAGTGCAGGTTGTGAGCATGCAAATTGTGTGAATAAAGATGTAAGGATAAATAATAACGGAGAAACACGAGGAGTTTTTATCGTGGTTCGGAGTAAACAACTCCTACGTCCACGCCAGATTCCGTCGAATCTGTAATCCCTTAACTTGAGATTTTTCACTCCTTTTAACACTGGTGGAGGTCCAGTCCAAATTCAAGTCTTTCTCTTAGACTGAATCTAGCACGATTCTTGAGTCGTGTCTCTTCTTACTTACATACAATCTTACTAACACTAAATGACTAGTGCTACTATCCAAACTTGAAAGCTGTGAATAGCTATCGTCGTAAGGAATACAACTCAATCAACTACACTAGTTTTTCAACTTTGATGGTAGTGAGGTGTGTGTGATGTGTTCTAGTAAGACAATTTCCAGATAGATCAGAAATCTACAAAGATCAACACTTGGGAAAACTCTTGTAATTTCGAGTGTTGATTTGAGCAATTTTTAGCTTGAGATTTCTGCAACGTTTTAGCTTGTGTATTGATTTTCCCCTATTTTCTTTCTGGAATGAGTTGAGGTATTTATAGAGAAGCATTTGAAATAGAGCTGTTGGAAGTGTGTCAGGATTTGCAGGTTCCGTACACTAACACAATTCTTGTCGTTGAGTGAGAGCAGATTTCATAACCATATCTCAGGTTGGCCTTCACAGGTTGAGCTTCCTATACCTCGAACTGTCTTCAGTCTCTCTGTAACCTTCGTGTGAGATCTTCCGGTATGGTAAGAGCAGGTTACATAGACATATTACATAATGAAACAGTATGACATGTTTGAGTAGATTAGGTACAGGTTGCACTTCCAACCTTGACCTTTACATGAGTAACCTGTCCGAGCAAAGCTTGACTGATCCAAACACGGAGACCAACCTGCTCCACTTAAAAACTTATATCTAAGTGTGGTTTCTAATAGCATTATCAAAACTCAGTTTCAAAGGGTTCTCAACATAAAGGGTATGTCATAATTGTATATTAAAAAAATTGCGCCTAATGCAACAACTTATTCATATCAATAGTCAATCACTTAGCAATTGAATGTTACAATTTAATATTTACTAAAATTAAAAGGTAGATAAATCTAAACTAAAAATCCAACACTTTTTTGTATATAAATAATTTATTAAAATAATTGTTTGGTTAAATTCATTCGATATTCAAACATGCATCAGATAAACGTGTGCGTAATATTACAAAACTACGTAATATCAATAATTTATCAATTTTCATATATCAAAGACTATCAATCCTAGGCGTCTTTTATAATATTTTGGATCTTTTCATGGACTCAACGCACAAGGAAAAATTGTTTGAAATATTATTTTTTTTAGAGGTGCCATATTGAGAGATTAGACATGCATGCAAATGCAAGACAATTGATTTTATTTTTGTAATGGTATTTGGACATGATTTCTTAAAACCGAAGAAAATTACAACTTTGATTAACACGGTATTTTAGCACATGCTATATGACATTGTATGAATGTTATTGTAATATTCAGACATCTCAGCTTTTATGCAAATTTAATTTGGGATACATTCAGGTATCATGAAAAATAAATGTAATGAGAAAATTTGTTCAATTTAAAGGTAGAACACTAGGTCTTGAACAAGATTTCTAAAGTGAGTGGAAGCATATGACAGCCTGTGAAGCGGAGCCGGTGAGGGATAGGCGGCAGTGATCGCGGTGGTAGTGATGACTTGACAACTTCGAGCCGGCAAACATAATGTATACGGAAGAAAAAAAATGTCCATTTCTAAGAAATGACTGACTATAGATCCGTGATTAATTTCAAAATTAGGATGAAAATTAAAGAAGCTCATAATTTTGCCACGGTTTATCAAGCACAAAAAAATAGAAAAGTCATAGAACAATAAGTGAAGTATGCATGGACATAAAATTGAAAATAGAGAAATTTAGGAAATAGGCAGAGGTCAGTAGTGGTTGTCGGTGGTGATCGGGCATGTGGTTGTCTCACCTATGTTGGCTAATTCCATGTCCTACCATGGTCATCCAACTTCTTCCGGCGTACCTTTTGAACTTTTAAGTTCTTTGCATACTTGAAAATTTCATGAGAAAATTTCAATAAAGTGAATATGACTAATGAGAGTGATGGAGGTAGTAGATAACTCACCCCCAGTCGCACAAATATTAGTAATCAGATAAATTAATTTTCATGAGAGGGACCAAATAGTGGTAGTTGGAATTCATTAATTGATGTTTAATTGCCTAAAAATATCTGCACCAACTTTGAAATTATACATACAGTAACTAAGTTGCAGCTTGCATGTATGAAATGTCCCTTTTCTCCTTGAATAATTTTTATCAATATTCCCCTAATCCTATAACCACTCAGATTTTCTATTGTATTTTCGGGTAGCGTCTGTTATCATAGCATCAAATGTTCGTCACGTGTTTCGAAATCAAAATTATTTATTTTTTACGGAATTTTTTAATTCTCACTAATTTTAAAAATATTTTTTAACACGTGAGTGACGGTTATCAAACAGTACAATAAGAGATGTTATATAGAAACCGGGTCGGTCCCAAACGTTTACGTATCACACAATATTCTCATATCCACATCAACCTCAACCTCATATTCCTAACAAAAGAAAATGCTCAACGTATCATCTCCTCCACTTATAAATCATACTATAACCCTAAAGAAACCTTCTCTCTCTCTCTCTCTAAATTGGTACGTAAATTTCTCTCTCTACATATATAAATAGCAGAGACACGTAAAGTTGTCTTGTACCATAGAAACCAAAGCACTTTCTATTGACGTGTAAGCTAAAACCCCATTCATTTCCCTTTCTCTTTTCATTCCCATAATATAATCATAAACAATCCTCCCTTTCTTCATCCTCTCATTTCTGCATCTTCACTATCTCAAACTGAATCAGATTCCATTTCCATACCATACATCATGTCTTCCGACAGCCCGAACCCGAACCCGATCCCGATCCAAGAAACCACTACCGGATCCGATAACAACACACTAGAATCGCAAAACCCAGCCGAAGATTCTCAAGAATCCAAGAAAAGCAGAACCCACGATGATCCGGCCGAAGAGGAGGAGGAGGGAAGCGCTTCACAGCCACCATCTCCGCCGCCGCCGCCTAGAGCAGAAGCTGAGGACTGCAGCGGGAGGGAGAGGCTGAAGAGGCACCGGGTGGAGATGTCAGGTCGGGTGTGGATACCGGATATGTGGGGCCAGGAAGGATTGCTGAAGGAGTGGGCCGACTGCACAAACTTCGATGCTTCACTCGTGAGAAGTTCCATTTTGATGGCTAGGGATTCTTTGGCTAACGATGGAAGAAGGGTTCAACTTCATTCCACTGAATTGACATTACGTAATAGTTGTTGATTTTTTTTTTTAGTTTTTATAATTGAGGACGCTAGATGTGATATGATGGCTGTTTATCTGCATATTGCCGTGTTGATATTATTATAGATTCATACACTTTTGATGAGAATTAATAATAAAGATGAATTATCATTGTACCAGAATTCTAGGTTTCTCTCCATTATAAAAATCTTGTTTTTATTGGATGGTTTAGTTTTCTTGGCTGCAATTTATTAATTGTCGGTATATTATTAGTTCTTATACCATATATCACATATATCTTTGTCAGTGGCGGATCCAGGATCCGAAGGTGGGGTGGGCTGAAAAATAACTATTTCGACATACGGAGTATTAAATTTTTTATATGTTGACTTAGGTTGTGCGCTACAATATTTCGATACATAATATTCATTAATGATTGAGTCTAAATCTATATTTTAAAAAAAAAAAAAAAAACTCTATTAATATAAACCAATTAGTGAATCTTTAAATAATTCATCTCTCATCTTATTATGAAATGTGTTTTTCACATTCTTCTTTGCAGAAAATGAAGGGTTCGATCAATCAAAGAATTGAAAAATATGGAGTACTAACAAACAAAAGTAAAAATATTAGGTGTTGGATCTTTTATCTTCAAATCTAATTCATGATTAAATAATCTGAGCTGGGCTTAGTAGTCTATTTTTTTAAAAAAAATATTAAAACATGCATATGTATATAAACGAAAATTTTGGAGTTGCACTGGGCTGGAGCCCGGTGCGGGCAACACATAGATCCGCCCCTGATCTTTGTAAAAATTATGACAACGTAGTATACGTTACGAAATAAACACACAATTATACGAAAGCAAGAAAAACACGCACGGTTTGTTTACTCAGTTCGTCATGAATGACTACATTTGGGGCATTGCCAAGTTAGAGTTTTGCACTATATATTTCGGATCATGATTACAATGAGAAACTATTAAATAGCTAATAAACCAAGCCATAACCCTAACCCTAAACCCTTTAATTGGATCGCCGGTATTGGGCCTTAGTGACAGTGCAATCTCTATATACCAACAATATATACATATTCTCTCTCCGTCCCGCGTCAGATGATATGTTTCTATATTGGGTAAGTATTAATGAGAGATTTAGGGCTGAATTAGTGTATAATTAGCTTAGGACCAATTAACCCTTATTATATGTAGTTAAGGCCTAATTAAAAAAACACTTCATGTGCTGAAAAGATGCACATGGACTTTCATAATTACAAAAATAATTAATACACTAATCAATATTTTTTTAATTTCCGCAACATAAAAGAATTGTATTATTTGATGTGGGACGGAGAAAGTATCATAATATATTAATCGATATTGTCACTCTCTCTAAAGTGGGGCAGTATGGCGGCGACAAAACCGGGTAAACTTTAATTATAGGTAGATACATACTTCCATTCCAGTCTTCCACAAATCAATGTCACCACCTGAGGCTGAGGCGGAAGCTGAGGTCCAAAATTAATGAATTTATCGGAATTTCAGAGTAACAATAAATAATAGTAATATCTAGGTCGTTTTCCTCTCCCCCACTATTTATGTAATGGATGTGATTTTAAACATAGCCCCTATTTCTCTCATATAACCCCCAAAATAAAATAATAATAAAATTAATTTTCAATATACTATTTTACCCTTATTTAGCCCCTTCCTTAGCCGGTTAGCCCCCCAAACATCAAAATATCAAATTTTAAATAATTCATAGCCTCCGCAAATATGAGAAAATACTGAGTAACAGCATAAATTATTGCTAATGTAATAGATTTCACAGTCTACGGCTATAACATCTACAAAAGTAACTTAACCTAATTAATTGCGTCAACAAATTCCCTCAGATTTAACACAAACCGAACCCTCTCACCCCTAATTCTTCTAGCCAACTGAATATTCTTGAGCATAATTGTAAGTTTGTAATGGAATGGAATCAAGTTAAGTAAGAGAATGGTAATAATAATAGTTACTTTATTGAGTGTTTAGTTTAATAGTAGAAAGGGTGTCACTTGTGAGGAATTGTCTTTATCTTTGTTTTTGAGATGTAATGGATTGGGTTACCCCCAAGTAAGAAAAATGGATAACCTATTACTCAAACCAAACAAAATGTAATTAAATCAATTACTTGATTCTTTTTCCATACAAAAAAAAAACTTGAACTTAACATGAGCTTAGTGTGAATAGCGCACAGATTTGTATCCTCAAAGAGTCCGAACAAGGCATGCCTCCACCGCCTCCTGCGGCGCCGCGACGGCGAAGCTTTGGAACCTCAGATCCGTCTTGAAGTCCTGCGCAATGTCTCGTACAAGCCTCTATTCATACCTTTAACAGAATTGCATCGTTCTATTTCAATGTATACTGAAAATTTGATTTGATGTTGGGGGTTAAGCGGATAAGGGTATAATAGTATATTGAAAATTAATTTTATTATTAATTTATTTTGGGGCTATAGTGAGAGAAATAGGGGCTATGTTTAAAATCCCCTTATTCCATACACAATTCATTTCAGGCCCAATGATGTTCCTCAACCCTCATAACATATGGGCTCCTGCCCCAACCGTATCTATATATGAGCTACCTTTTCTAATTCTATCTTCTTCTTTTTTAATTTTATAATTTGTATTTTTTTAATAATATTACCAAATATTTACGATGACCATTTAGTCATAGCAATATATAGGGATTCAGATCCTCTATTGCCTAACGGTGTGAAATCATTTATTCAGTCGTTAAATAATTACCACGTGTCCGTATTATTTCCAAAACCACTCATTTTTCATTATGAAAATTTTTAATGATTGTTGATTTTGATAATATTGCGAATACTTGACAATTATATAACAGTGCAATAGAGAAAAGTCGCACCATCATTTTTCTTAAAAAAAAAAAAAGAAGCAATTTTAACTCAGAAAAAAAAACATATCTCTTTATTTAGTGGGAGGAAATAAAACACAGTACAGAACCTCCTAAAGAAGGCCGATAGGCCTCCCCTTCTTTCTCCTTTCCCTCTCTAACAGTCTAAGGCTTAGACTCTAAGCCAAGACGAGGTTGAAGCTGCACTGTTGCTCACGCAGCCTGCACATGCGTGGGAGCTGACGCGCCCTCTGGTAGATTTGCTCGCTCTGGCCGGTCTGGTAGCTGCGGCCGCCTTGCTGCTGCACCTGCCTCACGGCTTGCTTGATGGCTTCGCACCCGCACTGGTTTCGGTCCATCTCCCTCAGCTGCTCGCAGCACTCCTCCACGGATTCCCTCTGTGGGTTGGCCTTGATTTCAGCATCCTCCTCCACGTAGGGGCTGCTCCTCTGCTGCAAGTAGCTCTGGCAAGCGCGGAACTGACGCCCCTGCACTTGTTGCCTGCACTGCTGGTACCTCCGGCCGCCTTCCTCGTCGTAGGAGGTGGTGGTGACGGTGGTGGTGTAGGTGGTGGCGCTGGCGACGGCCACCAGGGCCACCAGGAGAGCTGCTGCGAGTGCTACCTTGATCGCCATTGGGATTAGAGAGAGAAAGTAAAGGATGTATGTGTGTGTTTTTGTTGGTGTGGTGGGTGATGATGGAGGAGGGGGATTCGTTTTTATAGTGGAAGTGAAGTAGTTGCATGGCTTTTACGTGTTGATTAATGGCGATTTTGTTCAGGTTTGCGCCGTCGAGCTTCCACATCGATTTCGCATGCAAATGTTGCCAAAACATCTTGTATTTGGGCCCTTTTATGCCCCACTTGATTTTATTTAATTCCCATTCGCGGCCCAGATTATAAGGCCCATTTTATAAATTATACTTTTGAATTTAAAACTTTATTTTTTAACTAATAAAATTGAAATTAAATTTAAAAAATGCATACAAGTTTTTTTTAAAAAATCTAATGTAGGACATAAATGATATACTGTCTGTGATGAATGTGCTCACGGGTGACGTAGGGATAATATATTTAAAGAAAATTATTATCAATATATCTTATAAATATAAACTTACCAAACAAAAACTAAACTCTATAAAAATCATTGGTGTAACTCAATCGTAAAAACATTAAGTGTGTCCAATGTAGATAGGGGAACATTCCTATACTGTCTATACTTGAAATAGAGAATTCTAAGTGGGTTTTTAGTGTCCATATAAATCATGGTCCATACCAACGGCAATCCTACCGGATCCACAATTTCAACTCTCCTCTCGGGTAGCTCTATCTTTCTATCCCCGGTATTCATTTTGTCTCTGCAATTTCTTAATTAGATTTCCAACTTTTTCCTTCACTTGGAGATTCAATTAATTAATACTCTCTCATTCCTATCGAAATGACCTGGTTTCTTGAATATATGTAAGGTATAAAATATAGAAATAAGGCTATTTCGGTTGGACATAGTAAGTAATTGCTAAATCGAGGTGGTTGCCCTTTCTACGAAGGTTCGATCCATTTTTTAGGTCTTTCTCGGAATGTAAGTTAGAAGCATTGATTCGTTATATGTGTGCATATTTGACTATTGTAGTAAGGATCTAATTCGGTTGTGCAACTATTGTTAGAGAGAAAAGATCTACATGTGATTATGTGAAGAAAGTAGAAAGGGGAAACAACATGTTTAAAGAAGAAAGAGAACGAGAGTGCACAAAAGCTGTAAGGAAGAAGTTAAGCCCATGTTTGGTTAAAAAAAAAATTATATGAAAATAGAATCAAGTAATTGATTCCATTATATTTTGTTTGGTTTGAGTAATAGATTATCCATTTTCCTTACTTGGGGGTAACCCAATCCATTACATTGTTACCCCCTAAGAAGGCGAGGAAACAAGGAGAAAGTGAACCCCCCTCACAAGTGACTCTCTTTCTACTATTGAACCAAACACTCAATAAAAGTAACCATTATTATTATCATTCCCTTACTTGACTTGATTCCATTCCTTTCCGTTACCTAACTTGAACCAAACAAGTACTAAAGCTAAAAGCAATCACATTATGATTTTGATTTTAAAGTTATAATTTCAACTATCTCTAATCGACAATTTGAGTTAGGGGCAAACCACCAACTACCCAACCTCACATAAAAAAGTCAAAAACTACCCACTCTTTTAATTCTACCCCTTAAATACCCAAATTTTTAAAATGAGACACAATTGTCATTTTTTTGTCTTTTATGCACATGGCTCCCTCTTCCCTCTTTTTTATGCTTTTTTCCTTTTCCTTCACTTTCCTTTGTCTTTTTCTTTTCTTTTTGTTTTTTCATTTGTTTTTTCAGCTATTTTTTTTCATTTTTCTTTTCCTTTTTGTTCATTTTTTTTGTTTTGTTTTCGGTCTTTTTTCTTTTTCTTTTCTTTCCTTTCCTTTTTCTTTTTTTCGTTTATTTTTTCAGTCTTTCTTTTATTTTTTTAGTACTTTTTTTCTTCTTCTTTTTTCCTGCTTTTTGGTGTGTGTTTTTATCTTTTTCATTTTTTTCCTATTTTTTTCTTTTTATTATCCGTTTTTCTTAGTTTTCAATAGTTTTTTTTGTCTTTTTTTCATATTTTTTGTCAGTCATTTTTTTTTATTTTTTAGTCGTACCGATTACCTATAATATAGTACGATTTACATAATTAAGCATGAAACTATCGGTACGAATATCGATTAATTCGTACCCGATTACCTATGATTATCGGTACGAATATCGGTCAATTCGTACCTATAATGTAGTACGAATTCAGGAACAACAATAACATTAAATTCACTCTAGAGAGAACAAGAAGCTCAAAATACACAAAGGTAGTTCAAGAGCAATTGGAAAACAAACATATAGCAGCAAAAACCTTCACATATCTCAACAACAATAAATTTTTATATTTCTATCGGTACGAATATTGTTCAATTCGTACCGATTACCTATGATTATCAGTACGAATATTATTCAATTCGTACCGATTATCTAAAATATATTGAAATACATCTCCCAAAATCAATATAACAAACTTCAAAAAAAAAAAAAAAAAAAACTCAACCCACACAATCAGAAATAAGTTAGTATATAATTATTGGCACGAATATGACTCAATTCGTACCGCTTACCTACATCATAGTACGAATTATATAAGTTATTCTATAATTATCAGTACGAATATGGTTCAATTCGTATCGATTACCTAACATATATTGAAATACATCTCCCAAAATAAAAATACTCTTCCTCTTATTTTATAAGATAAAGCAGTAAACTAGAAATCAATTGATATTCCACTATTTAAACCATTACAGTTTGAATTTTACTTTCTTGCACATTTACTATGATTGTACAGATAAAGAAACTACACGATAAAAGAAAATCCAAAACATGCTTTCACAGCCATAGTCAAAATGCTTAATGCACGAGCAGAGGGAAAAAAGAAGCAAAAAATATAAAAATCCCTCTTTTATTTTGTTCCTTTTTATTTACAAGCCTGAAATGGAACGAAAAGTTTGCAAAGAATCAAATCTGAATAGACTTTGTGAGAGCTATCGACAGGGGCGGAGCCAGAAAAATGTCACGGCGGGAGCTCAGTTTCGTGTTCGAAATTTAAGAAACATAATTTTGTACAAATATAATTCGATAACATGGGCTGTGGCACGAAAACATACACAATATACAAAAAAATCATAATTTTATAAGAACAAAAACTTAAAAAAAATATTGGTGGGGTGGGCTTAAGCCACCCCTTGGTTGCATGTGGCTCCGCCACTGGCTATTGATCCACATTCAGTAATCCCATCTGTATAATAGATTCCTCGCTTCCTCACAGAGCCACCATCCCTTCCTCGCTTGCGCCTCAAATAATTCCGACGACCACCGCGCTCGTCAATGCTGTTCGGTCTCTTCTGACGAGCCGCCTCTCTCTGTGTTTCACGGCTGCGATTTGCTTCCCTCTCAGCAGAGCTCGTATGGCGGAGAATCTCCGATATTGAGTGCGGTGGTGGTGAGGCTGCGTGGGGGTAGAGGGAGAGAGGAAGAGAGAGGAGAGAGAGAGGATGAGACCGAACCCAACTGGAATTTGTTCACCGCCACCGACGCCTCCAGAAGTCAGGTGAAACTCTTCATGTCGTGAATTGAATTTGAGAGAGAGAGAGAGAGACGAGAGAAAGAGAGATAGAGAGGGGGAGGAGTGGAAATTGGGGATTATGAATTCAAATTTTGAATTTAATTTGGGTGGTTGGGGGTAAACTAGACCAAAATTGAAAGATTGGGTATTTGAGATATAAAATTAAAAGGTTGGATAAATTTAGAGTTTCTTATAGGAGTTTGTGTAGTTTACCCTATTACCACTTTGATTTTTTGGAATATTGATTTTTGAATTTATTATAATAAAATCTTGTTTATATTAATGTGTTATTCGTATTTATATTTTATTTCTATATTATACTAATGATATAAAAGATAAAAATTACTCTCCATTTAAAATTATATTTTTTTTAATATTTAAATTCTATAAAATCTATTATCTACGCATAACTTGCATATTTACCCATGCATACAAATTGCTATGTCATTATTTTCATAATCTCCATATCATCATTATACAATGTGCAAAATATGTTTACCCACACATATAAGATACATTTTTAGGGTGTGTTTAGTAGTATTGATGAGATATAGTAGGATAATAGAAAATGTATTATAGTTTCTAAAATTAAAATAATCATAACGGGAGGTATGACTAAAATTGAAGGATAAATTGTACTTTTAGTCCGAGCTATAAAATTATCACGAGCCTTTCGAAAATATATCTAGGATACTAAACAGTCGGATTAAGCAAACTAACTTTTATTATCTTAGAGACAAATGTGTCTCTATAGGTAAAATTAGGAAGTTTGCCCACACATAAATGTAAGACGCTTCCCCTCCAACCAAGAGGTCGGGGGTTCGAGACACCTCGGGTGCGTGTGTGTGTGAGTGTGTGTGTGTTTGCCTGTTAAAAAAAAAGTGTAGGTAATTGGCGAACACATAGTGACCACATGGTGACATTTACGTTATGTGTGGGGAAATAAGTATGCCTACACACTACACATAATCATACTTTTAGGAGGCGTTTACTTTGGGTGATTAGGCTGAATTGTCTAATTTTATCCGGCCTAATACCATGTTTACTTTGTAAGTTCAAAAATAGAGTATATTCCAAGACCCCTATATTAACCCGTACTTTATTCCTTAATTTGGTACTAATCATGGCATATCAATCCCACCAAAACACATGCGATTATAATAATCATATCTCATCCCATATTTTATTTCCCATATTTTATTTTATCGTATAGGATTAGTCTTAACGCTCAAAGTAAAGTGACATATGCATGTCTGGCTGTGAAACATATTTTTTTTATTGTGAGATGAAATATTTATTGACGTCGAAATTTATTCAAAAAACATGAGATGGCCGATAGGCCTCCCCTTCTTTCTCCTTTCCCTTTCTAACAGTCTAAGCCAAGACAAGGTTGAAGGAGCACTGTTGCTCACGCAGTCTGCATATGCGTGGGAGCTGACGTGCCTTCTGGTAGATCTGCTCGCTCTGGCCGGTCTGGTAGCTGCGGCCGCCTTGCTGCTGCACCTGCCTCACGGCTTGCTTGATGGCTTCGCACCCGCACTGGTTTCGGTCCATCTCCCTCAGCTGCTCGCAGCACTCCTCCACGGATTCCCTCTGCGGGTTGGCCTCGATTTCAGCATCCTCCTCCACGTAGGGGCTGCTCCCCTGCTGCAAGTAGCTCTGGCAAGCTCGGAACTGACGCCCCTGCACTTGTTGCCTGCACTGCTGGGACCTAGGGTTGGCCTCCTCGTCGATGGTGGTGGTGGTCACGGTGGTGGTGTAGGTGGTGGCGCTGGCGACGGCCACCAGTGCCACCATGAGTGCTGTTGCGAGTGCTACCTTGATCGCCATTAGGGATGAGAGAGAGAGAGAGAGTTGTAGTGAGAGAAAGTAGAGGATTGTTTTTGCTTGGTGTGGTGGGTGATGATGGAGAAGAGGGATCCTCTTTTATAGCGGAAGTGAAGTGCTGCATGGCTTTTACGTGTGCGATTTTGTTCAGGTTTGCGCCTCCGAGCTTCCACATCGGCTTCGCATGCAGATGTTGCCAAAACATGTTGTGTTTGGGCCCTTTTATGGCCCACTCGATTTTATTTAATTCCCATTAACGGCCCAAATTCGTATAAGGCCCATTTTCGAATTAGGGTGACATGACATCACTATAAAGACCTATCCACTCTCTTATCCTTCCTATATAAATCTTGGCGTAAATGACCCGGATAGTTAGTTTTGGTCTGCTCGTAGTTTGGGTAGTTTTGGCTTAAATCTTCCTATAATTTCGGTCTGATCCTAAAAGGCTACAACACTCAAAGTCCGACAGGCTCGGGCCAGCTCGATAATATTTACTCTATAAAATGTTTACAAGCCGGGCTGTGGACTCTCATTTTCGCATCCTAATGGAATTTCGAATCGGTCTGGCATGGCTTTTGTCTTAAGCCCTGATGGGTTCGGGTGGGTTTGGCTCAAGCAATTGACAGTTTTATAAAGAGGATTGAGATTCTGTGTTCCAATTTTAGTGTACTAATCGTATTTTCAAATATTTATTTTATTATTTTTATAATGTTTATTTTTAAATAAAATTATTCTAGTATAAAAATGTTTAATTAATATAACTAAAAATATAAAATTTTGAAAATTAAACCTTATTTTAACTAATAAAATTAAAATTAAAATTATAAAATGAATTAGTGAGTAAACCCTAGTCAACTATTGTAAAGTTAAAATAAATCGCAGCGCAGTTGGTAAGACGCTTACCCTCCAACTAAGAAAGAGGTCGGGGGTTCGATCACCTCGAGTGCGTGTGTATGTAAATGTGTTGTGCTTGCTTGATAAAAAATAAATTCTAATATATTAAAATTGAAAAAAATATATACATACAAATTATAAAAAGAATAAATAAACTTTGGAATACAAATGGCCCATATTAATCATGGTCCATATAGGCGGCCACATCTATTCAATAACAAATACTCCATTCATTTCGTTCAATAGGCTACATTTCATTTTAGTAAACATGCTTTTTTATGATAGGTTTTAAAATGGATTTTTTAAATTTTTTTTGTTTTACGGGATACTATGACTGTCAGAGTATCCCGTAAAAGAAAAAAATCTTCAAAAATTTATTTTAAAACTAATCATCAAAAAGCGTGAAAAAAAAATCTTCAAAAATTCATTTTAAAACCCATCATCAAGAAGCGTGCAAAAGTGTGCCAGAATTCCCAAAATGAAATGTACCATGTTGAACGAAATGGAGACGAAATGGAGGAAGTATTGGGCAAAAGAAACGAGACTCATCTCATCTGAGTCATCTCATTAAGAAGCCCAAAGCCGACGAATAAGCTGCTTTAATTTCCAATTCACCGGAGCTCTGTCACCGACGGCGATCCTTACCCGATCCAGAATTTCGACTCTCCTTCCGGTTAGCTCTATCCTTCTATCTCCTCTATCAATTCTCGTCTCTGCAATTTCTTAATTCCTTCACTCGATATCAATTAATTTTTAAATCGAGGCTGTTGCCCTTTCTACGAAGGTTCGACCCCATTTTTTTAGGTCTTTCTGGGTATGTAAATTAGCAGCATAGATTCGTTATAGCCGTGTATTGTGGATTGCCAATGTTTTAGATCTTTGAGTATTCATCGGAATTGGAGATTGTGTTCCGGAATATCTGCCGGAATAATCAACATGATGTATAGTTAGGCAAATTTTAATCTAATTAATGCAAATTTCCAGAATGATTACTCGATTTAGATCCTTTCATTTTTTTCAGGAAGGTGAATCCTTGTGTTTTAATCGATGCAAACAACATAGTCTGCCATGGAAGAGGATGCAGTCGAAGTAAGGAAGCTGGAGACCTCAGACAAGAAGAAGGGGTTCGTGGAGCTACTTCAGCAGTTGACCGTGTGCGACTCCATCTCCGACGAAGCATTCGAAGAAAGATTCAAGGAGGTGGATAAGTACGGCGATGACCATCTTATATGTGTGATAGAAGAGAGAGATTCTGGGAAGATTATTGCAACTGGGAGTGTGTTTATAGAGAAGAAATTCATAAGAAATTGTGGGAAAGTTGGTCACATTGAAGATGTGGTTGTGGATTCTAATGTTCGAGGGAAGAATTTAGGGACGAAGGTTGTGGAATTCCTTTCTGATCATGCTCAGTCCATGGGGTGTTACAAGGTGATTCTTGATTGCAGTAGTGAGAACATGCCGTTTTATGAGAGGTGTGGCTTCAAGCAGAAGGAAATTCAGATGGTGAAGTACTTTGTTAATTCTTGAAAAACTGTTCTGTTGTGACTTGATTTCATGAATTTCAGAGCTTTTGAAGAGTTTGTAGTAGTTCTTTGCCTCTCTTCTTTCAGTTGTGCAGATTCAGATCTGGTTTGTTGAAAATTAACACCATTTGTTTCCATTGTTAGCTGAGAGATTGTTTGATGGGAAAGAAGAATTCAAGCAGAAGGAAATTCAGATGGTGAAGTACTTTGTTTCTTGAAAATTAACACCATTCTGTTGAAACTTGACAGAGGATTTGTTGGATTTGGAATAAGAGGATTTCATGAAATTTCAGAGCTTTTGAAGAGTTTGTAGTTCTTTGCCCCTCTTCTTTCAGTTGTGCAAGTTCAGATTTGGTTTCTTGAAATTAACACCATTTGTTTCCGTTGATAGCTGAGAGTTGTTTGTTGGGAATTGAAGTTTGATGGGAAAGGAGAATTCAAGAAAAGAAGAAGCTTTATTCATCATGGTTATTGAGATGAAATGAAAACAGGACAGGGACTTGCTCATCAAAGACAAAAAACATTGTCACTGAGTTATTTTCCTAAGATTATATTAGCCATTAGCCTCTCTCTCTCTCTCTCTAGACGAAGACAAGGCTGAAGCGGCATTGTTGCTGGCGCAAGCCACATCTGCGGGGAAGAGTGCGAGCCCTCTGGTAAATCTGCTGGCTTTGGGAGCTGCCGTAGCCGGTGCTGGTGCTCTGCTGCGCCTGCCTCGTGGCGTGCCTGATGGCCTCGCAGCCGCAGTGCTGGCGGTCCATCTGCCTCAGCTCCTGGCAGCAGGCCTGAAGGGAGCCTTGCTGTGGGTTGGCGATGGCGAAGTCCTCGTCTTCTTCTTCGGCCTCGTTGGTGTAAGGGCTGCCCCTCTGCTTCAAGAAGTACTCGCACTTGCTGAACCGCCGCCCCTGCACCTGCTGGCTGCACTGCTGCAAGTTCTCGTCGTCGGTGGTGGTGGTGACGGTGGTGGTGAAGGTGGTGGCGCTGGCCAGAGCCACCAGGGCGAGGAGGAGGGATGCTGCGAGTGCTGCCTTGATCGCCATTGGAAGTGAGAGAGGTGAGGTTTTTTTTGTTGCTGTGGTGGTGATGAATTGAATGGCGGAAGGGGGGGATTTTATTGAGGGGGTTGAAGGATTGCATGGCATTTACGTGTTGATTGATTGTAAAATAGGCGGCCGGATTATATTGGTGGGGTGTTGAGGTTTGCGCCTACGACCTTCCACATCGATTTGCCATGCAAATTTTGTTAAGGAGGAGACAATTGCGATTCTTGAGAGGTGCTAGAAGCCACCCGTTTATTCCGCATCGACTTCCACATCAACTTGAAAAAGGTCTCAAACTTTGTATATAGATTGAATGTCCTTTTAGTAGAAGAAAATAGTCCCTCGTGACCAGATTCATAATCAATTTCCACATTTGAATGATATCATGAGTTTGAATCATTGTGCTGCCAAGAGCATTTGGTTGCACGATTATATCGAGGTGTAACATCTACAAGACCATACTTGTATTAACTAACGGTGTGACATCCTCTATTGCTCCATTAAATTATTGCTAATTGTCCACAATATTTTTAAAATTACTCATTTTTTTAATTATTGCTAACGGATGTTACACCGATAGGCAATAGAAGATCCGAACTCGAAAGGTGCTGCATTGTTTAGCTTATAAGTCGATGTAAATTCTTATGAAATTTTATATTAGAACTTGTTCTACTGTCAAATTTGATGCATTAGTGCCAACTTTTCACCCTTGATGCAAATTTGACATAAGTTTTAAAATCTTTTAACTATGTTCCAACGTTTTACCAACTTTTTTCTTTCTATGCACGTTAAGATTTGGAAGATAAATGAAAACTTTTTTGCAAGAGATGTGGAATTTAATGTAGTTTAATTAATTGGTTAACTTGTGCATTGTTATGAATTTTTGGATTAAAACTTGTTCTATACTCAATTTTGATGCCAATTTGACTCAAAAACATGTTAAAATCTCCATTTCATTTTCTAATTTCCTAACTATTTTTTGAGTCACAGCATCAATTACTCATTCATTACTTACAAAACGGTATTTAAGTCCATATCCATCTTAGATTGTGTTATAAATCCCCCAAATAAACATAACTACATAAGCACAAAGGCATAAATAAAATGGCATATAAATTGTTGTTTCTAGACATGCTCCGAGGGATTGAGTTTCATCTGAAGTACAGAAAAGCACGAACGGCCTTTGATACCGGGCAATTGGCGAATAGGGAGGAAACTCAAGAGAACACTCCGAAAATACTCAGTCACCTTACGGAATCCACAAAAGGCTAAGAAAAACACAAGAAGAAATCCTTCTTCCAAAAGAGACGAGAGTTTGTAAAAATATTTATTATTCAAGTTGTTATATATGTCTCTCCCAATACACATATTTATACTACCTTCTCAAGACTCTTCACTAACATTATTAACTACAAAACATCTTAACATCTTTCTAGATTCATAATTTAATGTAAAGAACATGAAAAGACTTTTTCTAGTTTATTCTCTCGCCTAATTCTGCCACCTAATAAAACAGCCATAATTTCCTCTAGAAAATTTGAAATGACTCTCCGTTTCTTTGCATATGAAACTAGATTCGAAAAACAGCCATAATTTCCTCTAGAAAATTTAAAATGACTCTCCGTTTCTTTGCATATGAAACTAGATTCGAAGGGCTTCGAAACCATACGTGGCTCAGGGGCTGGTTCGTTGCCAATAAAAGCAATTTTAACTCCAAAGTTGACCCATAAAGTTAACCCATCAGCATAAACTTTATGTTGAAAATTCACTAACTTCCTTGAGCCTGTTTCTTTTGTATCTCATAACTGATTTGGGCCGTATTTTTACTTGTATCAGCCTTCAAATTCTGGGACAAAGCTTTCGATTCATCGAGGGTTCTTAGGGTTGTCCCCATTTACGTACTTTACTATTTGGATGTTAAATAGCTCCAGCGCAGCTAAGACGTTTGTTGTATTTGCCGGATAAAAAAACAACCTCCACATTTCGTTAATTTGGTTGGAGCATTACTCTTGTCATCCCTGGTTCTCCTTGAATAATTGTTCTTGTTCCATTATCAATCTATTTTACGCAAGCTAGGTTCAAGATTCTCATAGTGTAATTAAGTCTCAAAACAGAACCGATCAATTATTCATTCATGATATATATATTCATTCCTCATAAACCAAAATACACAAAGGTAAGGAAGTAGAGTCTGATGGGCGATGGGCCCCTCAGATTCTACACCAAGACGACGCTGAAGCGGCATTGCTGCTCACGCAGTCCGCACATGCGGGGAAGCGACTGAGCCTTCTCGTAGATGCGCTCGCTCTGTTCGCCTTGGTACCTACCGCTGAATCCGCCCTGCTGCGCCTGCCTCACGGCGTGCTTGATGGCCTCGCAACCGCACTGGAGGCGGTCCATCTCCCTCAGCTGCTGGCAGCACTGCTGCAGGTACTGCTGCTCCTGACCTCTGGTGCCGGTGGTCATCTCGATGACTTCGTAGGGGCTGCCCCTCTGCTCGAAGTAGCGCTGGCACGGCCTGAACTGCCGCCCCTGCAGCTGCTGCCTGCACTGCTGGTACCTGGGGTTGGTCTCCTCGTCCACGGTGGTGGTGGTGACGGTCGTGGTGAAGGTGGTGGCGCTGGCGAGGGCCACGAGGGCGAGGAGGAGGGATGCTGCGAGTGCTGCCTTGATCGCCATGACGAAACTTTGAGAGAGAGAGAAATATGTGAATGAATTGTGAAATGATGGCGGAGGAAGGGAGGATATTTGTAGTGGGGAAGGTAGGGTTTGCATGGGGTTTACGTGTTGATTGTTGGAGGATTGGAGCTTCCACAGGGGTTTGCATGCATGTGCTGCCAAAATAACACGTGGGAGGGAAAGATTCAAAGATCAGAGAAGACGTACGTACGTGGATAAATGTATTGTCACTCCACTTTTTTACATCTACAGGTGTCTCACACATCACTAAAATAATTGTACATGTTTTCCTAAATATTCTAATTTTCTTCAATCGATCAACTAGCTTTATGATTTTTTTCACCAACGTAGATAGTCGCCCACTTCATCGTATGCTCGGAATCATTGGCAACTCTTCCTATTTCTTGATTTCTTCCTTTCTTTCCTTAAGACAAGCTAGAATTATCATCAGAAATCAATAGGAAACGCGAAATTCTTACTTCCAACTTCCTTCGCGACTCAAATTGATTATACATATGTTATATACACTTGACTGATTCAAATTTTACAATAACATATGTAGTGTATTTTCATGATAAACAATTTTATCAAAATCCATCACCATTATTGAGAATTATAATATAAATAAATAAATTCCACACATCTCTATAAGTAAAATTCGAGTTTTCAGATGTGATGAAATTATATCAATCAGCGCCATATGGCCTGTTATGTGTAAATCGCTTGATATAGCTGAACTCATGCTTAATCAGAGCCGGACTTGCCTTAAGGCATACAAGGCATGGGCCTTGGGCCCAAAATTTTTGGGGGCAAAAAAAAAAAAACAAAATAGTACTAATATTATTTAATTGATAAAAAGTTGGTTGATCAGTAAGATTATACGGATTTGATAAATACATTTGCATTCAAAACTACACGACGTGTTGTAATTAGATGAGGTAAGTATTTTTTTTTTAAATATTTCAACTAATTATTACTTCCTCGTCTCACTTCAATCGTCTCACTTTCTTTTTCAGTTTGTTTCACTTCAATCGTCTCATTTCCTTTTTAGTTTGTCACATCTCATAAATCATGATGCATAAAAGCATTGGTCCACCAATATTTATTACACAAATGTCACTTCTTAATTTTTGTGCAAAAAGTAAATGGAACGATTGATATAAGACGGAGGAAGTATTATATGCCATCATATATTTTTTCTCACTTAGTAAATGACCTTTTTTTTTTGTTTTCGCCTAGGATCTGGCAAAGCACAGGACCGGCCCAGTGCTTAATAAACTTAACTCCCTTGTTATTTATCCAACTATGCATATTCTTTGTTCAAGTAATTGTGGCGTAATAGCGTATTGGCGTTGGAGTTGGAGAAGTAACAGTAAAAATAAAGATAATTGATTTACTGAAAAAGATGAAATGTTTATTGACGACGAAATTTATTGAAAAACATGAGATGGCCGATAGGCCTCCCCTTCTTTCTCCTTTCCCTTTCTAACAGTCTAAGCCAAGACAAGGTTGAAGGAGCACTGTTGCTCACGCAGTCTGCATATGCGTGGGAGCTGACGTGCCTTCTGGTAGATCTGCTCGCTCTGGCCGGTCTGGTAGCTGCGGCCGCCTTGCTGCTGCACCTGCCTCACGGCTTGCTTGATGGCTTCGCACCCGCACTGGTTTCGGTCCATCTCCCTCAGCTGCTCGCAGCACTCCTCCACGGATTCCCTCTGTGGGTTGGCCTTGATTTCAGCATCCTCCTCCACGTAGGGGCTGCTCCTCTGCTGCAAGTAGCTCTGGCAAGCTCGGAACTGACGCCCCTGCACTTGTTGCCTACACTGCTGGGACCTAGGGTTGGCCTCCTCGTCGATGGTGGTGGTGGTCACGGTGGTGGTGTAGGTGGTGGCGCTGGCGACGGCCACCAGTGCCACCATGAGTGCTGCTGCGAGTGCTACCTTGATCGCCATTAGGGATTAGATAGAGATGGTAGTGAGAGAAAGTAGAGGATGTTTTTGTTGTTGATGGTGGGAGATGATGGAGGAGGGGGAGCCCTTTTTTATAGTGGAAGTGAAGTGCTGCATGGCTTTTACGTGGTGCGATGTTGCGCCTCCGAGCTTCCACATCGATTCGCATGCAGATGTTGCCAAAACATTGTTGTATTTGGGCCTTTTGGACTTCGGCCCATTTTTTATAATTAATGTCATTAAATTCACCATTGATTGGCCCAGATCCGAACTCTGGTTTTGGGCTGAGGCCCATTATTAAGCCCTAAATAATGTTGAATTGTGTGCGGCACCTATATTCGATTAGGGCGACATCGCTATAAAGATGCTCTCCACTCTTCCCTTCTTCCTTCACAAATCTCATCTCGCCGCTGCTAAATTCTCTCTACGGATTCGCGTAATCGTTTGTGTGTGTGTGTGTATGTTTTTTTTGAAATGTTGATTTGTGTTTTTTTAATCGGTAGAAGATGATGAAAATCTTCGCTACGTGCAGACGCAGCATCTACCGGAGTTCAGATTCCGGTGGTGCGATGAGCGGCACTTTCCACACGAGATTTCTGATTCTCACGTTTTTTTTTTTTTTTTTTTTTTGCTTTTCTTCTTTTTTGTGGTTTATTTCTACATTTTGTTGTTGAATATTCCCTTGACATTCAAAGTTTGAAACTAATTTTCTGAAGAGTTGGAAACTACTACATATTTTTAGAGTTTTGAATTCGAAAGTTAAAATGCACCATTTGCAATAATAATTGTATTCGGAGAAGAAGATACATCTGGGTTTAAGAATTCACCTTTGCAATCAAAATTCCCAGCAGAACAATTTTTTCCATTTTTGACCGTACCAAAAAATGGCGACATTTTATTTTTGGATGCAGACTTCACACACACAAAAAAAGTCTTTCCACTCAACTTGATCAAATTTTAGTATTTTTTTCAGTTTCTATTCTACTTTACATCTTATTGAATTTAGAAATGTGTCAAGTAGAATGGGAGGGGGAAATATAATGCACTACATTAAATGGACCAAAACTAATGTGCATTAAGATGAATTAGCTTAGAATATGCCATAAGGTCACTATTAGGAGAAATTGATAAAGTGAAATTATAATCCTAACTGCAAACTCTTAGAACGATCACAAAAAGATTTCCTCGTCAGATTTTTGAATTTAGAATTGAACCATTGTCGTATAAAATCAAAATCCAATATACATATAGAAAAGATCGAATGTGGAAATTTACATTTGTTCTCTCTCCAAAACTTTAGTAGAGTCAAGATTGGTACAACTCCATATCTGAACTCTGGTAGCACCGCCAGCTGGGTAAACGCACTATGCATTTTCGGAGTAGAGGGGTTTGTTTTCTGCATTGTCTGAGAATGAATGAAGTTGTTATATAGAGGAAGTAGAAGGAGATCGAACTGGACAAGTAGAGACTATATGGTGGGTATCACTAGATTAACATCGAGTGGACAATCTTTAGGGGCAACCATGTGCAATATTAATATTTATGTAGAGCGAGAGAAAGGAAGTCTTGGTCTTCTCGGCATTATAAATAATATGAGTGGTTTAATTACTACTCCCGCCATTCATCATCTATTTTTTGTGATCGATAAAGTAATATTTTGGAAGATAAGGTGGTCTTTTGGACCTTTGGTTGAATAAAATGATAATTTGATTGATGAAACAATATTTTAATTGATAAAGTGGTGTGGGGAGTATGTCCAAATATAGGTAGACACGACAATAGGAGCCGATGTTTACGACTTGACCTGGCCCGATAGGAGCCGAGGTGAGTTTTGGTGTGGCGAGACTCGACAAGTATGAAACCCTTTTCGGGTCGTTGGAGGCCATGTTGAGGACGGCGTTGACCCATGAAGTGGTGGGTTCGGGCGAGTTGAAAGGCGAGCATTTGCCGTAGATGTGGATCATGGATAGATCCGATTTGGGGGATGAACATGGGTCAGAAGCCGCATCAATGGAAGATGTGGAGAGACAAACGATGAAGAAGAAGACTAATGTTGCAAGAATGGAAGAAGAGTATTGTTCCATTTTGGTTGTTTGGTGTGGATAAAATGATGCTTGTCTCAATATATCGTAGAAGGATTTTATAGATAAGAGTGGAGAGAGATAGTTGGAGCCAAAAAAAAAAAAGTGCTCAAGAATTGAAAAGAGTTTGATCGTGCAATATATTAATGATATCATTTTAATGTAAAGTAGCCACGCGATCGAATAGCTACACGTCAAAACCGGCTGTCAAGTAGGATCAGATTTCGCCGGAAAAATTGGGGATGTCGTAATTGCCAAAATTAAAAAGTTTGTGTATTAATTAGCCAAGGTGAAAAGTTCGTGGGAAATTTGTCAATCGTAAAAAGTTCATGGTTTTAAATGTCAATAACATTTTTTTATAAAAATAAAAATTACTACAATAATAATAAATAATACTCCCCCCGTTCTCTTTATATAGAGCCTTTTGTTATTCAACTGAGTCTATATTAAAATAATAAAATGGTTCTATATAAAGAAGACGGAGATAGTAATAAATATTGATAAATAAAATTTATTTTTTTTAATAATTATATTCTCTAGTTTGAATATATCAAACCTAATATAACAAATAAAATTGAAATTAAATTCTAGAGAATAATTATAAACTCTAATTGGATAAGTGAACCCTAGAAAAAATAATTATAAAGTTAAACTAAATCATTAAAACTTAAAATTATTGAAAAAATACATAAAATTAGTAGAAATTAATAAACATTTGGTATACGAATGCCAAGTGCAACGAATGTACTTCATTGCACTTCGGATCTTCTGTACTATTTTTTTTAATAATTTTAATTTATAATGATTTAGTTTAATTTTATAATTATTTTTTAGGATCCATCCTTTCAATTAGAGTTTATAATTATTTTTAACATTTAATATTAATTTTATTAAATATATTAGGGTAATTTATAATTATTAAAAAAGTTGATTTTGATTTATAAATATTTATTGTATTACAATATTTTTTTTTATTTTTATAAAAAATAATATAAAATTAATAGAATATAAAATTTGAAACACACAATTGAGTACAGAGGATCTCATCCGCAATCCGTGTACCAGACTACTAGTTGTGTACTAGTTACTTATTTAGCCCATGTTTAGTTCAAGTTTTTTTAGGTATGGAAATAGAATCAAGTAATTGATCTCATTACATATTGTTTGGTTTGAGTAATACGTTATCTATTTCTCTTACTTGGGGATAATTCAATCCATTACATTGTTATCTCTCAAGAAGGAGGGAAAACAAGGAGAAAGGGAACCCCTCACAAGTGACTCTCTTTCTACTATTGAACCAAACACTCAATAAAAGTAACTATTATCATTACCATTCTCTTACTTGACTTGATTTCATTCTGTTTCCGTCACCCAACTTGAACCAAACGGGCACTTAATTGTTTTTAGAATGCTTATCATGTAACGAACCATGATATATTAAAATTTATAAGTTCAACAATTGTTTTATTTAAATATCACATTTTAGATTTAAATTTTCATTCTATTTAATTATTGAAACAAAAATTTAGATGTTAATAGATACTCGATGTACTCGAACTCTAATGTTGGTCTCAAAAAAAAGGTAACACATACAAAGGGGATGAATATGTGTTCTGACTTATGTCGACTTTTCGATTTCTATCTCAATATTGTCAATAATGTCTAATGGAAATCAGTTAACTTAAGACACTACTGACTGACGGACTAATAGGAATTTTGTCCGTGAGATGGACTAGTATCAGGTGTTTTGCGGATTAGTGTAGCCCCTATATTATACTCGTTCTTCCGAAATTATTTTTCTTAACTTGAAACCATTTAATTACTCGTGCAATCAAATTATACAATCATCAAACTTGAGCTTGCCAAAGAAGACCGTGTTATATATGCTGATTTTGTAAGAGTTTGTACGATGACTAAATAATCAAAATCAACCTCAAAATTTTAGACCGGTTTGGTCAACTGATTTACGTCCATCATACCTCGTATTTGAGGTGAATACATTGCTCTCATGTATTCCCTAAATTTATACTACTTCTTAGGAAAGTTGCTTAGCTACTCACATGATTGAAAGCTGAAGTATGTTTACAACATGTACTTGAGAGCCTATCTATACCCTATTATAAAAGTGTGTTGTTTTACAAAATATGATTTGCCAATTATGTCCCTATTATATAATTTAATTTAAGATTGATAATGTAATTTGAATAAAATTAATATATTATTAGGATTTATATTTATTTCTTGTAATAGTTATAATATATACGCCTTGAAAAGAATAATCTATTCCTATTACATTTAAAAGGAAGAGTATTCATCAATTAGATTTATTTGCTAATTACTATTATTTTTTTATTGATTAATGTGGCATAAATATAAATATTACTTGGATTCTTCAAACTATTATATATTTTAATATTTTAGATCATAAGTTAATTAATAGATGAAGGTCAAAGTAATATAAATAATTCATCAAATAAATTCCAACACATACATTTTTTGTTAATTTATATGAGTAAATTTTATTTGGTTGGTGATAAATGTAATGCATAATATTAACTTGTTTTAAATTAATTTTAAGTTATTGAATTGATAGGAAAATGCGATCTTATATGTTACTTTGTATACAAATGTATGTCAAAGGAAAAATGCAATTTTAGAGTAATGCTCCAATGTCCATCGTGGGCATGCTTAATGTGCCCACGGATGAAGTGACATTGGAATATATAAGGAATTTAATAAAAATCTTACCAAAAATAATTAAACCTTACTATAAAAAAACTAAACTCTAACATAAAAAACTAAACCCTAAACGAGAAAATTTACAGACGTGGCACTGCCACATCACCGATGGGCACATTAAGTGTGCCCACCGTGGGTAGGGGAGCATTTCTATGCAATCTTTTAGCTTATTTTAATCAATGATTGGGACATGCAATTTAGTATATACCTTTAATCGACAAAGTATAATTAATACGAAACCATATAACTTGAAAAACGTATAACATAGAGGAGCAGGCATCAAATTTCAAGTCGAGGATATGATTGGTACACTAAATTTAAGACAAAAGATCTCATCCGATTTCAACAAGACGACTTTTTGTTACAATATTATAAAGGTTCGAGTTTATAAAATTGAATAGAAATATGCTTCATTAATAAAATATAACTGGATTGATAATGATAAAATTATATCTAAAAGCAAGGACGTAGAACGTTATTTTTTTCTCAAACTAACAAAATTAAACAAGAAAATATTTAATTTAATGCATCATTTGTTTCAATTTTAGTATATAAACTTTCAAGTATCCCAAAATAAAAAGTAATACTAATATACTCCATCATTCCCTAAAATTCTTGCCCTGATTAGACCAACAATGAGTTTTTAAGAATAATATAATTGACTTGTATTGTTTATTGACAGTGGAGATTACGTCTCATCTTTTGGTGTAGTATATAATATTGATATTGGAGATTGCGTCTGACCTTTTTGTATTGTTATTGTGGGTCCATATTCAAAAATAGAAGGTGTATAATTTTGGGGGACGGCCCAAAATGAAAAAGAGCAAAGTTTTTTGAAGACGGATAGAGTACAATAATGAATTTAATATAACATACAAGGAGATTATAGTTCACAAACTACACTATTTAATGAAGTTTCAACATTATATATAGGAAACCTTGAGCCTATGTTGCATGAGTGCGGGGGTGTGGGTGATACGATTCGGATACGAGAATACGGTTTTTCAAAAAAATTACGATGCGTTTCGTCAATGATACGTCTATATATTTATATTTTATTATATATATCACCAATTTTATAAAAATAAAATTCATAAATTAAATACTACAAAATACATTATAAATATCAATTAATAAAAATTTCAATCAAACCCAATAAATTAAATACTATATTGACTTTGTAGTCAAATTAAATGTTATTGCAATACATATAAAAAATCCCAAATATATTATTAAAAAAAAATTTCCAAACGGCAACCTAAACGCACTGGATTCTTGAGGCAGATGCATCCGATACACGTATCCTATTTATATTTTATTTTTAGGATTCGCCACGGGCATATCCGGTGTGTATCCCATGCGAATCGCACCCATACGAATATCCGGTGCGGGTGCGATACTGCAATATGGTATTTTAGAAGAATCCGTGCATCATAGTCTTGAGCATGTATCATCGAAGCAATCGGTTGTATATATAGTCAAATGTTTTTTTTACATTATAACCATTTTAAAGATTTAACAAAATCCTAAAAGACCTTGAATTTTTCACAAGTATTTTTTCCACAAAGCGAAAGGAATATACATATTTTAGTGGTTTGAAATTTACCAAATTCAATTGAAATGCGCTTCATAAATAATAATAAAAAAAGGAAATTAATGATGATGAGACAATGAATAAACTTATGGTGTATCTTAGAGCAAGTAGACGAACAATTGCTCTCAAACTAACAAAGGTCAAACAAGAAAATAGTTTGTCTCAATTTTGGCATCACAAATATGCTAAATCCACTTTTATTATTAAAAATAAATAAAAAATTATTGTCACCAATTTCAATATATTACCCCCTCCGTCCACCATTTATTGGACTAAAAATCTAGGCATGAAGTTTAATATGTTTTAATGATGTATTAATAAATTAAAGTGTTAGTTAAAGTGTTAAAGTATAATAATTGTGGGCACATCTAATATTTTTAATTGTGTTAAAGTGTCAAAAATAGAGTGATAAAGTTGTTAAGTTATTGTGGGGCCTATGTCCCAAAATGGAAATGGTCAATAAATCGTGGACATCCCAATATAGTAATAGTGACAGTAAATGTTAGGCGGAGGGAGTACGACTTAGTAAAATCTTACAATTATTAACCAGTGTTTATTAATTCGATTAGAATTTATATTTATTTTAGCATTTGTTTTAGTTTCATTAGTTAAAATATTAGATGTGACAAAATTAAGGGTCCTTTCCAAATTTAATATGAATATAAATTTTCATTTCAAATTATATACATATATTAATAATAATATAATTGATTAATTGTTGTTAATTTAGTTTTCAACTCTTTATTAGCAATACTGGACTTCCAGTAAATATTGAGATGTAATGCAATTAGTGATCAATTAATATTGTCATTATTATCATTTTATGTTTGTGTTTCACACCCTTACCAATTGTTTTTGTATCTAATATCAATAATTCATTAAATTATTAAAAAAATCAAAATTTCAACTGTCAATATTTCATATAGATAGCATCCAATTTAATTTTCTCAAATAAAAATTTATGTGATACATATAGTATAATTTATGAAAATTATTATTTTTACTTTATTTTTACAAAATTATATAAAAAAAACTGGTTATACGTGCAACGCACGTAATCTCTACTAGTTGTTAAAAACCAGCAATTGTTAAAAAAAACTTTCATAAACAAAATACATAGTTGTCATCTGTCCATACAATGCATAAATGATAATGGAATGATCTAGACTACATTCATTACAGAAAAAAAATTATAGATTACAGTTGGGAATTAAGGATTGAAAGAAACAAGAGAAAATTCCGATCCGCTACATTAATTAGAAAGTTAGTTCTGCAAAAATGTGCTTTACTCCAACACATTTAGCTCTGAACCACGAGGACAAATTGTAATTAAAAACCTTGTCCTTGTGTGTATATATTGAATTCGCTCGTAATGAAATATTCTAGTTTCCCCTTTATTTAGGTGTAAAAGTGAGGATGATAAATATTGAAATAATCATGCATGTCACTCCCATATCCTTAATTAATTGACGGGACGATTTAATTTAACGACTGTTAAACATGTTCAAAATCTGATGAATCATATTCTACACTCTCTGCAATTGAGCTGCCACAATCATTACCGCTGCCGCTGCCGCTGCGCTGCCACTATCGATTTCATCTGCTTCTTGCAGCTGCACTGCCGACTCCAATCTCCCAACAACATCGCTCATCGCTGGTCGATCAATCCCTCGGTCGCTTAAGCATGCGGCGGCCGTTCCAGCAAATTCGCTCAAGCACTCACCTGCAATTTGGCCCTCCAAATTGGAATCAATAATCTGTTCAAGTCTCCCTTCCATGAAACAAAACTTAGCCCACTCCCCCAAGTTCACTTCCTCTCTCGGCAGCTCCGGAACAATTGCTGGCCTTGCACATAAAACTTCAAACATTACCACCCCGAACGAGTACACGTCCGACTTTTCCGTCAAACGTCGCAGCCTACAGTACTCCGGGTCGACGTAGCCGATGCTGCCCTTGACGGTGGTGCTGACGTGCGCGTCGGCACCTCCTGCGGTGGATAGGCCGAAGTCGGACATCCTAGCCACCCATTTCTCGTCGAGCAAGATGTTGGAGGTCTTGACGTCTCGGTGGATGACGGCGTGCTCGGTGCCGGTGTGAAGATAGTGCAATCCTCTGGCGGCGCCCAAGCAGATCTGGAGGCGTTGCTTCCACGTTAACGGCGGATTCTTGGAGATGTAGAGATGGCTGCGTAAGGTGCCGCGGGACATGTAATCGTAGACCAGTATCATCTCGCCGCTGTCGTCGCAGTAGCCGAGGAGCGAGACCAAGTTGCGGTGCCTCAGCTTTGACAGCATCTCGATTTCGGTTCGGAACTCTCGCTCCCCTTGGTTAGAGGATGGGTTCAGCCTTTTGACGGCGACAGTGGTGGTGGTGGTGGTGGTGAGGCCTTTGTACACGTATCCGAATCCTCCCCTACCGATGACGAGATTTTGGTCGAATTTGCGAGTGGCAGTTTTGATCTCTTGGAGCGAGAAATATCTGAATGGTTCGGGAGGGGATGGGACACGCGATCCTTGATTCAGTTTCCGCCGTCTCTGGGATAATGATAAATTCACCGCTGCAAGCACCGCAAGAATGGCTACCGCTCCCCCTATAAGAATATACGATGCTCCACTTTTTTTCTTCTGAGGCGGAGAGCTGAATACGGGGTCTGGATTGGCGGCGGCGAGACTCCCCTTGGTGTCGTTGAGTTTGAATATCTCTAACCCGTTTAACAAAGCACTCAAATATTTTGCATTCGACTCGTTGGAAGGAAGCAAAGATAGCCGCATATCTTGCAATTGACGACCATTGAGATCGGGAACCCAAACAACGTAGTCCCTGAAGACGGGAGTTTGAGGGCCGCCGGCGACAAAGATGACGTCGAAGTCAAGTTCCACAGTCTGATTATTGATTTTAATCGTGAACACCCTCTCGTTTTGCTTAGTCACCTCCAGCGTAAACTCGCAAAAATAGAATCTGAGGAGATAGTTAAACCCAGAATCAACCGGAAATCGCCACTCGAGACTTGTACTGATGTTCATGGTCATCCTCGCAGATTCGTATACGATCGCCGGAGCAGTGAAGGCCGGAGTTTGAGGCGTGTATTCGATCGAACCGTTAACCCTGATAACCAACAAATCGAAGTCTGCAAAAGCTACATAATCTTCGTCGGAAGACCAGGCGCGAAACATGCCACTGTCGTCTTGGATTTCAAGACTGCGGCCGCCAACATTTAGCCGGAAAACATTTTCCAAGACCGTGCTGTTTGCGAGGTAAAAAAGTTGATCCACAAATTTGATGGGCACATCGTTTCCCCGGAAGTAGAACCTGTCGGGGCTCGAAACGATTTCAATCCCGTTGACGAAAGCGAACGAGTTAGGATTCGGATAGAAGGTCAAATCCAGGTTTCTATTTTCATCTACATTGATGACGAATTCTTTCACGAAGGAAGAGCTACCGGAATAAAGATCAGCGCTGAAGTTGCTTAATAAGTTGAAGCCATTAGCAGTTACAGAGAAAAACGACTCAGAAGTGTTGAAGTCGGTGTAGTTGCTGGGATGGAAGTGCAGTCGGAGGAACTTCGTCCCTGAAGTCTGGAGGGGAAAAGAGTAGGTAAAACGTGATCGGAAGAAAGTGGCTACCTCATAAGGAACCTTAGAAACAGAGGAGCGCATATTGGAGATGGCGGATGCTAAATGCAATGATACGTTATCGCTGTCCCATGTTCTCCTGTTATTGTCTTTCAGGTATGACGATGCGCCGCAGTTGATCAGGATGAGGTCGGTGGCTGTGTAAGCTGGCGCCGCAGCCGCCGTAGCCACGTCAGCGATTTTTGAAAAGCTGTTGAGGATGATGAACAAGTAGAAAGAGTAGGATAGCATCATTCTAGCACGACCGGAAAAAGCTCTGCACTTTTTTCTTTCTTTTTATTTTTATTTTTTGGTACTCTTTGATCAACGAAGAGCCTGGAAATGCAAAGAGTATGAGAAGGTTTCCAAGTCTTTGCAGTTGAATATTATAAGTCAATGGAATTACATGACATGATTCACTTTCTATGGGGCCACCGGACACGACAAACTGACATCTCTTCGGTTCATTCTCTCCACTAGATTGTATGTTATCCAAATGTAGACAATTTATAGATAGAAAGGAAAATGCCTAAATACAAGTCATTCGATCATCTTCAAAATGACTATTAAACTCGATTGATATATACTTTTCATTTTAAGAGATAGGAGTTATTACATTACCCCTTGTAAACGATTTTTTTTTTTTACTGTTTGATCAACGAAGAGCCTGGAAATGCAAAGAGTAGGAGGAGGTTTCCAAGTCTTTGCAGTTGAATATTATAAGTCAATGGAATTACATGACATGATGCACTTTCTATGGGGCCACCGGACACGACAAACTGACATCTCTTCGGTTCATTCTCTCCACTAGATTGTATGTTATCCAAATGTAGACAATTTATAGATAGAAAGGAAAAATGCCTAAATATAAGTCATTCGATCATCTTCAAAATGACTATTAAACTCGATTGATATATGCTTTTGATTGTAAGAGATCTGAGTTATTACATTACCCCCTTGTAAAAGATAGGAGACACAAACAGAGTACTTCAACATGGTTTTTACGAGTTAAAAGTGAAACTTAAATACTACCTTCATCCCCCACTATTAGTCCCATTTACTTTTTTAATTTTTCGGGCATGCGTTTCTACCGAAACTTAGTACGAGTTTTAAAATATAATTTTGAAGTATTTTTTTCTTTTACGGGATACTAACGAAAAAATACTTCAAAATTATATTTTAAAACTCGTACTAGGTTTCGGTAAAAATGCATACACGAAAAGTCAAAAAAATGAATAAGACTAATAGTGGGGTGGGGGGTGGGGGGGTGGAGGTAGTATATTGAATCCAGGGTTAATGTTATCTGAATCCATAAATTTTCAATTCTTCCAACCAAATCAAATAGAATGTGGCATGTGACATTTGAGATTCATACGAAAATAAATTCTTAATTTCACATATATTTTCAAATATTTCCAAAAATCACATGTTTCAATGATTCAATAGGAAATCACAAACTAGTGGAATTCTATCCCTTCCAAATTTGCCTGCTCGAGTAGTGCATCAGTTTCCGCTTCTTCAACAATTTGTTCTGTTGGATAAGTGGCGTCTTGTAAAGCCATGGCTAACTCAAGGCCCTTAACTACATCTCCCATAGCAGGCCTTTGATGAGCTCGTGTGTGCAAGCATCTGCCTGCGATTCCAACAAACGATTCTAAACAATCTGTCGAAATCTGCTCCATGAGCCTAGGATCGATGAGCTGATCCAGTTTTCCCTCTTCTATGCAACGTCGAGCCCATCCAGCCAAGCTGTGTTGCTCTTCCTCGAGTCTCATGTCAACTGCAGCTCTTCTAGATAAAACTTCGAACAAAACAACTCCGAAAGCATAGACATCGGAGCTCCTCGTCAGTTTACTTGTCGAGAAGTACTCCGGGTCCAAGTACCCGAACGTGCCTTTGATGTTGGTGCTAATGTGGGTGAAGGAATCGTTCGGCGGCCCCATTTTCGACAGCCCGAAATCCGAGATCTTCGCCACCCATTGCTCATCAAGTAGGATGTTGGTGGACTTGACATCGCGGTGGATGATAGCCTGCTTAGTCCCGGTGTGAAGATAGTGCAGGCCTCTGGCAGCACCTATGCAAATTCGAAGGCGTTGCTTCCACGTCGATGGCGAATTCTCCGGGTTGTGGAGATGATCGCGTAGAGTGCCGTGCGCCATGTAATCGTAGACCAAGATCATCTCCCCCCTCTCATCGCAGTAGCCGACGAGCGATACTAAGTGAAGATGCCTTACATTTGACAACATCTGGATTTCGGTGAGAAATTCGTTGGCCCCTTGATTGGACGACGTGTTCAGCCTTTTGATTGCCACGGAGGTGGCGCCACCGTCAATGAGGCCTTTGTACACATCGCCAAACCCTCCCTTGCCTATAACAGAACTGTCATCGAAATTTTGAGTTGCCGTTTTGATCTCATCAAGCGAGAAATATCTGCATAATCCACTAATCTTTAATTCGGACTTGGCAGTAGCCAAGCCGTTGCCTTTGCCTTTCCCTTTCCCTTTGCCCTTCAAAATTAAGAAACTTACTGCTGCAACCACCGCGAAGAGGCGGATCGCACTCCCTACAACAGCGTACATTAAAACGGGTAGGATTTTCTTCTTCCTTGGCGGCAGAGGATCCAGCACCGGTTCAAGGTCTTCTCCTAATTCAATACTCCTGTTCAAATATCCGAGTTTGAATATTTCAAGGCCATTTAACATGGTACTATTGTACTTCGAGTATCCTTGTAGATGAGGAGCCAGAGACAGGAGGAGCTGTTGCTTTCCGCGAGCTCCGACTTTAGGAATCCGTGTTACGTAGTCTCTGAATACCGGAATCCCGTTGCCCCCACTCCACAAAACGACGTCGGCTTTATTCTCTACTGTCTGGTTATTGATAACAACTGTGAACACCCTTTGGTTCCGCTCGGTGACTTCTGTCTGGATCTCGCAAAAATGGAGTCTGAGAAGATAGTGATTCCCAGAATCAACAGCAAATCTCCAACCCAAACTCTTGCTATTGCTCGCCATTCTTGAAGACTTGTACACGGCTGCTGGAGCGCTGTAAGGCGGAGTTTGGGCCGTGTAATTAATTTGAAGATTCTCATCATGAAGCTTCCTGCCAAAATCCGCACCATATGTGTAGTCATCATCTGCGAACCAGGCACGAAACATGCCTTCCCTGCGCCCACTGTCGTCTTGGATCTCAATCTTGCGACCGCCAACGTTTAGCCTATAAAGATTCTCCAAAATGGTGTTCTTACTGAGATGAAATAGCTGATCAGGAACTGAAACAATTTCAATCCCGTTGATGAAAGCGAAGGACTTTGGATAGGGCGAGAGCGTTAACTCCAGTTTCTGATTTCCATCGATATTGATGAGGAACTCTTTCATTAAGGAAGGAGGCCGAAAAGACGAAGAACTGAAGTTGCTGAGCAGAGTGAAGGAATTGGCAAAGACAGAGAAATAGGAAAGCGAAGTGTTGAAGTGCGAGTACATGCCTGGGTAGAAGTAGAGGCGAAGGAATTTGGGGCCTGAAGTTTGGAGAGGGAAAGTGAATTTGAAAGGGGAAAGGAAGAAACGAGCTGTTTCGAAAGGGACACGAGAAACGGAGGGATCCATGTTGGAAGCTGTGGATGCTGAAGAAATGCCGGATGCGGGAGAACGGCCGTCGCCGTCCCAAGTCCGACCGTTGGTGTCGCTGAGGTTTGTTGATGCACCGCAGTTGAGGAGGATGAAGTCAACGGCTCTGTAAGCAGGGTCGCCGGCGGCGGCCGCCGTCATGGTGGTTGGGATTCTTGTGAAGACATGTAGGAAAAGCAAGAAACCGAGAGTTTTCGTGAAATAGAAGGACTTACACATGCCGTATTGAACTGTACGCGAAGAGTCCGGTCGAAAATTTGCAGTAGGAGAGCTTGAACTTTTGGGAGTCTTTTCCGACTAGTCAATGGCATTACATTACATGTCACTGCTCACGACGGCACATTTACTAAGTTTACTGCTGATGTGGCGGTGTAACGTTAATATTTTTTTTTTAACTTTTTAGTTAGAGTTTAAATTAATGATTTAGGATTTAAGATTTATGTAAATAAAATATATACTCCCTAATATTTGAAATTTCTAAACCCGTAGGATTTGCTACGTGTTGTTAATCTATTAAGACAATAGAAGATGTCACATGCTTTGACAATAGAGAATCCTATGACGTTTTTAATATATATATATTTATATCTATCAGGACATAAGAGTATTATAGATCTATAAAATATATTAATGATACATCTTAAATGAAATATTGTAATAAGATTTTTTAATTTAATATAAAATCATAAAAGTCAAAAAAATAAATGAACAAATTATGATAATATAAAAAAAATAGTATTCATATCATACTCCTTATTAAGTTGTATGTATAAAGGTGAGTAGATTGAGTAGAGAAATGATATGCTACCCCCTCATTCGTGGGTACCGTCGTCGTTTTATCACTTTGACATTTTTTTTTGTTTTATAGTCTAGTATTAGAAATTAATATAGAAATCATAAAATCAAAAAAAATAAATAAATAAAACAAAGCTCGATTTGTTTTATTACTCATTTTTTGAAGTTAAAAATAAAAAAAAAATGACTCGAGCATTGATTTTTTAGATTTTATAATTTCTATATTAATTTATAAGAAATTAGAATATAAAACAACAAAAAATTAAAAGAAAAGGTAATACTAAAGTGATAAAATTCGTGAACACCTTCGTCGTTTTATCACTTTGGCATTATTTTTTTAATTTTTTCCATTTCGCAAAATGTCCGATTTGATTTCTAACAGCCCATTAAAAAACATGTGTCAATACGTGAGACGGAGGGAGTAATCATCAAACTATAATGCAAATTCACACAACTCTTGCTGGCATCCATTTTCTTTTATTTTCGTCAAAATAAAAGTAACATAAATTTTCAATTTTTTTCATTTTTCTATTAGGAAAGTAGGGATATTACATATTATGAATATTTTGCATATAATATTTAATTACAAGGAAGAGTCCTTAGTAATAAGGAAATAATCTTTAATTTAAGGTCTTTAATTTAAGATATACTATTTGTATCTCTTATCTAGGGTTTGCAAGTGACATTATGTGATGAAAAGCCACATTCAATTGCATCTGCTGAGTTTACGAATTGTTATTTTTGCATGTACAAAAGTTTGTGCATAAACTTTTTAGTTTGTGAGTTTACGGAAGGAGTAATATTCATTCGGGTAGAATATACTAATTTAATTGAGTGAACTTGTGACTGAGTATTTTATTATTCAAAAGGGGGAAAGTGTATTTTTTTGTGGACAATAAGTTTGGTTTAGCCTTAAGGTGAGAAGCATTGACTTCAAGTAGTTCACTAGATGCGCGTTCTATCAACTCAGTTGAGTTTTGTTATCTGATTCTATTTTCATTACATGTTTTATACTTTGTTATATAATAAATACAATATGTTACAGATTAAATAATTTTTTTGTAATATTAACTAGTACGGTACCCAGTGCGATGCACTGGAATATATATATATAAAAATAAGTAATAATATATGATTAAAATGAATAAACAAACCAATCATTTCAACAATAAAATATCATAATTTTTCTTTTTCATTTAATATTCTTACATAATATGAAAATGTAAAATTTAAGGAAAAATATTTATCTGTTGAAATAGAAAGAAAAATAATTTCATTTAAATGAATAGGATATAAATGCATCATGAGAAGATGAATTGTATTTAGAAGGGGGATATTCTACTATGATTGATATATGCCTTAAAAACTAATTATTACAAAAAAAATTAATCCATAATAAAGAAAAATCCGTACTTGAAAAAATTAAAAATTTGGCCATGATGGTCAACAGAGCTTTTTGTATTTACAACATATTGAAGTTTTAGTGGATTCTCGGATTGTTATTCATAATAATCTTTAAGAACACTTTAAAATTTATGCAACTTATTATTCGAGGTTCAATCAACTGATAATTTAGACAACTATATAGCGGAATCAATTAATAATGACAAAATATATACGCTATAAAACAATGATGGTACAAACAGGCCTATAGCCAAATTAGCCAACAATAATGAAAGATATTTTTCATTAAAACACTATATCTAGGTTGCAAAACTATTAAATTCTGATTATTTAATCTAGCTAGTCACATAGATGCTAAAAAGGACTAATTCAATTTTGAGCTGGCTGTGGAACATTCTTATAAAATATTAATTTCAAAGTTATTGTAAGATTAAGACCCAAAGAAAAATACGATAGGAGATACTTATAAAATGTTTCATCAAGAAAAAAAAATGAAAGACATGCAAAATAAACAAAACCTCAAAACTTGTATGCAAATGTTGCTGCTGCTCCTTGAGTACTTCTCCACCCCACCAATCCTTGTACAGCCTTAGCTCTGTTCTTCTTCCATATGAAGAAATGGAATTTTGGGAGTTACTTGGAAGAACAATTATACATATTCTCGACACCATGATTTTTTAAAATCTTGTATCACTGTCAACCTTAATGATATCAAATCCATGTTCTTCAAAAAAACAAATAAAAATAAAATAAAATAAAATATACATATAAAAAAAAGAATACGCACAAAGTTTCAATTTCAATTGCAAAATAACATTTTTTTTAATCAAGCTCTGCGCCGACAAATAAATTAAAAGGTGAATGAGAAGATTTGTTTGCTTGATTCCAAGAAAACTAAAAATTGAAAATGGCAAATACAATCGTACAATGAGATGCAGCTTATTTGTAGTGTAATTTCTGGAGGTAATGTAGTGGGCTACATATCGTGAATGGTGGGTTAAACTTTCTTAGTGGGTTAGTGAGTTTTTATAATTACATTTTGGGTAATTCTATCCACAACCCCCATATTACTCCCTACAGCCCCCATTATTAAAAATAAATAGAAAATAATATGACTTTAACTAATTTGTCCCTTGAACCCCAATTTGACTTAATTAATACTAATATCCTGCAACGTACAACCCCCAAGCTTGAAAACAACATAATTGTATAGCCTCCAACTCTCCATGGAATACTCCGGCATCTCCACATCTCTGCAACAAAAGTTTATGCACATATAATATAATCACCACAAAACTACTCTTCTTTCATTCTTCAATAACATTTTATTTTTTCCTTTCACAAATGGCTGCATCCTTTGCCACTGCACGCCCTACTCGCCCATCAAGGAGGATGCCGACGCCGACGACGACTTCGGTAGCGGCAGCTGCTGCTTCCGGCGGTTCTGCTTCGGGTGGCACGACGACGGCAGCCACCGCTCTCTCCTGTAGGGGAGGGGCGGAGATGAGACGTGGGTAGTGGCCCAAATCAAGAAACTGAAGCAGTTGTCAGGAGGCCCAGGTGGAAGAACTTTGTGAGGAAGATGGGCAAGCTGTGCCGCTGCAAGAAGCAGGCGCCGCCGCCTTTTTCAATACTCGCCGGAGAGCTACCATACGCCTTTAATTTCGCCGGAGTATTCAATAGAGATTTGGAAGCTGCACGATTATGTTGCTTTCAAGCTTGGGGCTGTAGGTTGCAGATACAAGGATTAATTAAGTTAAATTGGAGGTTAAGGGATAAATTAGTAAAAATCATATTATTTTCTATTTATTTTTAATAGTGGGGGCTGTGAGGAGTAAATGGGGGGTTGTGGATAGAATTACCCTTACATTTTAATTATTAAATATTTTTTAGCGGTTATGATGTATGTGATATGTATAATTTATTGGTGCCGTATATTTGTCGCTTTTTCTTGTAACTGAAACATATTTATTCTATTGATATACACTTTGCATATTTTACCACTAAAATTAAATTCACAATTTGTGGAAGCATTAATTATCTACTAACTTTGTCTGCCATTGTTTGAAATAATTTTGATTGAAATTTTTTTACATCATTTTACTAATATGAATATAATGATAACATAATGTTTATTTCTGAAATATTTATTTGCCATGCAAAGTGTGTCACAAATTGACAAATGCATGCAGCAAAGACAAATGCAATAATATCTACGCATTTCTTTTTCGAAAAGTAACGAACTTTATTAATTGAGTTTTTAAAAATAACTGTTCAAATATCAAATGACTGTTTTACCCTATTTTTGGTGGAAAAAAAAACTGTTTTTTCTATTTTCTTTTTATATATATATAGATTTTGGGTATGCAGAGAAAATATGAGAAGACATAACATAGAAGTCTTTGAAAGGGAAACAGGTCAATGGAAGTATTTGAATGAATTCTTCTCAATCATTTTGTCTGAACCAAGAGGAGTTCTTTGACAAGTTCAACTAATGTGCATGTGCAGCTGTGCAGAGAGCCACTTTGTTTTCACACAAGGGAAACAGGTATGATTCATTAGTCTCAATTCTCGTCTACTGAAATACTATTTGTTACTGTATTATATATCTTGTAATGTCATAACTAACATTAGAATTTATAGACAAAAGTAAGAATGATTACAGTATTTGGACTACATTTTTCATCCTATATGGTAATATGAGTATTTGGACTTAGCATATCAAAAGTTCAAATTGCAATAAACTAGTGATGCATGTCCTCCGTTTCTGTCTATAACAATGGGGATCAACAAAAACCATTTTCCTTAGCCTTATTAATTTTCCGTTCTTCAATTTCAGCCATCACCCTTCCCTTGTTCTAACTAGACCTGGGATAGTCGCCTAGGCTGATAATCCTGTCTACTTCTCCTTTTAAGCCATTATTTATGCCATCCATGGAAACAACCACAACCTGGACCTCACTATTCTTCCAGCATCATCATCCTAGCTCTTCCACCTCTGTATTCTCTTGCAACGCCAGTGCTAATTCGAGGCCCATCACTACATCAGCCATGGTAGGCCGTTCCGATGGCTGAATGTGTATGCTTCTCCCTCCGATCCCTACAAAAACTTCCAAACAAGCGGTTGAAATCTGCCCCGCCAGAGTTGGGGTCGACGAGTCGATCCACTTCCCCTTCTCGCACGCAAGATCGAGCCCATCCGGCAAGGCTATGTTGCTCCTCCTCGTCGAGCCTTACATCCACCGCGGGTCTCCCGGAAAGAACTTCGAACATCACCACTCCGAAAGCGTAAACATCCGATTTCCTCGTCAGTTGATGAGTGGAGAGGTACTTGGGGTCCAAGTAGCCGAAGGTTCCCTTGACGTTGGTGCTGATGTGGGTGAAGGAATCGTCGGCCTCTCCCATTTTGGAAAGTCCAAAATCTGATATCTTGGCTACCCAGTTGTCATCGAGAAGGATGTTGGTGGACTTGACGTCGCGGTGGATGATGGAGTGTTGGGTGCCGGTGTGGAGATAGTGCAGTCCTTTTGCAGCGCCCATGCAGATTCGGAGGCGCCGCTTCCATGTTAATGGTGGATTATCTGTGTTGTAGAGATGGTCGCGTAGAGAACCGCGGGCCATGTAATCGTAGACTAAGATCATCTCCCCCTCCTCGTCGCAGTAGCCTATTAATGACACCAAGTGGAGGTGGCGCAGCTTCGACAGCATGTGGATCTCGGTGAGGAATTCGCGAGCGCCTTGATTGGACGAGGGATTGAGCCTTTTGATAGCGACGGTGGTTGCGCAACCACCGTTGTCTATGATTCCCCTGTACACGTGACCGAATCCTCCTTTTCCGACGATGTAGTTTCTATCTAAGTTGGAAGTTGCCGTTCTGATCTCAGCGAGAGAGAAATATCTGCACAATTTGGAAGGGTGTGAGCGTGAAGCTCCCGTTCCTCCGGTACTAGTTAACGTGTTGGAAAGAGATTGCCACGATGACTTAGCTACACTTGCCTTCTTCCTCACTACTAATTTACGGTAAATCAAGAAACTCGAGACTCCAAACACCGCAATGAAGCCAAGCACACTCCCTGTAGCAGCGTAAATAACTGAAGAAGAGAAGTGGCTTCTTCTCTTCTCCTGCTCCGGCCTCACCGATGCTGTTGTCGTGGTCGTGGGCACTGTGAACTCCGGTTTGCCAGCTGTAAGTATCCCGTTGGAACCATTGAGCTTGAATATTTCCAAGCCATTTAATAAAGCATTACCATAATTTGGATCTCCCCCAGAGTCAGCGTACAATGACAGCCCCAGGCTGCTTCCAGCCGCATAGTCAGGTCCCATGCAGCGACTTATTATCACCAAACCCCCAACACTCAACACATACTTTCATATTAATTATTTATCTCTTCCATTTATACCACACAAACACGAACACCCAAACATCCAACACCTACATTTTATATTTTTATTTTAATATTTTTAAATATAAATAACAATTATATAAATAAATAACCAATTGAAATTTCATCTTGTGAAAACAATGTGAATAATAAATACACGCTAAACAATGTAATTACATAATCAAAGTAGAAAATTAAATAATATTGTATTGTGGACTGAGAAGAGACAATGCACCATCTCATTGCCCATCAAACATATCTATCAAGGGAGCAACACATGTTATTGCATGGGGACATCAAACACACCATAGCCAATTTTTCTTATTATGGTGTCGAACCCTACTTGTTACGTATAAGTCTGAAGGGGGGTTAAGGCCCCTGCCATGAAACTACGTCGCCTTAGTCCGCAGCCACATTATTTATAAAATCGTGAAAATTCTCTGTCTCGACTTTATTACCCCCGGCGTAAATTCGCAACAAGGGCAAGCCTGAGGAGATAGTTAAACCCAGAATCCACCGGAAATTCCCAATTTAAGATTATGTTGCTTCTGGTGGTCACTCTAGCGGAGGTGTATACCGCGACGGGAGCAGTGTACGGAGGCGTTCCGTTAGAATACTTAGGTCCACGTTCTCATCACCGCGGCGGCTGCCGTTAGCCTTAGATGTTATATCGTGAGATGCTCCGACCAAGTAGTCATCATCATCTGAGGACCAGGCTCGAAACATGCTATCTTCTCGAATACCAACTTCACTGCCTCCAACATTTAGCCTGTAAAGTGTTTCCAGAGCCGAGTTGAGATCCAGAAAATATAATTGGCCATTCTCCTCCACATATTTGATGGGCACGTCTTTCCCTCGGAAGTAGAGTTCATCTGGGATTGAAACAATCTCTACGCCGTTCACGAAAGCAAGAGAGTATGGCTCGGGGAAGAAGTTTAAAACTAGTTTATGACTATTATCATCGATGTTGATGACGAATTCTTTCATGAATGAAGGCTGTGAAGAATTCTGGGAATAGATGAGAGGACTGAAATTTTTCAACAAAGTGAAGGTATTTGCCACGACCGAGAAAATGGATTGGGAAGCGTTGTAGCCGGAGTAGACGCCGGGGTAGAAGTATAGGCGAAGGAATTTCTGGCCTGTGCTGATGGGAAAAGTGTATGTGAAAGAGTAATTGAAAACACGAGCCGTCTGGTAAGGGACCGGAGAAACAGATTGTTCCAATCTGGTAGCCGTGGACGCTGAAGATATAGCGGCGGCGTTTGCTGGCCAGAATCTTGATCGGTCGTCGCCGGCCCAGGTCCGGTCAACGGTGTCGTTTAAGATTGTTGAGGCGCCACAGTTGAGGAGGATAAGGTCCGCTGCGGCTGCAGCCGTAGGGAAGATATATATGTGGAGGAGGAGGACGAAAAAACGAGTGTGGAACTTCATCCTCGTAATCTTGTATAGGGGAAGAGAACATTTAGTTAGTGCTGCGAACTCAGAGTATTGCAATGATGAGTTCAATAATTTTTAGTATGGGCCACCAGGTGAGTGGGGAGGGATGCGTGTCAATTTTCAGCTTACATGGTTGAATATTCAACTTGTGTCTCCTTGTTTTATCTGCGCTTTTCTCCAAAGCAAACAAAAAACTTGCAGGACCTGTTCTCTATGTGTATACTGTCTCCATTTGTCATTTTAGTGCAGTATCCGCAAAATTTCCGCACCAAAAAATACTGCCTCCGTCATTTTTAAATTGTTACACTTTTTTCAGCAATTTTTTCAAGCGTTTTAAAACGTCTTGATGATGAGTTTTAAAAAATTTAAAGAATTTTTTCTTTTACGAGATATTACACGTAAAAAAAAAATTCTTTAAAAAGTTATTTTAATACTCATCAACAAGATTCTCGAAAATGGAATCACAAAAAATGAGTCAACATGTATCAAGATATAACTCAGCTGCAAAAGATGAACAACTCCATACCTGTATATACCTCAATAACAGCATTACCTAAAGACACAAATGAAATTAATCCACTGCTACTGATGTTTGTATTCCTTCAAGTTTGAAAACCCAGACTAAGTAACTCAGAACAAATATTGCAAAAAATATTGCCATAATTAACAAGCTAGATCCCATAACGGATCAAATTAAACTCTCTTTTCACTAATATTATGTGTTTTGGATCAATCATGAGTTAAGAGATTGTTTACCAAAATAAATCAGTAGGATTGAAATGAAAGTCATAAGATCTTCCTCGTCTGCCACGACCACGATCATCTGACTCGCTGTTTGTAGCCATACAAAGCGAAACTGGAACGAGGAAATGAGTCATAAAGGTTGCATAAACAAACTGAGCAATGCGAATGCATAGGTTAAGGCATGTACCGAGTACTCGAGGCTATAGCAATAATCGTATTGTGAACGATCACAATGGACGCAATCAAAGCCGTGTTCCAAAGGAAACCCTCACCAAATCCTCTGCTGCAGTCTATCATCCAAAATTGCACCCCAATCAAAACATAACCATCAAGAATCAGAGTCTGCCCTCAAACAAATTGACTGGGAATTTCTGGGAATTATTGCCATAAATATTTGTTGAACCATCTTCTGTAAACTGATTCATAACATAATAAGAACACAACATCCATATTATATATCAAAATCCATTTTTTTTCCTTTTTCTAACCATAGCATCTCCATCAGTAATTAGAACACAAAATATGATATACACCAGCAAAGCAATTCAAGTTGAGATTTTTTCTCTTCCAAAAAAAAAAAAAAGTTGAGATTTTCCTGCATCAGCTCGAAGAACCTTTAGATTTGGAAAGGCCATCCATAAACACATTGTAAGTTGCAATATCAGATATAAACCCTTTATCAAGCATCTCATTCACCAGAAATTCCCCCTCCTTTCTTCTGCCTTCTTCGATGCAACCCGAAATCAAAATCCTGTACACCATTCCATCTATATGCAAACCTTTCTTGGAAGCCATTAGCCTCAGCTTATTTGCTTCCAATGCTCCTCCCACGCCACACATATCTTCAACCAGGCAACTAAATGTCACAGTATCTGGTAATATCCCAGCATTCAGCATCTTCCTCATCACATCCACCGACTTTTCGATACTACCACTTCTTCGTAAGCCTTCAACTAACGTCGTGCAGGCAATCGAGCTCGGTGCATAGCCATTTTCCCACAGTTCATTCACCAGTTCAAACGCCTGGTCCATGTTGCCATTCATGCAAAGCATCTCAACTAAAGCAAGATAATCAAACCCCTTAGGCAAAACTCCTTTCTTTAGAAATTCAATCATCAAATCAGCTGCTTCGATCGCCTTCCCTTCTCTACCGAGTCCATCGATGAGAATTTTACAAGTAACACACGAGAACTCACACCCTAACTCGATCATCTCCCGCGCCATTCCGATAGCCTGCTCCATCTTCCCATCTCTGAAGAAACCTTTGATCAAAGTGTTGAAGCTGACAACATTTGGAAGGCAACCTTTTTCCTTCATCTTCTTAAACACCTCCAGTGCTAATCCAAACTTGTTACTCCTGCAATATCCACTGATCAAGATATTGAAAGTGACTGCATCTGGATTTACTCTGTTCTTGATCATCCTCGAATAGAATTCCACCGCTCTATCCAGTTTCCCGAGCTTGACAAAGCTATGGATCACGATATTATACAAGGCAACATTTGGTTTCCCGTCGATTAACCGTTTCATTATATCAAATGCGTGGAGTGCGTCGTCGAATCGACCTGCCCTGCAGAAAGAACTGATTGAAACGCGGAACATAGGCTCGATTCTAGGGCAGGAGAATATACCGTCGGAGCACGGGCACGGGTTGGAGGAGATGAACTCGAGAAGGGAGGAGAGGGAGTCGACGCGATCGGTGGATACGAGGGTGCGCACCATGTACTCGAATGTGGAGTGGTCGTGGCGGAAGGAGTCGAGCGTGGCGGCGTAGCGGAAGAGGTGGAAGTCGAGGTGGCTGAGCGTGGGGTGGTGGCGGAGGCGGGATTTTAGGAAGTGGAGGAGGTCTGTCGGTGTGATGGCGACGGCAGGTTTCTTGAGGGAGGATTCGAGGAAGGCGGTGAGGTGGGTTAATTGGGTTTGGGCGGTGGCGGAGGTGGCGGGGGGAGTTAGGGCGGAGAGAGAGGGTGAGAGCTCAGGATGTTGCGGCGGTAGGAGTGGTGGAAGAGGGCGGAGGGGTTTGGAGAACCTTTTTAGGGCTATTTTTCTGGACATCGCCGCCGTGTCTGCTTGTTGCTCCGCCGCACTCTCCAATTTCCGGTGAGCTCAAACAATAAGCGCGTATAGACTACAGCGATTTTTCTCAAATAACTCAAAATCGTACTTGTTTATAATATAAGTGCTTGTTTGGCTAGGATAGAACCCAGTTATGTAAGTTAGTCTTATGTTTGGTACGCAAGATATAAAATGTAATGGGGCCCGTGAAATTTATTGTTGGCCCGGGAAGAAACACTGTATTTCCTCAAAAACATATCGAGTAATTGAGACTTCACTCTCCCTTCCCAATTTCACCCTTCCTGCTGCAACTCTCTCCGGCCCCAACTCCGACCACGGCCGCCGCGCCGCCCTCCGCCCTCCCCTGTCCGCTCGCCGCCGCGCGCTCCCAGGTGTCGGAGCTCCGCCGCCTCCTCCTCCCTCACCCTTCAGACCAGACCCATTCTTCTTTTTCTTCATTTTTTCAAGCGCCGTCAGGCGAAGGTCACCGTCGTCCCCTTCGCCGACAACAATTCCTTCGCCGGTTATCTACCTCGAACAGCAACGGTCGATAGCATTCATCCAGGTCAATTATTCTTCTTGAATTTCTAATTGCAATGCACTTCAGTTAGTTGTGGTATCCACATTGTTAGATTCATTCAGGAATTGTTCTTGCACGGTCATCGTTTCAATTCGAAGTTTTGGTTTTTCCCCTGACATTGTAGAGTCCCTTTACGTGTTTGATAAAATGCCTCATTGGTTCTTGCTGATTTTCTAGGTTATAATTCCATTACATTGTTATTATGAGCATTCACAATCTTCAAGCGAGTTCAACATGGAAAGATTTTACTGAGCTTTCTGCGGTTTATTCACCTCGAGGCAATCGAATTTTTCACCATGGTACGCCTTGGGCGGTTCTGAGTATGTGTTCAAAGTTTCCTTCTTTATCATTGCAGTCAGACAAAGTTTCCTTCTTTTTACTATCGGCCTCATCAGAATGTCTAACAATTTCTTAGAAAGTCGAAGGCTATCAGTAAAATGTGAAGTGAGGTTTCGTCCTTGCATCGACATACACAAGGTTCGATTCCACGAATTTCAAAATTTCCTTTTCCTTTTCATGGTGTCACCTTTCATTATCGAATGTGGATGACTAACACCAAATTCTCTCAGGGGAAAGTGAAACAGATTGTTGGATCCACGCTTCGGGATTCTAAAGAGGGAGATTCAAGCCTTATCACGAATTACGAATCTGATATTTCAGCTGCAGAATATGCTAAAATGTATAAGGATGATGGGCTTACTGGTGGGCATGTGATCTTGCTTGGGGCTGATCCACTCAGCCAAGCAGCAGCAATTGAAGCATTACATGCTTATCCAGGTAAGCACCATTTATTGGATGCTGCAATCTTTCTTGTTGATGTTCATTCTCTGCTAAGAAATACCCTATCCTTGTCCAATCTTACTAGAGACGCTATCTATATATATATATATATATATATATTAAAACAAAATCATCTGCATGAAAAATTCCCGCCTAAATGCTATTTATCCCGCCTAAAATGCATGCAAATTGCGGAGCCTCTCCAAAAGGCCTGCCAAAATTCTATAGGCATTATTCGTAATAATTACCTCATTAATAGTTAAAGTTAGCTGTTTCAGTTTCCACAAGAGCACCACCGTCCATGTTTTGCCTGACAATAGATTCATCATTTTCCTTTGAAACATAACTTTTCTTTGTTTCTCTCCTGCTCTTCAATGCTCAATTTCAGAAAAACCATTAATTTGAATAATTGAGCAACAAAAAGGATTCCAAGAAGGTGGTTGATTGTAGGATCTGGATTCATCCCTGTTTCCCAATAGCTAGGTTTGCTTTTAAAGTTTAAGTGCAAAATAATGGATTCAATATGATTTCTAACATGATTTGTTAATTGAGGTTTTTTTGAATCTCTGTTTCGCTTATTCCGGCGATATTTATTGAATCACATAATAAAGATCATTTTATGATGAAATATAAATTTGTGAGCTATGCTATGAGAATCTCTGTTTTTCTTTTTCTTGATTTTCTGATTAAAAGATTGGGAATTTTCTTTAATTTATTATTTTCGTTACGCTATTTTTCTTTGTGTTGATTTCATTTTTTGCATAATGTGTTTTATGCAGAGATTATATCCATTTCTTGATGACGTTTTAAAATCTTCATCTTTTAATTTTATGCTATTGTCTTCTTTTTTTTTCGTCTTTTTTTTCCAATAAGAAATCAACCATGCATTGCCTTTTGCTACGTATTTTTTTTAAATCTTTCTCCAGTTGATAGTGTTCATGTGTTATAGTTGTTTTTGTCCGTTGTTTTCCTTATTGGATGGATCCCTTTATATATGCTTTTGGTTTTGCCCGTTAAACTTAAAGCCCTATATTTTAAATTTTTCTTTTACTTTATATATGTTTATATTTATAGCAGCTGGATGATATCTCATTTTTATTAACATTATAATTTCTTATTAAAGATAAAAAAAAGTGACTTCATTTTTGAATCAATACGTACATAGGCTATCTAGAAGTGTTACATCATCACTATAGTATGTGACACTTTGTGCTATAATTACATCATCACTATAGTATGTGACACTTTGTGCTATAAAAGAAAATGTATTTAGAATTAGAGATATTTAAAACAGAATAAGTTGAGCATAAGACATGTAAACATGCATTCTTATTAAAATTATCAATGATTGATGACTGCAGTTTCTTAATTGTGCATATTGTGATGGACTTTTGGATCTCTCACAATCAAAGCATGGAATATGGATAGATACTTATAAGAATCGGATGTTTTTATTTAACCTCAACACCTTTGAGTGATATCTATTTAATACTCTCTCTGTCCCGTTGAAGTAACCTTATTTCATCATCATACCTCATTTAATGAGGTATGATGAGATTTGTTTAAGTTGTTATAAAACAGCACCCAATAAAAAAGGACACCCTAATATATATGTGTATACATATAACACATAATCAATCATATGTATATAAATATATGTGATATGTTACAATTATGAAAATGAATGCATAAAATTGTAATGTGCCGCGCAAAGCGCGGTTGTAAATCTAGTTTTGAGTTATATCTAAAAATCACCTTAACCTTAATGATCTCCTTGTTGATGGTAAATCTTGACCTGCGTACTTTTGTACTGATATATCTACTGCACCGTGAAAAATTTCCAGGTGGTTTGCAAGTCGGGGGTGGTATCAATACAAGCAATGCCTTAAGTTACATAGACAAAGGCGCAAGCCATGTTATTGTTACATCAGTACGTTTACTTTCTGTTTATTTTCAATGAAGTAGATTTTTGTTGGCCCTGATTTCGTGTTATCATATGCATTTCCTAGAGCTTTCATTTCCTACTGGTGCTATGTATTCATAGAATAGGAACTGCAAAATGTAGATCTACTTCACGAATGTAAATAGTTGATTATGATAGATATCTTTTGGATTTTTAACATGCTGCCAGAAGTTTATTGTATTTGGAATCTTATTATTTGATACTTCTTCACGTCGGTGGCAGTACGTATTCAATGATGGACAAGTTGATTTTGAAAGGCTAAAGGAACTTGCTCATGCTGTGGGGAAAAAGAGGCTTGTGTTGGATCTTAGTTGTAGAAAGAAGGTACATCTCAACCTAATGATATAACATTATATGCGACACGTCACAGAGTTTGATGCACTTGCTTCGGAAAATGTACGAAGTAGCAACACCGTGTGCAGTTTTTTTATATAATTGGAATTGTGGATTGTGGTAACTTAGATAATGGGTTATAAAAGTATTGATTGTTGGCTCCTACGTCAAATAGAGAAATTTGTCAATGCCAATATATAATCAGTGCTAGCAGATTTATAAAAGTTGTTTTCTTTTCTTGCATCTGTTCATGCAGGATGGGAGATATGCGGTTGTGACAGATAGATGGCAGAAGTTCACTGATGTATTTCTTGATCAAGAGGTGTTAAAATTTCTTGCTGGTTATGCTGATGAATTTCTTGTCCATGGCGTAGATGTTGAAGGCAAAAAGTACGTGTAAAGTATTTTACATTAAAACCTGAACATTTTCAATATTCTACTTGTATGAGAATTCATGAAGTTTGTTTTGCTACTTAGCTTCTAACATTTTGCATCTCATTATATCTGCTTGGTATAATATTACAGGCTGGGAATTGACGAAGAGCTAGTGGAATTGCTCGGCAGGCATTCACCAGTGAGTTCTTGTGAATCTACTGTTATTTTCCGTTTGGATATGCTTTACAGGCTTGTTTCAGATCCAAACTGAACTAGTTTTTAACAATTTTTAACCCTGAGAAATAGGAAAATCATGAAAATTTTCATTCAAAGTGTACCTTTATCCTGCTCAAGGTTGACTGTTTTGTTTTTTTAACTTGAACATTCTCTTCCCCTTTTTCCTTCCATTATTTTCTCTCCATCAACAAGTAAGTGGGAATGAATCCCCAACACATTCAAAACTGTATTTCCAAAAAAATCTACATCAGGGGAAATCATGTAAAGCAGCACCTCTGGTTTTATCTTTTCCCACTTTATCTGAATGCACCTCTGGTTTTAATTTATATGGAAATTTGAATGGTTTCTTATATGTTTGTCAGATTCCGGTGACGTATGCTGGTGGAGTGACAACTATGGCCGATTTAGAGAGGATAAAAATCGCAGGGAACGGGCGCGTAGATGTCACCGTTGGCAGTGCTTTGAATATCTTCGGCGGTAATTTACCTTACAAGGATGTAGTCACATGGCATTCTCAGCAAGAGTTCATGGCCGTTTGAGATTATAAAGTTCTAATAATGTCTTATTATCTGACTTTATCTATAATGTATCCTAAAAAAGTTATAATATATTGTTGAGAGCTTGATGGGCACCTAACTCTTTGTTTATTTGAATCTCAATAGTTGCTTTCTTGAAAAACAGATACCACACTGTATTGTGGTAATTGAAGCAACTTCTGTGAATGAAAAATAGCCACTTTTGAGTGGGGAAGACACCATTTTTGTTAAAAAATTTAAAACATTTATTAGTGGTGTCTTAAATCCTAGGTTCTTAATTGGAAGTCTTTTTGTATGCAAGCACATGAATGTGGAGCCATGTCTATCCTTAAATCACATGCTCTGATCTATGAATATGAATTTTTGCATTAAATTCTATTACCAAAAGTATATACTGCTTTTGACGAGGCATTGTTCAGTTGGTAAGACATTTTTTCTCTAACTAAAATGTCAGTTGATAAGAGCAGCCCCAACTCATCGGGCTCCTTCCCTCTCCTCCGTGAGCTAGCCCGGTGCCGCATTGGGGAGCCCGGGCTCCCTCCTCCCCGTCTCGCTCCAGCGTACCGGGACCGAGCCCATCTTTTCTTTTTTTTTCCTCTTTTTTATTGTTCCTTTTCTCGCTGCTTTCTCATGTTTCTTTCGTTTTGTTTTGTTTTAATTTTGTTCTTTTGTTTTCAATTTTTATTTTTGTTTTTTATTTTATTTTCTAATCTGAATTTCATTTAAAAATCTTACTACTTTATTCTCTTTGTTTTTTTTTTCATTTAATTCATGTAATTTTAAATTTGAATTTTTGTTTAATTTAAAATCTGAACTTTTATTTGAATTGCGTGATTTAGTTGCTCGTGGTGTGATATTATTTTTTTCGATCAATTTGGTCGAAGAATTATTGAAATCAAAATCGAAATTTGAATAAAAAAATTAAAAATTAAAAAATTAAAAAATCGGAGAGAGCCCGGGAGAGAATTTATGCATTGGGGTCGATTTTGGGAGTGGGCTCTCTCCGCCAAAAAAGTGGGAGAGAGCCCACTTTTTGGGCTCTACATTGTGAGTGCTATAAGACGTTTTCCCTCTAACTAAGTTTCCCATAAAATAGCATAGTGTGTGTGTGTGTGTTTTATACATTTTTTTATTTCATAGCTTCTTTAGATTGCTTTAGCATAGATTGTATGTATCTGTTAAACTATGAAGTATATTGTACATTTCCGATCAAACAAAAAGTAAAATCTAACCTCCAACTAAAGCTTGCTACATAATTAAAAACAAGAAATAGAGAAGAAATCTCTCTTTTTTCCTTCTCTATTTCTTGTTTTTCTTTCTTGCTCCTAAAAAGCTATTAAAACAGAAAATCCAAGAACTAGTCCAGTTCCGGTATACTCTCCAAGGCCGGCGACCGCCCCTTCAGAGCCAAGCCACCTTCATCCCTATCGAAACTCACGATCTTGATCGGTTCTTTCTTCACCTGAGAAATCATATCCTCAACCGAAACTCCCTCTTTCGCTAAGATCGCCTGCAGCTCTTGTTTAGAGATCACAAGCTTGATCCTCACGGCCCCGGTCCCGCTGCTTCGTCTCTCCTTCTCCACGACGTCCTCAGAGAAACGAACCTTCTTCGTCGTCTTCCTCTTGGCCGGCTGAGGCAGGGGAACGAGATAGTACAGCTTCCCTTGAAGCAGCTCACTGGTTGGATGCAGGTGTTTTACTACGGGAAGCTTATCAGAGATTGCATGGTGGGAAAATTCAGAGAGGATTTGATGAACTTGAATGGGAGCTTTGTATTCAAGAATCTTTCCATCTGTTTTCATTACACTCACAGATTTATCCTCAAGAACTAAGCAGTTTCCCATGTTTTTTTTTTTTGGTGTGTGAGAATTGAGGAATATAAGAAGTTCTTATAAATAATTTTGCTCCAAGTAAGAAAGGTAAAATGTGGTAGTGGTACTTATATGGAGGAAGAGATGAGAATGCCCTCATAGTTTATTAATATTACAAAAGAAACCATGTAGCACTTTGGGCCCCACTTAATGATTTTGTTTTTGTGGTGGTAATAATTGTGATTGTGATTATTATTATTTTTAATCTTTTTAATTACAGTGGAATAAACTGTGTGTGAAGTTATACATCAATTTGGATTCCCCATAAAAACAAGTTTTACCTTGTGTGCTTTGTTTGACTTAGTGTACGTAATTAATGACGCTGCAGAAAATATATACTAATCTTTTATGATAATTACCTTAGAAGAATTGAAGAGAGTAATTTATGTTTGTGATGATGCTAAAACTACAGTTAGAAATGGGCATATTTAATGTGCCGACGGCTGATGTAGCACAGTAGCAGTATTACGTCAATAATTTTTTATTTAAAGTTTAATTTTTTTAGTAGGTAGAGTAATTTTTCTTATATATATTATCGCCACATCAGTTGTGAACACATTAAATATAGCTACGGAGGGTATGAGAGCATTTCTCAAAATAAAATAGGGTTGGTTAATGTAGTGAGTTAATCCCTAAAAGTAGTCACTTTGATATAGTAAACTCAAATACTAGCCACTTATATAAAAAACACAAATACTAGTCACTCATGTATTCAAAGTTAATTTTCACGAATACGTGAGTCGTCTATTCATGTATTCGTGTATTAAATGTTAATTTTCACAAATACATGAGTCGTGTATTCGTATATTCGTGTATTCATATATTCGTGTATTCAATGTTAATTTTCATGAATATATGAATCATGTATTCGTGTATTCATGTATTCGTGTATTCAAGGTTAATTTTTACAAATACATGAGTCATGTATTCATGTATTCGTGTATTTATATATTCATATTTTCAAGGTTAATTTTCACGAATACATGAGTCATGTATCATGTATTCATGTATTTGGTAAGAGTGGCTAGTTTTTGTATTTTTTATATGAGTGGTTAGTATTTTGGTTTGTTATATCAAAGTGACTATTTTAAGGGTTGCCCCTAGTGCTAGGTTAAATTATCAAGTTTAATTTGCCTACTTTGAGACTATATTTAGATGCATGAACCGGATCATGTCGACCCGTCTTCAATTTAATTATCTTTTGATGTAGTATACTTTCAAAATAAATTAAAATTGATGTAATATAATTATCCAAGAATATGACAACACTTACCTTCTTATACTCCGTATTTTTTTTTACTATAAAAAGTTACAGTAGTTATTTATACATCGACTTCAAATACTACTCGTTCTTTCATTTATTCAAAATATTATTCGAGAATATATATATAATAAAGATCATGTAATTTGGGCAAACCTACTATCAGTGCAAATTTACATAATATCGATTATAAAAGCCGAATAAAAAATAATCGGTTAACAAAAAAAAAACGTGATTTAATTTCGTATAAAATCACTAATTAATTATTTCATGGTCACTCAAGCATTATTACTTCAGTATCTCGATTGTAATTATGCAAATCTTGAGCACTGCACGAGACCAACCCAACTATAGTGGGAAGAGAAGTGGAGCATTACCAAACTACCAAAATATATTTACTGGGAAATTAAATCACTAGATTAATTTATTCCTATCTATCCCACTTATTTAGTGGTTGACTATTATTTACCCAGTATATGTTGACTCCACAACATGATTTATTAACCTTTCTACCTCTACTTACCTAAAGAAAAAAACCGGTGTTACTAATTTTACGACTAAAAATTTGCATGACACTAGTTTTTATTTGTCTTATTTTTGTTTTGATTGGGTTTTGAAATTAGTGCGTACGTTCAATTATGTATCCATAAAATATAAATGAAAAAAAAAAAAAAAAAAAAAACAAACAAACAAACAAACAAAAATAAAAACAAAAAAACTGGAAAAACGTGTTAGTGTGTATACCATGGTAACAATTAAAGTTCATGATTCAAGAAAGATTAGGTGTTTTCCAACTGGCAATATTTGTTAACGTTTTACTTTTTCGATCGGCTTGTCCCATAAAAAGTGTTATGTTTTTATTTTTGAAAAAAAAAAAACCTCATAAAAATCGTGAACCCTATTATTTTATATATATTTCTTAATTTTTATGTCCAAAAGAAATAGTACAGACGAAGGGAGTGTGATATATTTTTTCCACTCATAATGGGATGGGAGAAAAAAAAAATAGCTGAGTGCACGCCAAGATTAAAAATAAAGAAAATTAATCTAGTTGAGTTTCACATCCAGCTTTTTGATGAGTGCATTCACACAAACAAAAACAATTTAATTCTCTTCAAAAAAATCCTAAGCTCAAATTGAGTTTCTATTCTATTGTTATTAAAAAAAAAAAAAATAAAAAATTGATAAGATTTTTCTACCACTCCAATAATGGAAGGAGGCAATATAGGTTCCTTTCGTTTTAGGAAATAAGAGAGGCACTAGATCCGTTCTATGCTTTTTGACCCAGAAAATGAAAATAAAATAAAATAATGTATACTTAACATTTTAGGGAAATAGTGAATTGATGGATAGTGGTAGAATATCAATTGGTTTAGTGGAAAGTGATGCTATCAATACGCATATTTGATATAAGCCTGCTTACTTGATTTTCAAGTATAAATTTATTTAAAATATAAATAAAATTTATCAAAAAAAAAAAGTACATGCAGAGGTTAAAGTTGCAAATCTTTCATTTTTTTAAACTTTTTTTTATGAATAGTTAGACAGGTATTGATTTGTGATTAGTAAGCTAATCTTTAGGGTCTTATCATAATATCGTAATTTGCGATTTGGAAAGCAGCAATCTTTTTAATGATGCCAACTCCTATAAATAAATGTGAATTGAATGGACCATCATGTCGCAAGTTTTAATCAACTTATTATTATTATTATTATTATTATTATTATTATTATTATTATTATTATTAAAGAATTGGGACTCGTTATTATTTCTTTTTCTTCTCAGTAATTCTTTCCCTACATCATTTTAGTGGTTATGTAGCCTAATATGTAACACTAATATCATTTGTTTATGTAGCTCACGAATTTGCATACTCAAAATCAGAAGAAATTTGAAGTATGTAAAATAACACGGTAAATAGCAAGTTACTACCCTGTGTTTTGGAAAACCTACACAAAATCTCCTTATGGTTTCTAATTTGTATAAAACACCCACTTGTTTTAAAAAACCCTGCACGAATAACCCAAATCGTGAGCACCTATCGCCGTTTGCTCACTTTAGCATTTTTTTGTTCGATTTTTTCGATTGTTTTATATTCTAATACCTTAAAAATTAATATTGCAATCATTAAACTTCCAAAATTTATAAAAATCAACACTCGATTTGCAATTTTTCCATCAAACTTCAAAAAACGAATAATATGACAATCGAGTGTCGATTTTTATAAATTTTGGAAGTTTAATGATTGTAATATTAATTTTTAAGGTATTAGAATATAAAACAATCGAAAATATCGAATAAAAAAATGCTAAAGTGAGCAAACGGTGATAGGTGCTCACGGTTTGGGTTAATCGTGCAGGGTTTTTTAAAACACGTGGGTATTTTATGCAAATTAGAAAATACAAGGAGATTTCGTGTAGGTTTTCCGAAACACATGGTAGTATTTTGCAGTTTACCCAAAATAACACTATATTATGACAAAAACTCCTATGAGCCCGGCTACACCATGTAGTCGGGTTCTTATCTTCAGTAAAAGTGTCAATCGTTTTGAATAAAAGTGACAATCTCTATGATGTTTTTAAAGGTGCCAATTAGAATGGATAAAAGTGTCAATTAGAATCAGTGTCAATTCTTATGAATAAAAGTGTCAATTAAAATAAATAAAAATGTCAATTAAAATTCGGTCACACCATGTGTCTGGGCTGACAGGAGTGTGCCACATTATTATTAGCTAGCTTTGTCACACACACACATATATATATATATATACTCATAATAGAACAAAAAAAAATCTACTAGTTAGAGAAATGAGCAAAGAACAAGTTGCATTTGTTTCAAGACAGTTGCACTAGTGGAGAAGCAAGCAGATGCATGCAATATGGTGGATATGATTTGAATAATAATAATTATTTTTTATAAAAAAAAAATCCACTTTTTATCTAAAGTTTGGTGCGGAACAGGGCTGGGCCATTCAGAGATCAATGCACTCAATAACCTAAGATTGAAGATATTTTGTTGCTTCAAAAGAGAGGAGCATATGATATATTTTACATAAAATGAAAGCAAAAGTTGCAATACTATTTAATTATTAATCATATTAATTGGTTATCCAAGTTCCGAGGTTTTCATTTTTTTTTCTTCTCATCAAAATCTAACATCCTAGATCAAAACAAATATAAAAAATTGTGTGATCTAGAAAACGCGCCAAGCAATGATTCACCTTTTCCCTTTCATTTCTGATATAATAAATTGGTGTTTGCATATAAAAAAGATCTCATGATATTAAATTAAATTATTTTTTGTGCTTAGTCGTCTCAAAACTTGGTTTCCACTCAATTTGGTCTATTATATATGTGAATATATATATAAATTATAAAATATACAAATATGTTAAATGAGATGGAACGGGACTGAGCTTAGCATTCAATAAAATGGTGTTGAAAATATTTATAGTCCAAATAGAGTGCAAAAAAACATAGAAATAGTGTAATATTATTAGTACAAACAGTCACCATCTACTTTTGCCACCCACACTTATCAATGTTTTTATCTTTTTAGAAAATTTACCCCTAAAAAATCGGCTCCTTTTGGACCAAGACTTGGGCCGGCCTGACCCGCCTGAGTTGGGCGGTCGCCGCCACCTAAGTACTATTCTTCCACGCCCCACCTACTCGATCTTTTCTAGTAACTAATTAAGTCATGTTCTTTTTCCATAAAAAAAAAAAATGAATAATTAAGTTTGTGTTTTTAAGGATTATTAGAGAAGATGTTTCCAAAGTTATTGCAGTATTCATGAATAATCCCTCTTTAATCGGATACTTAAGATTAAACTAATAACAGAAAATAAAATGAAACTAGGCTTGAAACTGGGAGTGTATTTGGCCCAATTAAATCTGTATTCGGCCCTACTAGAATAACTGCGAACAATCAATATATATTATACGTTTCGTTGCGCATTCGAAACATCGCGTTAATTTATATATTTATGTGACATTATAAGGATTGGAGTATTCGAACTCATGATCTCCCACATAATAGTCTATGTCTAATGCCACTACACCACAGATAATTTATTTATTTTAATCATAATATAATATGGAGATATAATATGATATGGAAATATAAGATATGTACAAATTTTCATTAATATATGGAGATATATTATAATATATGGTATATATTGGTTAAATTATTGATTAATAGGCAAAATTATGAGAATTTAGAAAAATAAATATTTATCCGAAACAAATTTTAAGTGTTAATTCATAATTTAATTAATTTATTCAAAATATTTATCGCAATATATGACATATCTCAAGTTTTTGGATTTAATTTAATTATTCTAAATATTATTTAATAATTGGGCGTTATTAAATAATTGGATTATTATTATTCAAGTTTGTGGATTATTATTCTAGATATCTCAAGTTTGTGAATTTAATAATTGGACGCTATTAAGTGTTTATTTTTTAAAAATATACATTCAAGATATGTATAAATATGTTATGTTTAATACCACTACACCACATGATCTCCCACATCCACGCAATATATTCAATGATTTTCAGGCCATCCGTATCGGCCTTTGGCTATTTTCAGTTCGTGTTGATCGGGCTAAACTATTTTTAAATTAACATATTTTGACCCTACCTCTATTTCGACGGGTTAGGGTCGAATATTTCTAACTCGAAATTTTTTTCAACCCGAATGAGTCAAACCAATTAGCCCAACAACTCAATAGGGCTAGCCTGCAAGTTGGCGGGTTACCTCAGTAATCCTAATTTTTTTCATTACTTAGTTGTTGAAGTTCATTACTTTGCTTCAAATATTGAAGTATATAAAAATATTTTAATTTTATATGTTTACTTATCATATAATTTTATATGCTAAGTTATACACATATTAAAAATTACAATTATTACGCTCATGAAATGATATATTTTTTTTTTCACATTTTCACATCTCAAATAGTTACTTATTACATATTATGTAAGTTAGAGTCAAATAATATAAGACAAAGTTCCTTAGATGATATAACATGACTTATTTTATTTCTTACAAAATTACCATTTAAAAAAAATTACATACTTTTTCTATTCTCGTCAATTTTTTTATCCGACAGGCTAGCCCGAAACCCAAAGATTTAGGGTTATAGGTTGAAAATTCTAGCCCGAAAAAAATGCAGCTCGATTTTACCCGAACTGCATAACCCCGAAACTCGATAGGACTGACCCGAAACTTAGCGGTTTGGCCCAATTGACATCCCTAAATATATTAGACACAAAATAAGCATTGTTTCAACGATTTCAGGCCATCCTTATCGGGATGAGGCTATTTTTCAGTTTGAATTGATTAGGCTAAACTGTTTTCAGTAAAAAATATTTTGGCCTTAATATTTTTTCGGTATTGAGGTGGCCCGTTGGCCAAGAAGTTTTTGATTTTTTTAGCTCTGATACTATTCGATTTTGAGGTGGCCCGTTGCATAATAAGTTTTTGAATTTTTTTTTGCCCTAACACTATTTTGATTTTAAGATTGCCCGCTGACCAAAAAGTTTTTCAAATGCTCTTAGTATGTATCGATACCCATGATATATTTAATTATTAGACACAAATTCAATTTTGAGGTGACTCGTTGGCCAATATTGTTTTTGAAATTCTTTTAGTATGCAACGATAACTATAATTGTCAAATTTTTGTAACAAAACGTATAGTTTAATTTTAAGTTAAAACACTTGACAATATATTATACACAAAATCAATTTTGAAGTGGCCCGTTAGTAAATAAATTTTTGAAATTATTTTACTATAGTATGTATCGATAGCTATAATTGTCAAATATTTGTAACAAAATTGTATATTTTTAATTCAAGACACTTCACAATAAATTAGACATAAAATGAGAATCATTTCAAAATTTTCCCTTCATGCTATTTTCGATGTTAATAGGTTAAGCAGAGTAAGGCGTCGACATGGGCTACAAGGGCCATGAGTGATGATGAAGCGGAAGAGGTAACACTTACTCAACTCCCTCTTCTACTTACCAACACTCCACACAAACACTGTGATTAAGAAGATTCCTCGCGCATTGGAAGTGAGCTTCTCGAGGACCATCTAAAGTTACTCGAGAACCACGAATCAATGCAAATTTTTTTGATTCAGTACTGCAAGGAGAACAATCGGCTTGCAACAACTCTTGAACAAAAGGAGTTTGAGTTGTTTGCAATGACCGAGAAGTTCAATGACCTTCATGGGAGGTTTCAAAATTTATTGGCCAAGGGGCCACCTCAAAATGAATTTTGTATCCTCAAAATTGAAATAGTGTTAGAGTCAATTCAAAGTTATAGTATTCTACTAATAATCTTTGTAGCAATATAATATTATAATACTCCCTCTGCCCCGCCGAAATAGCTTTATTTTTTTATTTTATACCTCACATATATTCAAGAAATTAGGTTATTTCGACGGGATGGGGGAAATATTAGTTATGTGTTCTTTCTAATTGTGTCTACTAAAAAATAATTAACTAAAATCTAAATATTTTTTTTATATTTTTTAATTAATTATGTGCACATCATGTACAAATTTCTTGCAATTTGATGCTGGAATCAAACTCTAAACTAAGCATCACAATTTTGGAGAGGGAACTGAAAAATAGTGGTATGGGAAGAGACTTGGATGTAAAAATAAATATATATAAGATGAAGATTAAAATCGATTTTGAAGTGGCCCGTCAATCGATAAATTTTTGAAATTCTTTTAGTATGTATTGATAGCTATAATTGTCAATCTTTTGTAACAAAAATGTATATTTTCAATTTAAGACACTTCACAATAAATTAGACATAAAATGAGAATCGTTTTAAAATTTCCCGTTGATCGGGCAGACTTTCATGCTATTTTCGATTTTAATAGGTATAACCAGAGTACTCGATAAATACTGGAGTACAACATATTAAAATACATATTTTTTTTAACAAATTATCATAATACTACCATCTTAATAAATATATAATAAAATGATACCCGTCGAATTTCGACGGGATACAAACTAATTCAATAATAATGTTAATGTTTGAAAGTAATCTAAAACCTTTTGTCAACCGATAAAAGCCCGTATAATAAGCCTATCTACAACATAGCTCGAAATATTGGATTGGGATCGGGAATGCACTATTAGATGATTATCACGTGTCCACAATATTTCTAAAACCAGCAATAATTAAAATATTCCATAACGAAAAATGAGTGGTTTTGAGAATATTATAAACACTTGACAATCATCTAACAGTACAATAGAGGATGTTATACCGTTAGACAATAGAGGATTCGAATCCTGAAATAATGGCGCCCATTAGAAATTAAAATCTCCATGCCAACTGTCTACATATGATCATCAAAAAAAAACAAAAAACAAAAACAAACACAAGCACAGAACAAAACAAAACAAAAAAAAAAAAGGTTTAAAAAAATGGTGTTACATTTCATAATAACGTAAAATATAGTTGCTCTGAATCTGCTAGTTAGAGAGCTTCTTTTTTATCTGAACTGAATCATTACATCTCCCATGAACACAAGAAGATCCATCCATATATAAATATTTCTTTTAAATAAATCGAAATTCTAAACAAAAAAATGACATCAGCTCCACCCGAAACCGTTCAAATCCAACTGCTTACAGCCGGAGGCAGCCTCGTCGGCGTTGAGATCCAGCTTCGTCGGAAATAACGGCAGTTTCATCTCCGACGTCGTCGTTTTGTTCTCCTCCCCTCCGATCCCAATCGACAACAGATTGTACGGCTTCTCATCGAAAATTCTCTCGCCGCGCCATCTAAGCTCAGGTATCTGCTCCCTCGCAGCTTCATTACCGCTCTCCTTCGATTCTCTCGTCGTCGTCGGCTGTCTGAAACCGACAAGATTATTGTTATTGATGTTGTACAGCTGTTCTGGTTCCCTAATCGAGCCTCCTCCTTCGCAGGATGACGTCAGGCAGCTGTCGATGAAGCAATCCGCCGTCGTTTTGGGGTGCAGGCACAGATCTGAGAGCTGCGGGAATGCGGAATTCAGACATTGAGTGGAAACCTTCGACGCCAGATCGGATAGCTGAACCTTCGCCGCCTCGAGCCCTAATGTTCCCATGCTCTGCGCCCCACCCAGAGTCTCCTGCGCCTTCTCTAGTACGGACTGCAGGTATTTGCCTTGCGCCTCTATCCTCAGCTGCAAATGCCGTTGTACCTTTTGCAAAGATAGTCGAACATTTCACAATCGCTTCTTTTTTTCTTTTTCTTTTTCTTTTTCTTTTTAATTATTATTATTATGAATTAACAGTGAAATTATGTTATTTTTTATTTTTACCTCGAGCTGTTCGTGTAGCCTTCTTTGCACCTGGATCTGCATTTTAATGGCTTCCCCTAAATGCATGTTTCTGATTTAAAAATAAAAATAAAAACATTAAATTATATAGGTTAGGTTAGTTGAATCTAATTTTCAATAAATGACTAAGCAAATGCAAGAAACATGAAGAAGCTATAAATAATATGATTATAATATTCTCTTACCTATTTGACTGGTTTGAAGTGTTTTGATTGTTTGTTTGAGCTGCGTTTTCCACCGGCATTGCTGCAATTAATCCTAAATCAAACAAGAAATTATGAACTCATAAATTTAGTGAGCAAATATGCATGCAACATATAAATTATAGGATTAATTTCTTAATTATTAGTACCATTTTTGCTGCTCCCACAGTATGCTTGTCCATGGATGTTCTTACTCAGCCTGTATTTCTTCAATAGGAAAAACAAGAAAAAAAAAAAAATTAGACTTTACACAGGCATATATTTTATTTATTTTTTCCAAAAAATAAATAAAAATGAATGGTTTAATTGATTTACCTGAAGATGACTCTTCAAGTGGTATAAAGTGAGGCCTTGAATTCCCATAAGTTTCAATACTGATTTAGGAGTGGCTTCTGCATGAGAGGCGAATTTGCATGGGAATTAGGGCATGATTTCTTTCGAATATGCAGAGGTTTCTTCTCAAGTGAAGAAGAAGAAAAAATGGCGGAAGCTTACTCTCAGCTCCGCCGAGTTGATTCACTGCTTCGATGAAGCGTTCGTGGAGATCCGGAGTCCATTTCAGCCTCGGCTTAGCATCTGTGGAAAGTACAAGTCCTGAATCTTCACTCCCACTACTCATTCCATGAAGGTACAACTGCCTTTCTGCAGCAACCGACATTCTTCTTGAATCCTGCTGCATGTTCTTCCCTTGCTGCTGCTGCTGCTGATGATGGTGGTGGTTGTACATTCTGCTCTCTTCAGTATACCTCTTTCCAAGTAAGAAACTTGGCCTATTCTATGTATGCTTCTCCTCTATTCTGCATAATCAAATTACATGTTACTTATCCTTACGTATGGAAATTGAGTGGAGATCTGTCTTAATATTTATATATGAACATTTCAAGAGAGAGAGAGAGAGAGAGAGAGAGAAAGGCGGGAGTGAAACACAAGCGAAGCATATAGAATCTAGAACAGAGGAAGAGAAGTAGAGAGAGAAGATCCAGTGAAATAAAGGTCGAAACTTTCCCTTAGTATTCTTAGACAGCTGCATTAATTTACCCATGCAAGAATTTTCTTCGTTGAAAAATTTAACACCTTACAAAAAATATATATATATATATATATATATATATATATACAAAAAAAGAAATAGCTAGGTGCATTGGAATAGATCCCACACTCATATATTTCTGTGATTATGCGAACCTTATTCCTGGAATTAATGGGTCGAAAATTCTTGATGGGGATTGGAGGAATCCACTATCTGTTTTCCCAAACAAATTCTGTTGACTCAAACCATCAATCTTAATCTTGATTATAAATTGAAAATCAAACCTCTAATCATCTCTTTAAGGCAACAATTGCTTGATTTGTGGAGGGGGTGGACCATACTTAAACAAGGATCGATGCAATGGTATGTATTCCCCTCCCCCCCCCCTTAAAAAAATAAAACGATGCTCAATGTTTCCGTAGTTTTGTTTTAACTCTCATTCTTTCTTGGAACACATCCTTCCAATCTTGATCACTTGGCATCAATGAAAAGTTGGCCCAAACTTAATGCGACCCCTAAAAAAAGAAAGTAGAGAGTAAAGTCTTTTTTCCCCCTACTTGTAAGCATATTATGGGTAATTAAATTTCATTCTTAAATAGTACTACCTCCATTTCGTGGAATTTGACCCCTTTGCTTTTGATAATTGCTGGCACGTTTTTCCACGCTTCTTGATAATGGGTTTTAAAATGGATTTTTGAAGATTTCTTTCTTTTACGGGATACTACGACTGTTGTAGTATCCCGTAAAAGAAAGAAATTTTCAAAAATTTATTTTAAAACTCATTATCAAGAAGCGTGGAAAAACATGCCAGCAATTGCCAAAAGCAAAGGGGTCAAATTCCACGAAATGGAGGGAGTATATAATGCTTGTTCAAATAAAATCTTAGAGAAATTAATAAGGTAATTAGATTATTTTACACACTAGCTAGCAACTTCATAAAGAGGGATTCATAACCTCTATTGCAACTCTGTGTGACATCTACTATTGCATCAATGGATGATTGTCATATGTCCACAATATTTCTAAAACCAGTAAAATTTTAATTATTACTGGTTTTGAAAATATTGTGAACACGTGTCAATCATCCATTGATGCAATAGAAGATGTCACACGGAATTGCAATATAGAATCCAAATCTCATAATGAGAAGTATTTATACATTAATCTTATGATTGACCAATTAATACAAGGTCATTTATTTAATTAAGTCCCAATATTTGGAAAGTATTAATTATGAAATATAGCAAGAAAACCATAAAACATATATGCTGAAAATTATGTACCATCTGATGTAAAGGAAGTAATATTCAGAACATTAAGCTTTTGAGGAAAGATCATTTGATTCTGATATGTTTGGATATTTTATGCAGTTTGGGGGAATATGTGGAAGACCTTTTTCTTAAAGTTTAAAAGCAGAAATTCCTCAATAGTTTTGCTGGCAAGTAGATAGAATAGAAATCATCCGAAGAAGGAAGGAATGTGTCGAAATGTAGGAAAACCTAAATATAAATGGCTAAATTAATCAGATTTTTTGCAAAAAAGTACTACTGCAGTTGGATTCCAACACATGAATTTTCTTTAGCTATTATTAATATTTGAGAAATTCTACTGTAGTTAACATCCAAACTCAAATTAATAAAGTATGATATTGTTTCTACGTAACCATACCATGCAACTAACATTAATATTTTATCTTCCACTTAATTGGGTGAAATTAGAATATTACAGCATTAGGGAGAATCAAGAAATAGGGGATTTCAATGATTAGCTACAAACTGATGTAGGGCTGTGATTGGTTGACCGCTGCGGTGGTGATTGGCGGGAAGAAATGACCACGGATCGAATTATATTCCATGAGAGAGAGAAAGGAAGAAGAAGAAGGTCAGATAATTCTGAGGAATGGAATATTAGAATCTTAACTCAAAATAAAAGTGATGGGGCATATTAATTCTGGAATTTGAATTAGGGGTAAATTCTTTGGTGCTCGAAGCCACAAAAAATGGGTTCTCTACTTTCCCTTTCCATTCTTTATTCTGATGGGCTTAAACAGAGTTTCAGATGCTCATAATCTCACCCATAATCAATCATCATTTGTCCTCATCAGTACTACTTCTTCTACTACTTACTCTCTCTCTCTCTGAGAGAAGAGAGAGAGAGATAGTAATGCTTGTACTTGTCAGTATTTTTGTTTACTGTACTCTTTCTATAGGTTGGTCAAATTGTACAATAAATACACATAGAATAATTATAATTAGTGATGGTTTTGGCTTGGGTGCAATGAACTTATTCTCTAACATTGGATATTTACGTATATATATTCTTCTACTCGATCTGTCATATCATCTCTTATATTTACTTGATAATGTGTATGGCATATACACATGTCATTTAGAATAGGGTTAAGTAGCAAATACAATCCTATGACACCCCTATCGCATATACAATCTTATGGTAAGATTTTGTACAAATTTTCCTGAACGTCATGAAATAAGTGCAATTAGACCCTTATACTTGTTTAATATTTTTGTTTTTTTTTATAATTTTTTTGAAACATAAAATTAAAAATATATATATATTGAACAAAATATTCATAAAAATAAAATTAAAAAAAATATTGTACAAAATATCCATAAAATTAAATTGAAAAAAATAAGACATAGATATAAAATACAAACACATAATATAATACTTTAATGCAAAAAATTGATATAACTTGGTTGCTTTTATGTTTAATTAGTTATAACTTTTATATAATAATAATAATAATAATAATAATAATAATAATAATAATAATAATAATAATAATAATAATAATAATAATAATAATAATAATAATAATAATAATAATAATAATAATAATAATAATATGTGTTTTATTTTATATATATGTCTTATTTTTTTCAATTTATTTTTATGGATATTTTGTACAATATTTTTTTAATTTTATTTTTATGAATATTTTGTTCAATATTTTTTTATTTTATTGTTAAAAATAAAAAATAAAAAAACGAAAACAAAAATATTAAACAAGTATAAGGGTCTAATTGCACTTATTTCGTGACGTTAGGGAGGAATTTGCACAAAATTTTACCATAGAGTTGTTTATGCAATAGGGGTGTCTATAATAGGGTTGTATTTGTTACTTTACCCTTTAAAATAAAATAATTAGTATGTTCATTGATTTCTAATTAATCTACTATTAATATACACACAGACATATATAAGTTTTTTTTATATAATAGTCAACATCTACGAGCTAAAATAGCTTAAAAAGGGAGTGATGAAGCATTTGTTCCAATTTTAAATGCAAATTGGTGAATTTGTGGGAACCAAATATATTTTGTTCAAAGTAGACATCTTTTCCTTGAGGCTTCAAAACGCATATATTCATGTAAATATGTGCGCGTGTGAGAGAGAGTGAGACTTGCTAGAATGAAATGAAAATCATTTTCCATAACACGTTACTCCTTTCAATGAAAAGCGAATAGTCTTTATCAACAAACAAAAAAAAAATGGCAAAACGTGACTGATATATATGCAATTTTTATTTTATTTTTTTAGAAATAACTTTCCCGCATTGAAAATATGAGATAAATAGACCTTGCATATAAGAGGTGCACTTAAACTCATGTTTAATAATTAAGACATTTCACTAAATTGTGAGGGTGTAGCTCAATTGGTAGAGCATATGAAAGGCTTTCATACGGCATGGGGTTCGATTCCTCGCACCTCCATTTTTATAATATTTTTAATAGCAGAGCGTAAACTCATATTTAATAATTAAGATATTTCACTAAATTCTGGGGGTGTAGCTCAATTGGTAGAGCATATGAAAGGCTTTCATACGGTACGGGGTTCGATTCCTCGCACCTCCATTTTTATAATATTTTTAGTTGCAGGGCGTAAACTCATATTTAATAGGAATTAAGATATTTCACTAAACTGTGGGGGTGTGGCTCAATTGGTTGAGCATATGAAGCCTTTTGGAGAGCCCAAGAACACAACCGTACGGGATGGGCCTAAAGCAAACAATATCATACTAGTGTGGTTCGATAATCTTTACGGCAATCCTAACATTTTTTATTAAAAAAAAAAAAAAGAATTCTAAGCTTTGTAAAGTTTCTTATCTTTATGACTCTATGTCTAAGTAATTATATCCAATAATCACCTTAGTAGATAATTAGGTTCCATTATAATTTATAAATTTTACTATACCTTAATATTGTTTCACTTAACTTATGAAGTTAGTTTAGATCTTTTATGCAGTCAAAATTTAAAATTTCAGCTTTGATTTCCATGGCATCCCAAATTTTAATTTGAGTCCGAAAAGAATTATTTTCAGCCCAAATTATTTTAAAATCCAGGAATTAGTTGTAGCCCAAATAAAATTAATTTTACAAGCCCATATACAGAGTATATTACAAGTTCAGAACCTTTTTTTTTTTTTTTTTTTTTTTTTGAGCAAACAAGTCCAGAATACTGAACTGATAAAAGAAAAATCATATTCTTTGGAAGGAGAAAGATTATAATACCAAAAATGCCCTGAAAGTAATGTTTTATGTCTTTTTTTTTTATAACAAATCGCTGAAAATAATTTTGAAATTGAAACCTGGCTACTAACTGTATTACCTGTCGTGTTTGAGGCCACAAACAGTGGGTTTCAACTCATATAAACTCCAATTATCACTCTCCGCCACCGTCCACCATATTACCTCGCCGGAGAACCATGGCCGGAATGTTGAACTTCAGGTCGACTCCGACTTTCTCGCCGGTGTCGACAAGCAGAGAAGCGAAGGGCAGAGTATTCACGGTGAAATTCTCCGCAAATGTTTCCGAAACCCCGTTGCCCTCGATATCGGCGCCGCCAAATTTCAAGGCGCCGCCGCCCAAACCATTCTCCGTCCGCCCCGATAGGGTTTTTGACATTTTGGGGGCTTCTCTCGCTTTGCTATTTCGCCTCACCACCAGTGTACTTGTTTCAGGGTATTTAATTTGCTTCTTTTTCCTCTTTTTTTTTTTAATTTTTTTTTATTAGTACTGTTGTTATATATTTGCAATGTTCTAACAGTAATCGACCAATTCAGTTTGTTGGTTGGAAAAAATTAGAAAATGAAAAAAAATAAAATGAAAGAGGATAGAAAAAGGTTATATTTTCTTGCTCTCATTTTTCTTAGAGTAGAGAGGATTATATTTTATGAGCACTTTGATGATAGTGATTTTAAATAAATCTTTTTAAATAGGTAGTTTATTTGATTTGAAGATTCATCACAGGTATTCTGTAAATGTTGTGCCAGCAAAGGAGATTCCATCTGATCAGTATGCATTAGGATTTGCTGGTAAATTTCACATACTATTGCATTATTTAATACTTGGAGCTATTATAGTATATGTCTTGTACCAAATAAAGAAAGCAAGATTTTGAGCTAAGGGGGGAATTGTTCTAGTTATATAAGTAGAAAAAGAATTGGGAGTAAGCATGCTTCTAAGAGGAACCACTCTTATTCAGGTTTCAAGTTGAAAGAGACTTCGAAGTTAGGCCCTCGCCCCGAGAAGCCAATTGAGATATATGAATTCGAAAGGTAGAATAATATAACCACTCTTTCTTCTCTGTTATATTCATCTGTGATTGCTTGAAGAAAGACTGATAAGTGCATATTTTACTTGTACCTATGTGGAATTTTGGTGGAATGTGTGGAAATACCTCCAGCTGCCCTTTTTGTCGAAAGGTATCTTCGTTAAATACATCACTAATAGCTGTATGTAGTACTGTAGTGTTTTTGTAGCCATAAACTGAGACTTCATATGTATCATCACAGGTTAGGGAAATTGTTGCAGTTTTGGATCTTGATGTCTTGTATTATCCATGCCCGAGAAATGGCCCGAATTTTCGTCCCAAGGTTTCCCAAATGGGGGGAAAACAGCAGTTTCCTTACATGGTTAGACTATGCCTGCATTTATCAAACTTGGGGAATGCTTTCTCTGTTATTATATTTTCCTTAGATGGTTCGACTATACATGGTCGAAGTGTCGAACGTTGGGAATGTTTTCTCATTTTCTTGTTTTCTACTGCAGGTGGACCCAAACACAGGAGTTTCTATGTACGAATCAGATGACATAATCAAGTATCTGGTCGGGAAATATGGTACATTTTCTCAATCTTGTTTTGGTTTCTTTATATTTTTAATTTATAATAGAAAAGGATTAAGGAAATCTGGTAGAATGCACAATACACCAGGAAAAGTGGAGAGGAAATGGAGATAAATTCTGAAATATTTTTACCATTTTGTGTATTAGCCTCTCTTTCGTTTCATCATTTCTCCTCTAGTACATTATTAAAAATCTTTTTATTTTCACTGCACATGCTTTGTGATTTGAAAACAGAAACTGTATAAGAAGGTAAAAAGATGATACTCCTATCTTTTAAAAATCGACTGCTCTGATTTCAGGTGACGGCAATGTCCCATTGTTGCTCTCTCTTGGCCTATTAACCGTAAGCAACTCAATACTTTTGAGATAATTTCATTCTCTTCCTGAGGAGCATTTCTTGATGAATAACTTTTTCGCTGCCGACATTTTTGGTTCTTGTAGACTTTAACTGAGGGATTTGCTATGATTGGTCGACTAGGAAAGGTATATTTTCTCTTCATTTTTTCATAGATGTAGCAAGAGTTCATGCATAAACAAATATTATCTTCACTGTTCTGAATGTATAGAAGAAATTTGAGACTAGAAGCTTGAAAAGAAAGCAAAGGCTTGTCTCAAATATTTTTGGCTCTACATAACTTATATGCTCAACCCTCTAAACTTAACTATGCAGGGTTCTTCGTACACTCCATCGAAATTGCCACCAAAACCTCTCGAGATTTGGGCTTATGAGGTCAGATCATGGTGTTACTCAAAAATTTCATTGTTTTTCTAGTTTCACATAATATCACTTCCTAATATTCAAGACTCCGACATTTTCTACCCAGGCTTCGCCATTTTGCAAAGTTGTTCGCGAAGTACTTGTGGAGCTGGAGCTACCTCACATACTCCACAGGTAATTAAAGTCCTATCATCACTGAATCAAGCATGAAACAAACAATCGTGTCACGTATAAAAGCTCTTCGGTCCTTCAAATCATTTGTTTGACAAAGGTCGTACTGCAGTTGTGCTAGGGGCAGCCCGAAACGACAGATGATTTACGAGAGAGTCGGACATTTTCAGGTAGCTTGGTCTCCTTGCTTTGAATTAAGTGAGCTTTCGCAATATTTTAATGGCTCTGTTACTATATTAGGACGACATTAATCACTGTTCTTATTATATATATATAAACAGGTTCCATATTTAGAAGATCCAAACACTGGAGTCCAAATGTTTGAAAGTGCAGAAATCGTTGATTATCTCAAGGCAACTTATGCTCTTTGAGAGTTTGACTATTTTGTTTTCACATTATTGTCATGTTTTTCCTTGACACAAAATTCATGTCATATCATATTACATAATGTAAATAAATTTTATATATTCTGGAGTTCCAAGATTCTAAATTTTTGTGGGCTTAAATGAAGTAATACTGTACTATCTCCGTCCTATGTTATTTGGCCCGTTTGTTATATATATATATATATGAGGCATAAAATAATGAAATGGGTTATGACGTAGTAGTGACGACTGATTTGTCTCATTTCCACGTCTGACTATCAATGATTAATCTTGAAAGCATATTGAATGTTGAAGATTCAGACATGCATACTTATCTAGAAAAATCTGGTAGTGGTTAGGGTGGTGTCCCAACTTTTTTGTAGGAATCTTTTGTCCACATTATAACTCATAATTCAACGATAGAAACAGCTAAGATATTTGATAATCCCAAATGTCTCTATCCTGCAATGATAAAAGGGTTCACGAAAGAAAAGATGTCGACTCAAAGCACGAGAAAAAAGAAAGTTGAAGGCTCGAAGAAGATCCAAGAATGCAGTAGTGGACTCAACAGACAGCAACCCTCCACATATAAGCAATAAGCACAAGTTGCCTTTTGTCACTTACATTATTTTAAGATATCTAAAATAATTCAGCCAATATAAATTAATATCAAAACTCGAAAAAAAATCTATCTGAATCCCACCATGGCTGCTCGGTTTAGTTTGTTCAGTGTTGCAGCTGCTCTGCTCTTCATTCTTGGCTCTGATGCTTTTCTTACTTCATCGAGTAAACCTTCTCTCTCTCTCTCTCTCTCTCTCTCTCTCCTCATTTTTCGGTTTTAGATTTATTTTTATTTTTTTTAAGCTCAGATGTGGAGAAGAAACTGCAGTTCACGTACTCAGGAGCGATGGGGCCGGACAAATGGGCGAGTCTGAACCCTAATTTCTCGCTCTGCGCAACTGGGAAATTTCAGTCTCCGATCAATATTATTTCCAAGAGAGCTGTTCGTAACAAGAATTTGGAGGCCTTGATCAGAAATTACCGCGCTGTTAATGTTACTTTGGTGGATAATAAGTTTACCGTTGCTGTAAGTATATCTAACTTCCATCTCAAGATCAACTCATTTTTACTAGGATTAAAATAAGTAAATTAAAATAATAATAAAAAAAATGGTGTTGAATTTATGCAGATTGAGTACCCTGATCACACAGGAGGAATAACTGTAGAGAAGAAGCTGTATAAGCTGAAGCAAATGCATTGGCACTCGCCTTCTGAGCACAGAATCGATGGAAACAGGTACTCTCTCTCTCTCTCTAGATATCTCTCTCTCTCTCTCTCTCTCATCCATTGTGTATATATATACAGTTTTGCAGCAGAGCTTCATATGGTGCACGTCTCCGACGATGGCAAAGTTATGGTTGTAGCCACCCTTTTCCAGCTCGGGCGACCCGATCCGGTTCTTCAAACGGTACTCCACTATTTACTTTTCGATCTGTCTCAATCGGATATGCACATTTTATTTTTACACACTACACTAATCACACTAATGTGTCCCTCTTTCCACTAACACCACACTAACATACTCCCTCTATCTCATTTAAATAGTCCACATTTCCTTATTGGTTTGTCTCATATAATAGTCCACTTTCTAAAATGGTAAAAAGTCTATTTCACAACTAATAATATTTTAAAATTTCTTATCTCTACTTGCATTGGTCTCTATGTCAAAAGCAATATAGATAATTTAGGTGGAACATACCATTTATCAAAACTCGTTAAAAAAAAAAAAAAAACCAACTACTCAGCTGAAACGGAGTATTAAATTTTATAAGAATGTGTTTATATTTATGAATATATATTTGCAGATATACAAGAATCTGAATGAGCTGGCAATAGAGTACAAAAGCAGCTACGACGCAGCTCCGATACAAGTAGGGCTATTTCATCCTGCGGTGTTGAGAACAACTCCTTCCAAGTATTACAGATACGATGGCTCTTCCAGTGTTCCTCCTTGCGTCGAGTCTCTCGTCTACCTCGTCCTCGCCAAGGTCAGTCAACGAGCCCTTTAAGAGTGGAACGGAATTACGAGATGATTTTATATTATTGATTAATAGTAGTAATATTTTGTGGGTGTGTAGGCGAGACCTATATCTGCAGAACAAGTAGCACAGCTGAAGGCGCCTCTGGACATGAGATGCAAGAACAACAACAGGCCTTGTCAGCCACTCAACGGCCGACGCGTGGAGGTTTACGGGGATTAATTATTTGCTTAATTGATTCCAAGATTATTGTATACATTATGGTGATGAACTGCTTGAATTTAAATGATGACTTGTCAACTTTTTCATTACAATTAATCATAATAATAATACTCCGAATAATTAAGAATCTTCGTTACCACCGAATCCACTGGGGCCCAACAGAACGGGCTCCTCAGGCCCAATTTCGGATAGACGTATTCAATTAGACTCTAAGAAGCATGTGGACGGAAACGAAATACGAATACGAATACGATACGATATGAAAATACGCTAATTTTTAAAAATGTAGATATGAATATGTCAAAAATACATTTTATATTTTTAATAATATTATATATATATATATATATATATATTATTATTCATATTCTACTTTTTTGATTTTGTAACATTTTGATTTCAATTCATATTCTACTTTTCTGATTTTGTAGCATTTTGATTTCATAAAGTGTTTTATTATTGCATATATCTATTTTTTATTATTGCATATTAAATATTCATTTTCTACTTTTCTTTATTCAGCCACATGATCTTCTTGGTTTCTCAGCCACAGGCCCCACTTTACTCTGTCGGTTTTTCCAAAATCTCTTTAGTAGATTTATGAATTGATTTATGCGTGTAGCATCCCAATTCCCTCATCGCTATTCTTCCAATTCCACTATCTTCCTATTCTTTTAATTTGAAACACAGAACTCAATTAAACATAGAATAGAAGAGAGGAAGCAAGGAGCAGGAACAGAGGAGAGGAGGGGTTGGCAACGCAATGGGGGCAGCCGCATGACGGTGGCGGCGTGGGATAATTAATTTTTGGGTTCAGGTAGGGTTTTGTTTGGGCTATGTGCAGAAGTGATTGAAATTTGGGGGGAAAAAAAAAAAATCCCGTAATGTGCAGCGGATTTGTATTTTTTTAAGTCAAAACGTATTTTACTTTCAGTCAACACGTATTTAATACGTATTTTAATAATAAATAATTAATTTAAAAAATACGTTTTTAATACGTATTTTGGGCGTATTTTTTTCATATTCATATTTACATCGTATTAATACGGGTACGCTACCCTCCCAGACGTACCCGTGCTTCATAGATTAGACTTCATTTTTATCCTTTTCATAACCTTCATATATTATCTTCAAAATAAAATAAAATAAATAAATAAAAAAAAACTCATATATTATGAAATATAAAGATATGTGTTATGTCACTTTACCTCCATTATTTCAAATTATAAGAAAATAAATGAGATCAAAATTTAGATTAAAAGTGACAATCATCATATAAAAATAACTTTATTCTTTAGAAATGACAATAATTATGATAAAATGTCAATCTTTGAAAGTATTAATAAACATCGACACGTCGTGAAGAAAAATGATAATCATTTAAAGCCAATATGGTGTATTGTCCCTAGGGCTGACAAACGTTCGGGTCGGGCTGGCCCGAGCCCAAACCTATCGGCCCTTACACTAAAATCGAGTCAGATGAGGATAATTTCACTGGATTGTGAAAATCAAAAGGTCCAAATCTGGCTTATGCGAAAATTATAGTGTAAACATTTGTTGTTGAGTGTCTTGTGTCGGAATATTAGTGGGTCTCAAATTTCACAACCCAAAGTTGCCTAAATTATGGGCATGCCGAGACTACTCATCGAGTTAGACTTTTTCGAGCCAAATTTGACAGTTCTAATTGTACCAGTACCGAGTATCTAGTGGCAAACCCAATGTAAAATCACCATGTTAATCATTAAAAAAAACATAGATAATTTGATATCGAACGTACATTAATGGTGAGCCTAACAATTTACTTATTAAAAATGAATGAATGCATACATGATAGATCATACAGCCCAATTATACATAAAAGACCTGCTTTAGGCCTACTTATTACGTGGAACTACATTATATAACCACCATCAACACCTACAACTCTACAAGAGCCGCCTTTTGTGGCTTAGTTTTGGGATCAAAATAATTTTGACTAATTTAATTTAGTGGCTACATTTATTAATTTACAACAATGTAATCTCCTTATTTAAAAAGATTGCCATCGATAACCATTGAACTAATGTTCATATATTTTACTATAAATTGTGTATGGTAATCAAATTCATCAGAATTCACAAAGTATGAGATTCATCGGTATCATTAATTGTTTGTTTCTTGCTTTTTCTTTTCTTTTTTTTTCCAAATTCTAATTTTGCACACGAACTTTAAAATGTATCTATAAATGTATAATTTTTCAATTGTTTATGATTTTGCATACGAAGACGGTTTTTTTCCCTAATTTCATCATATTTCGTGATGATATAAGTCAGATTTGTCGAACGATTAGCGAGATTCTAATTTTCTCACTTATATGAATGACGTAATTTCCAACGGATCCAACTTCCGAGATCTATATATTAGCATGAAACCTAACGAAATTAAAATAAAAAATAAAAAATCGAACTTGTGTGCAAAATTAAAAATAATTGAAAATTTATGTATTTATAGACAATCATGAATCAGAATTTGACGAAAGTTTATGTATTTTAGGATAATTTTCCCTTTTTCCTCCATGTTTTAAGTAGGCATCTTCTTTTATATTACTTTCATTAAATTTACGAAAAATGTACAGATTGATTGATCGCGCCACCCTATATTAGTCCAGTCAAGAACAATAATAAATACACTATCCCTTCACTTGCAAGACTTTTATGTAATTTAAAGGAATTAAACTGACTTTACTTACCCCAGAACATGGACTTTAATCTTTCATTTTTATTTCTTTAATTGGGAAGAATCGTTAAATATTTTGTAACAACGCTTTAATTCATCTCAATTCATGTAACCACTTACTTTCCGTTTTTATAGAAAAATTACTCCCAACTTATTACGGTAATGCTTTTGTTGATAACTTCTGGTTTATTGCAATAATCATAGCTACCGTGAAAACTACCACAATTAGCAGAAAGAAATGAAGATAATTAATCATGTTTTAGTGTAGTCAACAAAGTGTCACATAATTTCCATAAATTAATTATTAATGTAAATTATTAATGTAAAAGAAGAAAAAGATAGTCTAATTTTTTTCTTGTAGAAACGTGGAAGCAATCCATGTGTGTGACAGATTGGACTTGTTCCTTGTTGACGGTACAAGCAACCCACTCCTACGCTTCTTATTTATTCCCATCCAATTTTAATTAATTGTTTAATTAATAAATATGTCCTTTTATATTTATGACTTTTCAATTTCGAGCACCAAACTATAATTACAATCGTATTCGTATTTCGTTCAATATTCAACCATTCATTAATTCATGTCGTTGAATGATGCCTTGCTTTTTTACCATTCATTGTTAGATCAATTTCGTAAAGTTTATAACAATACTACGACTGAAAAAATAAAATAACTACGACTTTAGCCCACCGATTTTTTTGGTGCTTCACGCTTAATTCAAGAAAAATTACAGTGATTCTTAAATAACCAACCAGATAAAGGAAAAAAATGGATCGTCACAAGTTTGAAGTGTTCTCATATTAGCATGACGTTTTTACATGCTTAATTCAAGAAAAAAATGACTGTAATTCTTAAATATCTAATAAAAATTTATTTTTCACAAATCATGAAAAACCTGAACTGAAAAAGAAAACGAAAATTAAATATAATTAAAATAATATAAAATGTCTTCTTCCTTCATCGGTTTAACCGGCAAATCATTGTACATCCAACTGGAAGCCTGAATAAATAATATTAAAACATGTGATCATGCAATGTAAGATTTAAATCATGTTCTAATATTCATGATTATTAGCATTAATTTAAATTAAACGTAGAAATTTTGTGATTTGAGGCAAATAAAATAAGCAGAATAAATTACAACTTACACACAAAAAAGTATATGTACATAGCCATCATATAATTAATTTATCTACAATCTCAAAAATCATGTCGCATCAAAAAACAAGTACTATGAAAAAGGTAAAAAAAAAATAAAACAAAAATAGAGATAAGAAAAGAAAGGTAACCGTAAAAACCAGCGGTGTCTGGAAACAGTTATTCAACGTGCCACGTCATCCAACATTTTCCAACCGGCCCCACCCCGAAGACTTTCTCAACCTTTACTCGCTTGCCGGTTTAATTCCGCCGAAACCGCCTCATTCAAGTCCTCGGCGGCCCAATTCCCAGACCGGCGCCCAGAAGCGAACCGGGTTATCCCTCCCAAACCGGGCGGTTCGCCCGCCATCGGGACTTCTCGCACTTTCACACTAACGCTCTTCCGTTGCGGTTCGATGTCGGTCTCTTCCATGAGAATCTCCATCACTCTCCGGCTCCCGGACCGGGGCGGCTTCTTCTGGACCTTCTTAGACCGGAAAAGGCTCATCACCTTCGAATAAAGCCCGGTTTTCTTCTTCTCGCCGCCGGTTTGATCAGGCTTGTGAAGCGGTTTTTCAGGCCTTTTCAGGGAGTTCGACCTCCGCCGGCCTCTTTTGGATCTGACTCTCCCCATGCAGGAGACCTTCGGAGACCCCGGTTCGGCCAGAGGAGGCGCCGGCTTCCCGACTGACGAACTGGACCGCTTGGGGAACAGCCTTATGTTGGGCGGTTTACACGGGCGGCGCTTCGACTCGACGAAGGCGGTTTTCTGGGTTTTGGGCAGTCCGAGTATGGACGCCTTGGACTTCAAGCTAACGGAAAACCGCTGAGAATTGGTGGTCGGAGTAGGGTTGACGGCGTGCTGCTGGTTCGAATTCGAGTTGCCTTTCGTCGAATCCTTCCTCTCGTAGAACGCGTTCCGGTCGAACCAGTCGTATTCCGAGTCTTTCGATAGCCAGAAGGATTCCGGCGGAAAGTCCGGCGGCACTTCCGGTGCGTCGTCCTTGTCGGAGGCGGCGTCGTTCGGATCGTCGTCGTCGGCGAGTGTTTCGCAGGCGATTTTCCGGTCGTTTCCGCCGCCGGCGCAGGCCGTGACTAGGGTTTCAAGATCAACTTGAGGAGTCATTATAGAAGGAGACAAGATGAAGAAGTATTTTAAATAGAAAAAATTTGGAAGTTTTTCACAGAGCTTTCGAAATTTCTTTGGAGAGAGGAGTTGTGGGAAAGGAAGAATAAAAGGGAGTTATATACGTACGACGCAGAATAGGAGAAACATAAATATACGGTGGTATATATATATATTGAGAAAAAGAAATTTAATTTAAATTGTCTTTTTAATAATTGTATTTGGATTTCTGTACTTGACATCGTAGTCTATAGTAGCTTTTACTCCTTCGTTCACCAATTTTTGATAAAAAAAAGTATTAAAGTAGAATAATTACGAGTCTATCTAATATTTTAATTGTATTAAAATGTTAAAGTGTTAAAAAATAGAATGATAAAGTGTTAAAATTGATTGTATGGCCTAAGTCCCAAAATAGAAAAGGTCAACAGATCTTGGACTTCTCAATAGATAAAAACTTGGGTGAGGTCGGCCATATAGTGTGGCCGGGTCAAAGTGTCAATCTTTATACAGAAAAATGTTAATCTATACGAATAAAAGTGTCAATCTTTAACATAATTATTTTACGAATAAAATGTCAATTTTTAAAAGTGTCAATCTTTATACAGAAAAGTATTAATCTACACAAATAAAAATGTCAGCGTTTTAGCTATCTGCACGATACCTCTGGCTGACCCAAATGTATCCCTTCTCAATATAATATAGCTAGTTATAATATATCGTGAACGGAAGGTGTATTATTTATTCTTTTTCTAGAAAAGGAGCACCAAGAAAGAAGGTTCGATTTTACGTGTAAAACCGATACAAAAAGCCAAAAAGAGATTTTGCATAGCATATTACTTTCCGCAATTTCTTCTCCTCAACAATATTAATAGTCATATATTACGATATTATAGCATTATAAATGAAATCAATTATCACAGCTCAAAATAGTAAAACGATAAATATTACTCTCTCCATTCCATATAAAATGACACTTTTCTTTTTTCCACGTTTTTCCACGCTTCTCGTTGATGGGTTTTAAAATGGATTTTTAAAGAATTCTTTCTTTTACGGGATACTACGATGGGTTTTAAGATGAATTTTTGAAGAATTCTTTCTTTTACGGGATACTACGACTGTCGTAGTATCCCGTAAAAGAAAGAATTCTTTAAAAATCCATCTTAAAACTCATCCTCAAGAAGTGTGGAAAAGCGTGCCAAAAAAGCCACTATTGAAATGTGTCATTTTAAGTGAAATTGAGGGAATATATATTCAAATGAACATTATAGTAAACGGGGTAGAAGTCAATTTCCTAAAAATCTCCACTAGTGTTAGAATTATCTCGATTCATCGTCGATATGAAAATTGTCCTTTTCTGGTGGTGGAATCCAAAATTTGGTTGCAAAAGGGACGTCAATGATGACTATTTTCTCACTTATCATTTACATATATTAATTAATATTTTATTTATTCATGTCCAAATATTTTTATCGTATTAAAAACTTGTTGCAAACTATTAGTTGTTGATGTGTCTTGATATCGAATCACAGCATGTGATGGTAGAGTGGTTGTCCAATAATATAAATAAGTACTACTTTTTGCCCATTTTATGAAGGTCAAAATGAAAAATTAAAATAAAATTGTGCACTCAATACTAATTTATTAATTAATTAGTGCCCTACTCCTAGTGGATGTCAAAGTAAATACCCATTATTTTATTTAAGTTGTGGTATATTGAGTCTACAAAATTATGGTTGACTGCATTAGTTTGGAAATATTAGATATTTCGTGAATAAAGAGCTCACCTAAAAAATACCAAACAAAAAAAATAATGTTGGTTTAGTAGAACAAATAATTAGGTAAGACCATAATACAGCCAATCACGTAAGTTTATTACTCCCTTCGTATTCTTCGAAGTGGTCACGTTTCCATTTTGGGACATTCACTTCGAAGTGACCACTTTCCTTTTTAAGCTCAACATTATTAAATTAGCCCAATTAAAAAATATATTATCCCCATCTAACCCAACCCTAATTCACTAATCATACTTCGTCTTCTACTTCTTCGCCTTTCCTTTTGGGACGTTTTTTTTCTTTTTTTTTCTTTTCTTTTTTTTTCTTTTCTTTTTTGCTTTTTATTATGACTTCCTTTCATCATTTTGCATATTGTATTATTTAATTGTTCATGAAACTTAATATTATTTTGAATATTTATTGTGGTAGAAATTCAATATTAAAATTTACAATTTGAATTTTGGTAGGAAATTCAAACCTTTACAATTAGTCTTAATCTATATTCATTAAAAGAGGTGGGCACCACCATTAAGTCATTTCTTAAAAATTGTGTCAAAAAGAAAGTGGTCGTTTCGAAGTATACGGATGGAGTATTTCTCTACTTTAATTTGGAGATAAATTTTTACTTTATGCTATTCGTATTTTTTTTTTTTTTTTTATATCATATTTAGAAAAACAAATATGGAATTGAGAAGGTGGAACTAATTTATTATGCTTATTCATGAGAGGCTAAAGGAAAGTGTGATTGAAGCGGGAGTGAATATTCGGGCCCCACGTTCGCAATTAAATTATTATTATATATACCACCGCTTAATTGGTCCAGCTATTAATTATGTGTCCCATCACCTAAAGACCATTTTTAATCTGCACAAATAAAACCTAATTCGTAAAATAATAATGACATTTGACCATAATATAACCGGCCACACAAAGATATTTTTCATTATATATGTCATTTTAAAAATAATAAATAATTATTATAATTAATTACTTTTATATTTGAATTAAAAAAAAATCCCCCAAAAATTAGATATTTTTGTTTCTTTTTTTAAAATAAAAGGTAACAAATTCTTTAAAATAATTAAAGGGTTAATTTTTAAAAATTACATAAATTATACGAAAAATCACTTTTGAGTTTTCTTATAATCTAAAAAAAAATTGGCATAAATATATAAATTATTACATGTTAAAATAACTAAAATTATGACCGAATAGCATCACCCTTCGTAAAATATGGTTGATATGTTGATTTTTTTTAAATAATTTAACATTAAATTTAAATATCACGCTACATAGATTCGCTCACGAGACTTTTGATTTGAGACATTAATCAAACACTCCTACACAATTGATATGTAAATATATTACTCCATTTGTCCTTCATTTACTGATACTCTTACTATATTGGGACGTCCTCCGTTTATTGAACCTTTCCATTTTGGGTCGTAGACCCCACAATCACTTTAACACTTTATCACTCTACTTTTTAACACTTTAACACTTTAATACTATTAAAAAAAATAGATGGACTACAATTATTCCACTTTAACACTTTAACACATTAATTTATTATTATATTATCAAAATGCAAAAAAATATGTGCCCAAAATTTTGGTTCACTAAATGTAAGACGGAGAGAGTATTAAAATTGGGAAATAGAGAATTTTTTTTCATTATTATTATAGTTATAATTTGCGTATAAGATAAGTTTCATTCAACATTTTGGATCATTTTCATGCTATGGGCGATACCATCACACCACCAACTGTTTTTTCCTCTTCAATTATTCCCTTTTTTTTTTCATTTATATGTATATATTTCCCCTTTTTTCTCACTGGCCCATCAATGGATTTTTTCCAGCTTACCGGGGCCGCTATTTTTTTTTCTTCGAATTGGGGGCCCACTGTTTTCACTCTTATTCAATAGTCAAACAGGCCTCACCGCAATATTTTTGTAACGTGGCATATCCATTATCTTCTTCTCGTCAAAATATGAAAATTAATACAATGAGGAAACAAATTGGTTTTTTTTAATAGTTTTAATTTTATCAAAGTATATTCCGTGTGTCTCGTGTTACTAAAATTACTAGGCTTTTGGTAATTAATGAGTCCACCTCATGGATTATTGAATCTATAGGTTATTGAAGAAAGAAATATAACATGTAGATCATAGTAACAAAAGCATAACAAAAAATCTGAAGATGTTTCCATATGTAAAATCACATTTTAATATCATATTACAATCATATAGTATGGATGTGTTACTCAGTCAACACAACCGTTGAGCTCGATATTTGTCGGTTGTGAGACAATTGTTTTATTTTATACGGAGTAGTAAATGCTTAGTTGAAATCGACCAAATCACAAAATTATCAATAGGATTTATTGCATGACTATATTATGGTCCTTTTGCACTTTTTGATTGTTGACTAATACCTAGCTATAAGTTCATTCTAACAAAAGAGTCAATTTTCCTATTATTATTATTATTATTATTATTATTATTATTATTATTATTATTATTTAGGTAGTTCCCCATTATCTTTCAATTTTAATAGTTTTACTCCTTTTATAGGGGAATTTCATTTAAATGATTTATTGTTAGAGCTCTGACTGCATGTACTACTTTCGTCTCATCTCATTTGACATGTTTATTAAATATATACGAAGTATATAATATACAAACATGCCGAATAGAGCAAGATAGAAAGAGTGTATATCTAATTGTCTCCAAAGGGAATTGAAGAATGACTATTGATTCTCTTTTGGAAAAAAAAAATGTCACTTTAATTTAATTTAACTAAATGTATATTTTTGCGTCCAATTAGTTTTATTTCAAGCGTCTAAGCTGGCCTTATTTGCAATGGTATTAATCCTGATAAAATATAGTTAATTGATTCCCATTTCCATTCCCATTTCAGTCATATCAATAATCTATAATATAATTACGTCCATTAAATTACAAACTTACATAACTAATTACTTTCTATATTTTACAAATGATTTCCTTTTATATTACAATAATACTAAATCTTTTGCTATTTTAATGCACTCTACTAATAAATTAATACTATTATTCAATTAAAAAAAAAACACTAAACATAAAAATTAAAAGAAAAAAATAATCAAATCACATTCTCGAAATTGACCAAATTTTTTATCAATATATATATATATATATATATATATATATATATATTATACGTTCCGATACGGATTCGGAGCACCAGATCGATCCAAGCGCCTATGTGGCGCCTCCTACGACCTCCGTTCCCTATTTATCTAAATTTTATATATTTATACATATTAATTATTATTTATACATATATTAATATATTTATTATTATAATCTATTTATATCATACATAAAATTAAAAAAAAATAATTATGAGGATTGGAGGATTCGAACTCATGATCTCCCACATGATAAACTATGTTTTATACCACTACACTATGTCACTAAATAATATTACTTATTTAAGACTCACAATATATTTGGTAGAATATGTTTAGTCCATTATTGCATAGTTTAATGCGTGTACTCACTATCGAGTAACTCTATTTATACTATTAATAAATCAATATGAGAAAATCTCATTGGAATTTTTCATGGAATGGTCACCTATCATATAGATTATATATTTTTAGCAATCCGAATAAATAGCCCCGATCATTTTGTTCTAATTATATCATGTTTTAAATTAAATATATTTTTTTTGGATCGCTAACTGATTTTAGTAAAAAAATTTTTGCCCTAACACTATTTCGGTATAGGTGGCCCGTTGGCCAAGAAGATTTTGAATTTTTTTGGCTTTGATAATACTACCTCCTTCCCAACTATTTAGGCCTATTTACTGTTGGAACAACAACCAATGCCAAAAAAATCAGGGAATGTTTAACCAAAATTAAGCCCGAAAATTACTATTCACAAGCACTGTTCAATTTTACTGTAGCGGAGTTACTATTCATTCATTTAACTGTAGCACTTAAAAAATAAATAAAAAAATCCGAAAATTTCAAAATACAAATGAAGAGCCAAAATTTTAGAGGGTGCAATCTGAAATTCAAATCTCCCCCCTAAACTACTTTATGTACACTACAAAAACATTGAAATTATTCATTACAACAATTCTAAAGGAGGTAGTCTCTCTCAAAAACTTCACTCTTCAGCAACAATGGCCCAGAAACCATGGCTCTCAGATTCAGACCGACTCTTGATCTCTCAATTTCTGATGGCCAACATCAAAGAAGGCAAGCTGCTGCATGGAAAGATTGCTGAAGCTGCATCAAAATTCAATGCGGGCATCAAATCTGTGGGAAGAATTTGGAAAGCAGTCAAAGAACAAAGAGCAGCAGGTAATGCAATAGATGTTTTGAAACCTAGAATCAGGATAAGAAAGAAGAAATATGAAATCAATTTTGCAGAAATAGAAGCAATAGATGTCGAAAAAAGAGGCACCATAGAGTCAATGTCGGATGCTCTTGGAATATCCAAGAGCACTGTGGGAAGATGGGCTAAAGATCTGCTCAGACATCATTCGAATGCCATCAAACCTCTTTTGAAGGCACCTAATATGCTTTCTAGGTTACAATTTTGTCTACAAGCCTTAAAATATGATGCTGCATTGAATACTGTCAAGTTCAAGCCTATGGAGAACACCATTCACATTGATGAGATTTGGTTTTATTTAACTAGGAAGAGCTGCAGTTATTACTTGACCCCAATGGAAGATGATCCATTAAGAGTATGTCAGTCAAAGAAGTTCATCCCCAAAGTTATGTTTATGTGTGCAGTCTCAAGACCAGTTTTTGATGAAGATGGGACTGTTTTGTTTGATGGGAAGATAGGAATATGGCCATTTGTAGAAGAGGTGGTAGCTAAAAGGAATAGCATAAGAAGACATAAGGGGACTAAAGAGATGAAACCTATTCAGTCAATCACAAGGCAAGTGATCAAAGACTGCATAATAAATGAGGTACAATGTTTCAATTACAGCTTTAAGTTTTCAGTATTAAGAATCAATTAATTGCAAGCATGTTTGTTTTTAAAATGCATGCAGGTTGTTCCTACAATCAAAGAAAAGTGGCCTACATTCTTAAGCAAGAACATTATCATTCAACAAGATAATGCAAGGCCACATATCATGAATGGAGATGCAGACTTTCAAGAAGTAGGAAATGCAGATGGTTTTCAAATTAAGCTAGCTAGACAGCCTGCTAATTCACCTCAATGCAATGTGAATGACCTAGGTTTCTTTTGTGCAATTCAAGCCCTTCAACAGAGGCATAAATGCAAGGATGCTGATGAACTAATTGATGCAGTGAAGAATAGTTTCAACTTATTGGATCCAATGACTCTCAACAAAGTTTTTCTATCACTACAACAGGTAATGATAGAAATCATGAAAGCCAAGGGACACAACAATTTCAAGCAGCCTCACATGAACAAAGATGCTCTAATCAGGCAGGGTATCTTACCTACTGATCTAGAAGTCCCAGAATACTTAGTCAGAGAAAGCATAGACTACTTAATTGGTGAAGAAAGAATTGAAGGCATACAAGAATTGATGGAAGGTCTGGGAATTTCTGTGCCACTTATTGGAGGAGGGTTAATTAATTTGAACTTCTAGGGACATTCAGAACGTGAAGACTTTTTGTGCAGATAAGCAGTTTTTTGTGCAGACACAATGAAGCTATGGAAGATTTTTTTTGTGCAGTTTAAATAGATTCATGAATATGGGCATGTAATTTAATTCTAGAATTACATGTTGTTTTATCAGAACTTAATGTAATTCAGCTCCAAAAGCAATGAACTTTTCTTCTCTAGAATGACAGCATAGGCAACATCAGATCATATTCTAGGCACAGACAAGTTAAACCAAATGAAAACATATTGATACCAATTCAAAAAGAGGCTTCAGCTAAATACCAACTACAAGGTAGTCATCATCACAGCATTTAAAACCCTATTTCCCACAGTGCTCAGACCAAAGCATCAGAAGCAAGCAAGTTTATGAATGAAGAACATGAAACCAATTTCATAAGAGAACCACAGAGGCATCAGCTAAAGAACAAGTGCATATCAAATCCATATCAGAATCGTTCCAATTTCATAACAGATCAACAGAGGCATCAGCTGGCATCAGAACAAAAAATAGCCTTATTCCCACAATTAACAGAACATAGAAAACATTAAAACTAGACAGAAAAAGGATTCATGCATCCATGTTAAACCAAAACAAAAAGAAGCGAAACCGGAGTGAGAAGCTTCAAAGCCTCTCAGCTTTAACCTCCGCCGCCGCCGCCGAATTCTGGCCTGCGGCAACGGCTCCGCCCGTCATCCATGTGGGGAGAGTGCGATAGCGGAAGAAGCGATGGGGAAGGCGACGGAATATCCTCGGGTCGGATCTGTCTGGAGCGGGAGCGTCGCCTGCAGGGAGAGGCAACGCCGGCACCGAGGCTGCATGTTCCAGATCTGCGGTTTCCGAAGTGGGAAAAGCAGTCGGAGAGTCCGATTCAAGCCTCGGTGGGCTCGAATCTTGGACCTCATCCAGCTTGGCCCCCATCAGAAGGCGAGGTCGCCGAGGAAGGCAGAAAGGCATAGATCTAGTAGATATAGGTCTAGATCTAGCCGATTTCCGGCGAGGTCTACGCGGACGGATTGGAGGAGGCGGCGGCGAGTAAACCTTAGGGTTTTCGCCACTCGAATCCTCCTCCACCTCGTCGAGCTTGGCCCCTATGCGAGTAAACCCTAGGGTTTTCATTGATGTGAGAGAAGAAATCGCAGTTATCGGGCCATCTTGGGATCGCGGTAAGAGGGGGAGCTACAGAGAGAGGATTGGCCGAAATTCATGAGGATAGTAGTTTCTTTCTGTTGATTTTTTATTAGCATATTGGGGGGCCTACTAGATGGGAGTGAGTTTAATATTCTAAAAAGGAACCTTGAAGGCAGTGCTGTTCCAAAATGCTCACAAATTGATCAACTCGATGGTCAAGGATCGACCGCGCTAGCTGCTACCGAGGAGTTGGTGGACTTGAAGGCAAGTGCCTCTTCCGAGCCCGAACATGGGGATGCGGGACGTGTTAAGGACAAGGGAAAAGGTTGGAAGAAGAAGGTAGTGTTGGTGGTGCGGCGTGTCACGCTTTGGGGATGGGAACAAGCTTCGCGGGTGCTTCATATGTGAGAGAGACCACTAGATACGGGACTGTCCGAAGCGGAAGGCTAACGTTGGGAGAAGTTGAATGATGTGGTCGTTGAATCCATGGAGGAGGAGGCTCAGGTCAACACGATGTAGTACATTTCGGGTATGCAAGTGTTGGATGAGGGTCAGGACATGCCGAAAGTGGGCCGTGGGGAGCTTGGGAAGGACATGACGATGAAACAGCCAAGTGTGAGCCGTGGTGTGCTCACGTATGCAAAAGTTTTACCGGGAGCTACGTCAAGCAACGATCGTGGTGTTCCGGGAGAACTCCCTTGTGGTGAGCGAGTTGTTGCTGAAAATGGATCGAAGACAAGAGGCTTATCCCACATGACGAGGACGTCAGTCGAGTTTTGGTGGGGGAGGTTTGTTAGACCCCTAAATCGTCGGATGCAGCAGGTGCGCCTAGCCACGGGTGACTATATCCGATTTTGAGGTGGCCTGTTGCCAATAGTTGCTAATCTGTGCCAATATAGTTTGCCTAAATTGGCAGATACAGCTGGTGCGCCTAGCCATAGGCAACTCATATTCAATTTTGAGGTGGCCCGTTGATCAATATATTTTTGAAATTCTTTTAGTATGTATCGTTAGCTATAATTGTCAAATTTTTGTACTAACAAAAGGTATAATTTGAATTTAAAATACCTGAGAATATATTAAACACAAAATCAATTTTGAGGTGGCTCATTAGCCAATAAATTTTTAAAATTCTTTTAGTATGCATCAATAGCTATAATTATTAAATTTTTGTAACAAAAGTGTATATTTTTAATTTAAAACACTTCACAATAAATTAAAAATAAAATGAGAATTATTTAACAAATTATCATAATACTATTATTTTAATAAATATACAATGAAATGAATTGATACCCCGTCGAATTTTAACAGGATACAAACTAGTAAACATAAAATTCGTAATATTAGTATCACCTTTTTCCTATTTTTACATCGGATACGACACCACTTAATTCAAAAATCCAATATTGGACAACCTAGTTCCACTACAAAATTTGTACCTTCCTTTTAACTCATGCTCCTCGTCTTGGCCCCAGCAGCACAGAAACAAAATATTCCGGGGCCATTTTGCAAATAACGAAAAGTGAGAGGGCTTACCCCGAAAATTTACAGCCTGATTCGAATTTCTGACCGTTGGCCTATGCGACAGTGGAAGTAACGGTTTTTTTTCTTACCGTCTTCAAAAACAGAGCACACATTCTAACACTGCACACTCCCCCAAAATCAAATGGGCTGCGTCTCTTCCAAAATGGTAGCTAAGGAAATCGCGCAGGAGAAGCTGCGCAGAAATGGCGATTACGCCCACCACGTAGTTTCTCTCACTTCAAGCACCTACGGCGTTCTCTCTCTAGACAAAGCGAAAGACCATCGGAATCCGCAGATGCAGGAGCGAGGATCGGAGAGCGGCAGGAAGGAAGTACCCGCGGCGGAGGCGAAGAAATCGCCGACGCCTTCGCCGCCGCGCGGCGAGGAAGCGGCAGAGATCATCAACGCGTGGGAGATGATGGAGGGTCTGGAGGAGGAAATCGCCATCGTCGTACAGTCAAAAAGAAGCCCAAAATCGAAGCTTTTCCTGCGTGGGTTCGCTGATAAGGAGATTCCGAGGAGTCCGATGAAGTTTCTGAACCAGATGACTTCTCCAAGGAAGGCGAAGAAGGTGGCCGGAAAGGAGAACAGAGGAAGAGCCGGCAACGGGATCCGGTCATCGGAGAACAGCCCGAAAACGGTTTTGAAAGAAAGAAACAGCAGTTCGAAGAAGCCGTCGCCGAAGCTATGGGCTTCGATCAAAGGAACTCCGAAATGCGACAGCTCGAGATTCGATTCCGGCGTAGTTATTTCAAGGAGGAGGAGCTTGGGCCCACTCTTCGATCCCGACCTCGTGGCTTCCCTCGAGAAAGAGGTCTCCGAAGAGGAAGAAGAAATCAAGAAAATGATCACATCATCATCATCCACTCGTGTAATAAAATCCCAAAATTCCGACGCGTGTCTTGAATCGTACAAGAAGAAATGCCCTCCCGGCGGCGAGAACGCGGTGGTGATATACACCACCACCCTGAGGGGGATCAGGAAAACTTTCGAGGACTGCAACGTGGCGAGGTCGATCATCGAGTCCATGAACGTGGAGGTTTTCGAGCGCGATGTATCGATGCATTCTGCGTTCAAGGAGGAGTTGAGAGTGTTGATGGGGAGCAAGGAGGTGAAGGTGCCGCTTGTTTTTGTCAAAGGGAGGCTGATCGGCGGAGCAGAGGAGATGGTGAAGCTGGATGAGGAGGGGAAGCTGGGAATTCTGCTCGATGGGATTCCGGCGGCGGCCGCGGCCGGGTGCTGGCGGTGCGGGGGGTTCCGGTTCGTGATGTGCGTGGAGTGCAGTGGGAGTTGCAGGGTGGTCGGTGAGGATGGGAGGAAGAGTGTGAAGTGTAGTAAGTGCAATGAGAATGGGCTGATTCAGTGCCCTAAGTGTTGTTTCACTGTGTAAGCAATCTCTCTTACATTTTTATTTTATTTTTTTTGAAATATTTTGGACTAATTATTGGGAGCCCCCCCCCCCCCCTTTTTCTAATCTATGGGTTTTGATTTTGCATTTCTAAAATGTATTTAGAATTGTATGTTTTTTCTTGGATTTGTGTTTGGTATATTTAGAATTAATGGTCCAATGTAGTGATGTTGGATTGTTTGTGTTGAGGAATTGTATTGGTGTTTCTAACGAAGTTATGCAGTGATGTTTATAAGTGGAGACAAGAACAGAAGTATGGTGTTTGTTTGGTATGAATTGATAGTGATAGGACAGGGTTTGGGGTCGACCAAACATGTAAGAAAGTTTTAGAATTCAATTTTTTACAGAAATACTTATCGTAGACGAGTGGAGTATAATATTCGGTCACTAAATAAGCACAAAAGTTGGCGGGCTATCAAGAATTATGACTGTGTTATGAGTTGCGACAGACAATTACTAGTTCTTTGTTAGAATTAATGAGTTTGAGTTAATTGCATAACAAATAACGAGCTTATGTGCCACATATAGCGTATGTGTACGACTCTTTGTGGACGGGGTATTATAAAAGTAACCGTTTATCACAACAAAAGATGTTTTTATTTGTTTTTACCAACCAAAAAAAAAATTATACCGAAAAAAGAGCCAAATCGCATATGTTTTATTTAATTGGATCAAGATAACATATTTCGACCCATTTAGATGCATGGTATGGGCCATAGCCCAAATTTTTTAGTGGGCCTTTTCGCTCCAATGGGCCCAGATATGGGTTGATTATAGAGGGAGTCGGGTCGGATCATCCAAATGGATACAGAAAAATGAAAAATATGAATTAGAAACCGACATACCAAATTTAGAAAGAGAAACTAGCCCGTTTGCCTTTTCCTAATTCTTTATAGTAGTTTTATTTTATGATTATTATATTATTATCTGTGTTTTTGGTAAGTCATGTGTCAAATTAGGCTGGGCTACTATTTCCCCTAACACAGTTATATAACTTAAATGCCACCACGTGCCTTTCTCATCTTCTCCTAATCTCGATAAATTAATTAAGATACTTGATTATATATACTAATAAACACAATTTCCATTTATCTTCATCAACCTATCTACGGTTTCATTTCAATAATTCATCTGTTACAGCATGACAGTTCACAACAAAAAGAAAATAACAATTGAGATAAATAAATTCAAATTTCACATTTCAACCACTTATTGGTGATTAAAAGGCTGTACTTCTTCCATCCACGATAAGTAGACTCCAGTTTCTTTTAACTGATTTTTTTTAATACTTTGTAATGATAAGTTTTAAGATGAATTTTTGAAATAATCTATTACGAAGTACTATATAAAAGCTACTAGGACACTCGTAATACTTTATAAAATAAATTATATTCAAAAATCAACTTTAAAATCAATGCAATAAAAAATTGATGTCTATTTTTATGGACGGAAAGAGAACATTATTGAAAAGATATCTAAAAGTATCGAGCTTTAAAAATTACTCCATCTGTCATACTCTAATAAGGCCACTAATTGCCTTTTGTGATTCAATAAGACATACGGGTACATTATTAAAAAATATATCTAGCTTTAAAAATTAGAGACAAAATGTATCCAACAAACCTTATTAAAATAAAACAAAGGGAGGAGTGTGTAGGGGCAGAACCACATACCGATTTTTTTTAAAAAATCTCGAATAACCATACTTAAAAATTCTTGACTCCGTCCCTTGTAGCATATTTGAGCTTGAGCCGAACTTTAAATCACATTTAACACAAGAATGTATTAAAACGGATATTTTGTTTAATGGTGACTCATTTTAGGGAAAAAAAAAAAAAGTGAGAGAAAAAGGTTAAAAAAAAAAAAAAAACAACGCAGCCTGAGGCCTGAGCCATCGTCGCACAGAAATTCACACAACCCTCGAAACCCACACGTGTTAATGGGAAACATGTTTTAGTTAGCAAATCTCTCACACGCCCTGACACCGCAATCATTCTCCCCCCTTCCCTTCGCAACCCCCCTCCGCTTCTTCTACTTTTTTTTTTCTCACACACAACACACACTCAAACCCAAAAAAGACACCATTTTCCCGTGAAATTCAATCTGGGTTTATCCAATTATGACCGGAAGAAGAAGGAAAAAGATGAAGCTGTGAGTTTTTTTTCCCCCTTTCTTACTATTATGGAGTCACACTGGTCGTTTTCTCAATTGTCTATCCTTTCAATTATGCTTCCTGCGTATGAAAATGGGGTTTTGATTCTCGTAATCTGTGCTTTCCTGACAAACCCATTTCGTGCACTCATTGAATTTCGTTGAGTATTTTCAATTGAAAGAATTGTTTTTTTTTGCCATTCAATGTTCGCATTTCTTCAATTGTGCGATCGGATTTGAGTTTCTGAAGAGAATGGGATCGGGTATGTATTCAATTCTGCAAATTTTGGTGGAATTTGATTGGGTTTAGCTCGTTTTTTTGTTACTGCATAAGAAATTGAGGTTTGCTTTGCAGTAGGGTTCCTGTTCGTGTCTCTGACCCATCGTACTGTTTCCTTTTTCATTGTAAAAAAAATAATGTGCTTTATCACATTTTTGTGGATTTGAATAGTAAGGTTGTTTTAAGTTCAATTCAAAACCATATCCCAAATGCAGATTGGGTTTGTGAAAGATACTCTCATACTCCATGAAAATGGAAATTCTTGATCAGTGGAGGAATGCCTTTTTAGTCCACCGCACACATAAGGCAAACTATGTTCATGGTGATGTGGAAATGGAAGTAATGTATATTACTGCTGAAATTATACATATCACAGTTCAAAATCATGATTGCATTCTTTTTAATATTCTCTTTTTCATCTGATCCTTGTTTTATTGTAAAAATATGTATTCAAAGGAGTCGAGATTTTCGTTATTGTTAAGAAAATAGTTTTCTGTCACAAGATGATGGCTGGGTAGAAGAACCTTGGCTTTTCGAGATCTGGTTTGTTCAATGAATGGACTGTTATACTTAAAATGTGCGGATATCAGTACTTTCTAATGGTAAAAGTGATAGCCATATATCAATATGGGAATTTAAGGGCTTAGCTTCAATTTGTTGCTCTGTTAATTTATACGTGTCTATAAATCTTAAGACGTATGCATCCTTTTGAGACTTTTAAATGCAGTAGAAAATCTGCATCTTATCATTCAGTTTATAGTTTCTGAGGTGATTATATTCTCTAAAGGCATCATTTTTGAGAATTGTCTAGTTTCTTTCGTAAACTATACTGCAATGGCGATCTTCTGATAGCAAATTATTACCTTGCTTTCATACCCAGTGTCACATAATTTATCCCTCTAGCAATGCATAATAATTTACATAGAGCTTATGGAAATTCCATTATTGTAGGTTGACGGAAACAATCAGAGACAACAGAAGAGTTTCAAAGGGTCATAAAGATGAGCAAGAAATGCAATCTGAGCTCCCAACAGAACTTTTAGAACTCATTCTTTCTCAATTAAGCTTGAGAGATAACATTCGTGCTTCTGCTGTTTGCAGAGGATGGTTAGCCGTAGCTATATCCGTGAGAATGGCCAATAAGCCACCATGGCTAATGTTCTTCCCGAAATTCGGAGACTTGTACGAATTCTACGACCCTTCTCAGCGCAAAACATACTGGCTCGAGTTACCCGAGCTAGACGGCTCTAGAATTTGCTATGCAAAAGATGGTTGGTTGCTTCTATACAAGCCTAGAACACAATCCGTATTCTTCTGTTGCCCTTACACTCGAGAGCTGATCAATTTACCCCGCCTAGAATTAATGTACCAAATAGTTGCATTCTCTGCAGCTCCGACATCCCCTAGCTGTATCCTTTTCACAGTTAAGCACGTGAGTCCCACAGTCGTTGCAGTTAGCACCTGTAAACCCGGGGCCACTGAATGGACCACGGTGAATTACCAAAATAGGCTCCCTTTTGTTAGCAGCATTTGGAATAAGTTAGTTTACTGTCAAGGGCTTTTCTACTGTCTGAGTCTTACGGGATGGTTAGGCATTTACGACCCAGAGAAAAGTACTTGGGCCGTTCATTCTGTGCCTCCTCCTAAATGCCCGGAGAATTTCTTCGTGAAGAATTGGTGGAAGGGGAAATTCATGGCAGAGCATAATGGGGATATCTTTGTCATTTACACTTGCTCTGCTATAAACCCCGTGATTTATAAGCTCGACCAGACGAATAAAGTGTGGGTGGAGATGGAAAGTTTGGGAGGGATGACTCTATTTGCTAACTTTCTGTCTTCCCATGCTAGGACGGATCTTCTTGGAAAGATGAGAAACAATGTGTACTTCTCGAAGGTTCGATTCTACGGGAAAAGGTGCGTTTCGTATTCGCTCGATAATGGGAGGTACTATCCACGGAAGCAGCGCTACGATTGGGGGGAGCAAGACCCGTTTGAGAGCGTTTGGATCGAGCCGCCTGAAGATCTTTCGGCTTTTCTTTAAAGGTAGCAGTTTTACATTTATGAAAGTACGCTTATGTTGTTGCTATTCTAAATGTTACCGTTTGTAGCTCCGCTTATTTTGATATCGTTTTTTCTATTCTCAATTTTATTGTGTAGTAATTATATGTGTAGACTATAGCTAGACTTTGGAACAATGCTGTAATACATGATTGTGACATTAGTGAGAATTAAATCTTCTTTATTTCTGTTGCACCATCATCAATCTACTATCATATGTTTTACTTTGCTTTTGCGATTTTTATTGATTTCATTTGCACCATCACATTTATTTACAACACCCAATGTTTTTTGCTTTTTCAATCATGTGATTTAGACAAGGAACTATCAGATTTTCTGACCAATTTTGGTACATATTAAACTTGCAATCTGGCAAATTGAACTGAAGCAAAGCATGTCTAAGTTATTTCTATTAATTAAAGGTCTGCCTTTTGATTTTTATGATTTTATCATCCCAAACTTATTTCACTTATAAATGTTTCTTAAAGTTTCTCTACCAACTTCACTTAATTGTTATTTTAAAGCCAAGAGGAACAATGAGAATTCATAATTTGGCCTATCAGTAGCAAGTTCAAGAGAAATGCTTCGATACTAATGGATGATGTGATAATAATATATATAAAAAAATTAATATAAATATACCTAAAACACTAGTTGTAAAAAAAATCCTAAACCCTAATCGGAAAAATTTATCAGCATGGCACTGACACATCAACAATAGAGCATTTCTAGCAAGTTTAATACTTGATTTGATTCTTTTTAATACTGTACTGCAATATTTGAACTAATATGATCGATAATCAAGCAGCATTTAAACAGAATATAATGTTGAGATAGTCGCATCAACAGCAGCAAAAAAAAACACTACCTATAGAGGCTTAAAAATACTCAGAACTCTACTGCAGTAGATAACAGAAAGACTCAGACCATATGCTCCAGTCCCCTAATGCAAAAGAAGCTTCTCCTATATAACACTCCCATATTCAAGAACTGCCCTACTTGTGAGTTGTCGATTCAGATTCAATCTTTACGTCTGCAGACGACTACTCCCAGAAACTGCTTAGATGAAGAGGTGTTTGAATTCTCCATTTGCAAGCTGACAAACAGCATTGTAGCTTGCTATATCTGCAGAAAGAAAACAGAGTTCTGAAGTCAGAACCATTTTGAAGATATGTACATGCATATTTCAAACTGAGTGCAGTGGCTCCCCGGAATCCAGATACTTCAGAGCAACCAATATCAAAAGCAAGAACTTCATCCATATACTTTTGATCCAAACAAGCAACAGTATCTCTATATCCCTCTCCAAACTGAGACACATGATCACCAAATTGGGGAAAATTTATCAGAGCAATGCGATCAAAATAGTAGGGATAATGATATCACTGACATGAAATTAACACATGAACAGAATCATGACTTATATTATAGAAGGAGATTGCACTTTTAACCAACAAAATAACGTATAAACCAACAAAACGCTGCACATAATGTTTTCCAGTTCCCATTCAACAATTAGAAAATCATCAGAATCAACTTTAATACGAAGAGAACACGACGCAAAACAGCCAACTCTAATGAAACTAGTTTGTTACTAAAATAAAAAAAAGCGGCGGAACAAAATAGGGGGCTTAATATCATGAAATTTATACACGATTCAACAGTAGGATATATGAAAATCCAACAATTAATAATAATAAAAAATACCAACATACCAAAATTGTCGCCAAAATTCGTCAAAATTTCAGCCTGAATCGACTGGTTGCTGTCGGCGATGCCGATGACCTCAACGAAAGTTGTGGGCGGAGTAGAGGGCTGGCCTTTGACGATCAGTTGCTGCTCATCCGTCGATTTTCCGACGATTGAGCCGCCGTCGTTTCTGATCACCTGAATCACCGCGCGAACTCTCCGGCCGACGTGCATCCGCAGAATCTCCGCGTTGACAAAAACCGCCGGATTCGATGTATCCATTTTCTTCTAGAAGAAGCAAATCAATTCAAACTAGATATGAGTATAACAAAACAGCAAAATCCGTAAAATAGGAATGGAAATACTAGGGTTAATTCTAGTCTCACCTGTATATTTCTAGGCTAATCGACGATGAGAGGCGAAATGGGGGAAAATAGCGAAACCCTTTGAATTGAAATGAGAACTTTTCGCGAACTTGTTTAAATAGCTGTCAAAAATTGGGGGAGAATGGCGGCAAATATTCCCGCCATTCCTTAATGCCGAATTCGTGTCTAATTTTTCATATGCATATTGTTCATTTTTCTTTTCCCCTTTTGAAAAAAAAAAAAAAATCAAAATTTCATTGCTAATTAAAAATTCCAATGAAAAATAAAATAAATACACATTAATGGAAAGCTCCTACTCTATTTTTAAACTACAATTCCTGTAGTAGCCATTGATCCATGAAGAAGAGCAGAATGAGTCAAGTGCTGCAGCTTCCCTTCGTTTAAGAGGAAGATTCTTTCAGCCATCAACACAGTTTCGAGGCGATGAGCAATCACCACTACCTGCAGAAAATGCAGAGAAACACATGCATCAATTTTTATGTTTGCAATCAAAGTAATTTCACCAAAATCACCACTATAAATTGCATCTAAAAATATTCATTAAAACACAAACTGCATTTGCTCACCGTGCGATTTTGCATGAGGCGCTGCAGAGCTTGTCTCACCAGTAGCTCAGATCGGCTATCTAATGCAGAAGTCGCCTCGTCTAGGATAAGAATAGACGGATTCTGATATAGTGCTCGAGCAATAGCTAGCCTGAGGTATACATGTAACGGCTAAGGGCATAAGCATGAATTATTATCAAGACTTGAAAAGGTAAATGTAAATTTCAAGAAAAAGTCCCTTGCCTTTGCTTCTGGCCTCCACTGAAATTCGAGCCCCTCGGTCCAACAGCAGTTTGATACTGATCGGGGAGACATTTAATGAAGCCATCTGCATTTGCAGTTTCAGCAGCAAATCTAACTCTGTCCATGTCGATACCCGTCAGTAGATCCTTGTACCCGATGTTCTCAGCAATAGTCCCAGAAAAGAGTACCTGAGAATCGAGAGTTCAGAAGAGCTTTCGACTGATACCTCCATTATTTATACGCATATAGGATGATAACAAGTATTACGAAGCAAAACTACATCAATGTAGGATCGTCCACGATTCTCTTTAACTGAATAGGCCCGACTTACTGAATCTTGAGTGACCAGACCGACATGTCTTCTTAGGCTCTGTAATTGTATATTTTGAATGTCGCAGCCATCTATCTGTATTGAACCTGCAGGTGCAGAATTAGAAACTTCAGCATAGAAGATGGAGATAAAGAAGAAGATGGTGACGTGAAAATAAAATTCTGGAGTGGAACTGCTATGAAGATTCCCAGTACTAACCAGAAAGAGGTTCGTATAGACGAAGCAGAAGTTTTACAAGAGTCGTCTTGCCACCTCCGGATGGCCCAACTAGAGCAATTGTCTCTCCAGCTTTAATATGAAGATCCACCTCATTGAGTACAGGAGCCATTCCATCTCCGTACGAGAAAGAGAGGCCACAAACTTTCACTTCTCCTGTAACAGTGGCCAAATCAACAGCATCTGGCTTTTCTATTACCTGCACATGATCTTAAGCAGTATATATTCTATATGCTTCTGAGCGAGTTTAAAGTTAAAGAGATATTCTCATTTTCTAATTTCAAATATACTGTAGTTTATAGGTTCCCCTTAGTTTCTCAATAAGAATAGACTCAACTAACCAGGACATGCAAAGAATCACATTTGAAGCATTCACGAATTCTCAGAAACACATCAAGATTAATTTTGGTAACAGTTATACTAATTCCGAGAAATTGTCATATCAGCGGTGTTTAGACTAATAATGAGAAATGATAAGATAAAAGTATACTGGACCATACAAATCTACCTGGGATTTAAACGAAGTTAAATTAAACAACCGCTCAATTGCTGGTTCTCCTTGCTTTAACTCATTGTAGGCTTTTCCAATATCCTGCACAATTGTATAATTTCAGATTGCTGTTCTTAAGAAAGAAGCATAGAAGAAAAGCCATAATAACAAACAACATTGCATAAGAAAGGATAAATCATAGTATTTCAAAGTTTTGGTGCTTGGATTAATGAACCTCCAACTGCTGTATAAAAAAGTAATACAAAAAGAAAAATGCTACAATATCCTAACAAACATGGCCAAGGGAAACTCAAAAACACTCAGGATCCGAGAACCATTTTCAGTCAGCATAAAATCATGAAATTATACAATCAAGAAACTAGTAACGAGGGGGGAGGGGGGGGAGGGATTTCGTTTACCTGAATAGGATCGATCAAAAGAACCAGTGATGTCATGAAAGAAACCAGGATGGAGCAATTTAATGAGCCTCTTGAAACCATAATTGAGGTGGCACCCAGAATGAATAAAAGCCCAAAAAACATTATCTGTACTATCTGAGGGATTAAAATCTTCATTTGCTTCTTTTTCAAACGTGCAGATAGATCAGCAGATGCAAGCAACTGGAACCTAATATGTTCATTGGATTCTGAATTGTTTGCCTTCACAAAAAGAATCGAAGGAAATACCTAGAACAAAAGAAATGACGCATATGCTGTCAAGCCTTAGCAGAGTACTAGAGGAAAGAGCAACTCATGGAACTCCTATATCAAAATAGATTCGACATCCTTTAAATTTTATGCAGACAATAGACGAATATATCAAGATTGGATATGCAGGTGGATAACAATAACAAGGAAACAAAAGCCTAATAGTTTCATCTAATATTCTATACGAGAAAAATCTCTGAGACCTCATTTAGGTGGGCTGCTAGAGAGGCTGTACTAAGATTCGCCTCTTTAGATACTGCACGAAGCTTTTCGCCTAGACATCCAACCGTGAAAGCCATTGCTGGAATCACCTTAGAACAAAATACCTCAAAATGTTGATTCATTACTCAGAATCACAGAATCACTAAACAAATTTAGTCAAGCTACAGAATTGGATACTAATGACCATCACTTCCTTACCAATGCAGAAATTAGCGAGAGTTGAGGACTTATGATCAGCATCTGCGTTGCCATAGCCGATAACTGCAAAGCACTCGGTACTATCGTCTGTTGAACAAAAAATGGAACTGATCAGAATCAAAGAATAAGATAAACGAATTGATAGATTATCTTCCAAAATGGCCCTAAATCCTAAAATATCTAATACTAACACACATGATGACTCTCAAGATCAGAAAATAACAGAAGAGATGAAAACTAACTACAGTTCAAACACAGAATTTGCTTTCTTTGGTTCTTTTTTTTTTTTTCCCCCCCAACTATACTTTTAGCTCAAATCAACTAATGCAACCATAGAATGTTTAACAATAGCAATAATCCTCACATTCAAAAGAGAGTGCACTGTGTCAGCCACATCCTCCGCCTCCGCCGTGATCCTGTACGCCACGTCCCCAGGCGAAATCCCATTTCCGCCCTCGAAGAACCCTAAATCCCTCTGCAAAACCTTATCGAAAACGTTAACTCTGATGTTATACGCGCAATTCAACGCGGCCTCCCACAAACAGGCCTGCTGTAAATAATTCGCCACAATTCGGATCAGAAGTAGAAGCCCTAATGTGAGAGCTCCGTTTCTTACGCTCGACAAATTTGGGATGGCGATCGAAGAAGAGAGCTGCCCCGCCAGAGGAACGAGTTTGGAGAGCGAGTAAACCGACACGGTGCTGCACAGCCAGCCGAAGAGGATCGGCCGCCATTCCGATTGGAGGTAGGGGGAAATTGCCGTGAGCGACGCGAATTTGATCGGCGGAGGGCGGTGGCTGCAGGCGGCGGCGTTCGCCGCAAGTGCAGAGCGGAAAGTACCATTATTAATGATGGAAACCTCGCGATATCGACTGAGGATTTTGATTTTGTGGTGGAAGAGGGAAGGGGAGGAGGAAGGATAGTATGGCGGTGGAAATTGGAGAAACTGTGCCATTGATTTTTGTTGAAAGTAAGGGAAAGGAGAATTTCAGAATCAACTGTCATAACTGTATTTGTCAATTATTTTCTTTATTATAATTGCACAAATTAAGGGATAACCTCGAAATCTAACATAATCATCTTCATCATAAGCTTAGTAGCTGTAGATATTTGTCTGAATTTCTTGAGTTTATACTTTTTGTAAACAATGAATCCATAAACAATAGTGAAATTATAGTAAAAGAATATTTTTCTGCTGTTTGAAGCTCGGAATTTTGAAGATTAACAAACAACGAAGGGGATCTTAAGAAGAAGGGATGCTAATTGTTCTTATCAATTTCTGCAGATTTGCAATATGCAGGCAGCGAAACCAGAAAGGGAGAGAGATTCATCATCATCATCTTATCAATGCCTTTCAATTCACGAGCTAAAGTCGAAAAACAACAATCCGATCTACCTAAGTTCTTGGATCGAAAATTACATGTCAAAATTACAAAAAAAGAGATCACTTCCGAATTAAATCCAATCTAAAACGCCTGGATGATTATGATTATGATCATAGTAAAAAAAAAATCTAAACATTTTCTACTTGTTGATCATTTCTCTCTGATCTTCTTAGTTATGGCGAAGACAGCGCCGGCGACGGCCACGACGATACCGGAAACGATGATTGCCTTCTTAAAACTCTGCAGCGCATCCTTCCTCTCCTGCTCCTTCCTTTCTCCCACCTCTCTCTCCTCTTGCTGCATAAATACATACATTTATTTATTAATTAATTGTATTCAGAAATTTAATTGCAGAAACTTGAATGATGCCTTACCTTGATCTGGTTGGTGGCGTCGACGGCGGAGGAGACGGAATCGACCTCGAATTCCTTGTTGTTGCCTGGATGCAACTCCTTCTCTAGATCCGCAGCTGGAAACGGTTCGTCGGAACTTGCCATCGTGATTATTAATTAATTAATTAATTTCTTGTGTGTTTGATTAAGTGTGAGTGTATGAATATGTATGGGTGGTTTTTCATGCGAGTAAATCCTGGAAATGTGGATCTTCAATTCTTCATCTTCCCTGCAAAATAGCTACTATCTTTACTATTTGTGGATGACTGGTTGCTCGCATAACCCTCATGTTTCAACTGAATTCACATGAATTGCTAGCATCGATCTAAGGAATTTCTTATTTAATCTACAATAACAACATATTATTCATACTATATACAAATATAGTATAATTACTGATTTTTTCCAAAAAAAAGAATTGCAGGTGCGGAAAGTTGAAAAGGGGCTGAAACTTCCAAGTCGATGCCATTCAATGAGTAGGCAAGCTCTGCCTTCATGCTTTAAGACAGCGCGCCTTCCGCAACCCAGCAATAGTGGCGGCGGCGCGCCGCCGTTGTGACCGGTGGCAAATGGAACACCCAACTACGAGAGCTCTCCAAAAATGGGCAATACGAGCAAGCCCTGATTCTCTACCGCCAAATGCTCCGCTCCGGCGCCGACCGCAGCGCCTTCACCTTTCCCTTCGTTCTCAAGTCCTCCGCCGCTATGTCCCTCCATCTCCCCGGACTACAGCTCCACTGCCACGTCGTCAAATCGGGTTGCCTCCTCGAACCCTTCGTCCAGACTGCTTTGATTTCCATGTACAGTAAATTCTGCTTGCTTGATAATGCACACCAAGTGTTCGACGAAATTCCTGACTCGAATAGATTAACTGTTTGCTACAATGCTTTAATATCCGGATTGATTCAGAAAAGACTGTCGAAGGGAATGCTTTTGTTCCATAAAATGAGGAGCAAATACGTACCTTTGCACTCAGTGACGATCTTAAGCTTAGTTCCCGGTTGTAAAATCCCACTGCACTTGAATTTGGGAAGCTCATTGCATTCCTTGGTTATGAAATACGGTTTCACCTCTGATCGTGATGTAGCGAACTGCTTTCTGTCTATGTACTCACGCTGTGGGTCGATTGAGTCTGCGAGGACGGTGTTCGATGAAATACCCGAAAGAAGTTTGATCACTTGGAACGCCATGATTTCAGGATACTCTCAGAATGGACTTTGCACTGAAGTTTTGGATCTCTTCCGCCATATGCAAAGCTCTGGAGTTTGCCCCGATGAAGTAACATTTGTCAGTGTCCTATCATCTTGTGCAAACCTAGGCGCCCAAAGAATCGGACGGGAGATAGAAGAGATGATAGATCTTCGTGAATCAAGATTTCGACACAATCCATTTCTTAGGAATTCATTGATCAGCATGTACTCAAGATGCGGTAACCTAGTAAAAGCTCGTGCCATCTTCAACTCCACGCCCAAAAAGAATTTGGTGACGTGGACAGCCATCATAGGTGGCTACGGAATGCACGGACAAGGAGAACTTGCTGTGGAATTGTTTGATCAAATGATTAAGACAGGTATCAAACCAGATAAGGCCGTTTTTGTCTGTGTTCTTACCGCATGTAGTCATGCAGGGCTAACCGAAAGAGGATTAGGTTATTTCCACTCGATGCAGAAGGTTTACAGTTTAAGTCCTGTTTTGGTGCATTACTCTTGTGTAGTAGATCTTTTGGGTAGAGCTGGTCGATTGAGAGAAGCCATGAATCTCATTGAGTCGATGGCGGTTCAACCAGATGGTCCGGTTTGGGGAGCCCTTTTGGGTGGATGCAAGATTCATAAGAATGTGGAAATGGCGGAGTTCGCCTTTAGCAAAGTTGTTGAGCTTGAACCTGGAAATGTAGGTTACTATGTGCTTTTATCGAATATCTACACCGAGGTAGGGAATATGGAAGGCGTGTTGAGGGTGAGAGTGATGATGAGAGAGAGGGGGCTGAAGAAGGACCCTGGTTATAGCTATGTCGAGTACGAAGGGAAGAATCATCTGTTTGTGGCTGGAGATAGAAGGCATCCTCAGTGGAAAGAGATCTATGCTATGTTGCAGAGGTTGGAGAATCTGGGAAAAGGGGGTGGTGAGAGAGAGAGGGGGGATTATGGCGTGCATAGTGAAAGGCTGGCGATCGCCTTTGCACTATTGAATTCGAGTTCAAGTAAGGAGATTCTTGTTATTAAGAACTTAAGGATATGTGGAGATTGTCACGAGTTTGTGAAATCTGTTAGCAGATTTGTGGATCGTCGTTTTGTGGTTAGAGACGCGACCCGTTTCCACCATTTCGATGGTGGATCTTGTTCTTGTAAGGATTATTGGTGAAATTCTGCTTAAAGTTTTGGCTCTGTAATTTTTTCCAGACAATAGAGAAGAATCGGATCATAAGGTATACCATTTATAACATAAGAATCGTATTCAACCATGTTCTATTCATGATCCACAGCCTTATCAACAATAAGTTACATTCTAAGCTCAATCTGAATCATGAAATCGTAAACTGCCATCAGTTGAAATTCCATCTACACGATATGCAGCCTGGTTAGCGTGAACTTTTACGAACATCAGACTCGTAAGAATGCGCCATTCAATCCTCTCAAACAATCAATATGGGGTAAAGTAGGCGGTGGCAATCTTCTATATTGGCATCAAAGTGCGACTATGGAAGTCTGTTTCAAGATTTCCGAGAGTCTAGATCATGAGTAGCCACAGATCGTCTTAACTGCATATGTTCCAGAAACATATTCATCCTCTAAAAATGGAATTGTCTTCCACACCAGCAGCTTTCCCGGAGCATTTCTTTTGCCTAGAAAAAATTGTTTATTTTGCATCAAATATTTGGATTTTCTTCTTGTAGTAATTATGTGAAGGAGTCATACCATCTAACGCGCCGTGCTTCTCAGTGCAAATAGCTGCATAATGTGAACCGGCCAACTCCAAGAGCAAAAATTGCCAACTGCTTGTAACAGCAGTGGGGTCATCTATAGAATCCACAACTACTTCAGAAGCCTGGATGCAATATTTGATATATTAGCAGAGAAATACCGATTCTAGAAAAAATGAGGCAGTACGATAAGACAGCATCATCTACAAATTAAAGTTATAACATAATCCCAGGTAAAACTGAGCGTAGTAACAGCAAATTGAAAACACATGAATGTATAAACCATTTCAACAAAAACGAAAGACAGCATTCAGATTAAGAAGAAAATGGAGCATCCTTTAATGGAATACCAGAAAGCAATTATAAGAGAGACCTTAGTACTTGACTCATCCGATGCTTTCAAGTCCCCTTCCATTTCACCCCTAAAGCGAATGGTAAATGTTTTGAATGGAGCACCAGAAAACCCTTTTCCTAATGCTTTGACATATGCCTCCTGAAAGTGATAGCTCGTAGTCAGGAACTTTTAGTAAGGGTCTACCTAAGGGTAAAATTTAAATTTTTAAAACTTAAAAAAGAAACCTTAAGTAATTGAATGGCAGAGCCAGACCTTGAGTGTCCATAATTTGATAAACTCCCTTTGCTGAACTTGTGGGTCAGAAATGGCAGCTAAGAATTGAACTTCATGTTCGGAGAAGTAACGACGGGCAAATGATAAAATGCTGTGTTTAGTACTCCGATGTTTTTCTTCCACATCAATACCGATCTGCAATTGAGTAAAGATCACTTTATCAATCGCTGCAGCACACAAAAGCACAAATCTATCGAGAGTCTGATATCACTAGTGTGAGAAACTCAATGAGAAAATGACTAGAGAACTAACTTGAGAATTAACAGTCACTCCACAAGCTATCAAGGAAGATGTGTGAGAGAGGTTGAAATGCAACGGAGGTGGATCCCAATCATCAATTGACGGCCAGTAGACCTGCCAATATATCCTTATGTTGGAAAGCGAAGATTGATAAAATTGAAGCAAGAAAGCCAAGTTATTGAAAACAAGTAACGAACAATATTTAAACTAAACCTCAGGTTTTCCATGCATGTTTTTCCGGAACTTCAATGATTTAGGATCAACTGGCGAGTTCATCTGATCTACCAAAAACCAACATGTTAATGAGTGCTCAATTTTTTGAACACGAGAATAATTTTTTTTTTCCTTTATTTAGTGGTATATGAACATGGAAATTCCCTAAGTTATTCGTTCTTTAATCGAATAGGTCATCTTCTAAAACTAATGGTGAAGCTCCCACTAAGAAAAAGGAAAAGAAGAACTACTCTGCAACAAATTCCATCAAAAAATAGACCTATACACAACCTTAATTCTCCAAATTCCAAAGAAAAGCTGAAATTAGGCAATGAACACTCAATAACCATAAAACAAATTTGAATTTAACATAAAACTTCAAAAGACATACATTTGGCAATCGTGGTGCGAACCAATGCGCGTGCCAGCAACGCACTCTTCCTCAGCTCCTCTCCTTGCAATCTCAGAACATTATCCCTCTCGCACGGCGACAGAATATCTAAGTATTGCTTTAGCAAAGATTCACTCTTCACCTCACTGGGGTTCACATACCACAAATGCGTCTCCCTGAGAGAAAAAACCCTAAAAGTTTGAACAAAAAATTTGTGCGGAACAAATTCTGCATATCCACAAAGCACAAATTGAAAAAGAAAGAAACAAGATTACTAACGCTGGAGCAGGTAGTTGAACGGCATTCAAAGAGTGCGAAGAACGGAAGAATGTTCTGTCGAAGCAATGCAACTTCATTCTGGAAAACCCTCTCCGCATTCGAAGAAATCGGAAAAAAGAGGATAATTGAAGATCCAAATCAAATAATACGACCGAATTTGCACAGAATAAATTGATCGAAGATGCTTCTGATATCCCAAAGCCAAAGGCGCAGTTTTGGCCAGCTCACGACGGTTCCGACGGCGGAATCAATGGGGAATGGAATGACAACGGCGTCGTTTTGAACAGAGGTTGATTGGGTACCTTATTTCCAGAAATTACTAATTTCTTTCCTTTTTCGGAAAGGGAAATTGCACCTAATGTTAAATATTAAAGTAATAAATTATAATGTGGAATCGTTAAAATTAAATCGACAACGTAATTTAATTCAGTAATTCACCAATATTTGACCCATAATTTAATTGTGAAAAGAAACTTGCGTTTTAATAAATAACTAACAAATTCTGTGATATTCAACTTTACTACTACTACTCTAATAATAATAACAATACATTTGCATTTAAAAATAAAATAAATAAATAAGATTTTCCAATAAACACCGCAAATCACATAACATTTTCAAGGAAGAAAAATCAAGAAAAATATTAAATTACATGCCAATCAAATCCAGGTTTTCCGAAGAAAACAAGTTTATCTACAAATTGAAACTCCCAATTTCACAAGCATGAAACACAATAACACTACAAAAATAAAAAGAACAATTGAATAATAAATGCACATATCATGTGGAAAAGAAAAAAAAAATTGCATGCACAAGAAGTTCAGCGCCACGCCTCCCTTTGTTCTGTGCATGAATTCGCACGCCTAATCACGCTCACTTCTTTGCTTCTCTCTGCTACATTATGGTAAACCTCCGCTTCATTGCTCTGTTTCTTCGACCCTTTCTTCGACTGACTCCATCTCCTTCCCTGCCCCGATTTCGACCTCGGGATTCTCGCTTGGTTTCTTCCACTTCCGAAGTAAGCATCTCCGCCTTCAAGAGCGTTTCTCATGCTGCTGTTGCTCCCACAGTTCAAGATCTCGCTTAGATGGCCTTTTCTGTCGGGTGGAGACTGCACTCGTTCGATTTCCTCCTCCTCGTGGATCTCAGATTCGCCTACGTTTGTTGCAGGCTTCGGTTTGCTGTGGTGAAGATCGTCATCCGAGGGCTCCACGGAGTGTGAAGATTCCACGACGGAATCTTCGCGTTGTCTCAAGGTTTTGACGATGAGAGTCTTGAGGAAATTCATTACTTGCACAGCATACATCAATGCTGTGAGAGGATCAGACATCTATACACCAAAAGATAAAATCATTACTCATTATCAACAGGGACGGAGCTAGGAATTTGTGTATGGTCGGACGAGATTTCAAAAAAATAAATCCGAAGAAAACAAGTTCTCCTCAATATCAAATGCTACCATATTTTGAAGAAATGAACTAAAGGAAAACACACAGAATGAGAAAAAAACTCAACTAAAAAATAAAAATTAACTCTATATATTATAGTCGAGCCCGGTATGTGGCTCTATCCCTATTTATCCACGCTTGAACCATATAGGAAAGAAGAAGAAGTTTGATCAATATACCTGAGTCATGTTTGGGGCGAAAACCATGGCAATGTTACGAGCATTCATCTTGTTGAGATGCTCGAACTGAGCAACGTCGGCCATTAGATTGATTGCCCAATCCAACAGTGCAGCTTCTGTGGGAGGAAGGAGGGTCACGAGGTGAGCACACTCGTCCTCCGACTGCGCCTGCATCACGTGCTCCGGATCCAGAGAATCCAACACCCCTTTAGGCAGCTCTCTGAACCAAGCCTACATACACAAATCAATCATGAAATTGGGATCAAATTTATAAAAAAGTTGGGACTTTTTCTTTGTGAGGGAGGAAAAGAAGAGAGTACCTTAATTAGACCTGCTAAACAATGGACATCAATGTTATCTGGAATCAGTCCATTGTTTAGTTGTTCTCTCACATACTCTTCTTGTCCATTCTCTGGATTGATTCTGAAGATTCCCTCGGACTGGGAACGGGATGCAAGATTAGTTAATCGTTCGAAATTGCAAGAGTACAATACAACATTCACACTAACACAAGATGATGCTACCTCGAGGCCTCTTTGTGAGTACAAGCGTCGTTGCATCATGAGTAGTATGGTAGGCACGCAATTGCCTCTGCAGTCGAAAGAGAGCTGCATCGACTCTGTTGAGACTCCGAACACTCTCGTACTACTCGAGGACAAAGTATATTGAAGTTAGTACAGGGTGGAAACTTAGAAACTGCCAGCAACAATGCCCACCATAATCATGATAATGTGTTTCAAGATTGCTGAACACTACTAAAGAACATGAATATTTTGACCTCAAGTAAAGCAAGATTAATGAATATTGACAGAACAGAATGTGAAAATACAAAGCATACAAGAACATAATATTCTCAGACATTAATGCATTCCCCATTGCTATGTAACCAAAAAACTTCAAGATTTATTGGAAATTTCTTGATTTCCTCATACTCATGTTGCTATGCATTCAAGAAAGAAACACAATCCCATATCATGATTCATTTCAAGGCACAAACTTGATAACATGCTGAAGCAATAAAGCATTACAAAATTCCACAAAAACACCTCCAAGAACACATCACCATAGACAAAAACAAGCAACAACTCTTCATGTAAACTTCAAGAAACACACACACAGAGAAACACACAGAAAAATGGGAGGAAGCTGACCTGGCACTAGGAGGCCTCCTAGGAACCTCAGGTTCAAACTCCACAGGAAGGCCAAGAAAGCCATTAAACCTATCAAAGGTAACATGAGCAACATGCCTAACATTAGTAGGGCAACCAATCTCCATTATCTGTTCTTGAGCCCCACTCCTGCTTCTGCAACCCACCAAAGATTTCCTAAAAACAGTCAAGAAAACAGCCAAGACAGGCAATTGATCCCCTTCCTCCTCTCCTATCTCTCCACTCCCACAACTCCTCCTGCAAAAATCCGACCCATGGTCGACGAGATTCTTCTGGGACAACTCAAGAGCGTTAGAAATGGAGGTTGAGGGCAGTTGTTGAGGTGGGGAGCGAAGTATCTCTGTCATATTTTCCTCCTTTAAAACGGATTGTGCGTGTTGTGTGTGTTTCAAGATTTTGAGGGGGGGGTTTGATGGAGGGAAAAATATTGAATTGGGGAAGTGTTGGGTGGTTGGGATCGATTAATTAATCTCTTGTTTTGAAGTGAAAACTGAAGGTTAATGATTATGGGGTTGGTGGAGGATGGGTGGATTAATGGTGTAAGAAGAAGACAGGAAATTTTAATGGAATGCTATGAAATGAAGTAGAAGTAGTAGTGCTCTTTTGTTGAGTAGAGTTTGATTCAAGTAAAGTTTTTTTTTTTTTTTTTTTTTTTTGGTGTGTGTGTGAGGAAGGTGGGACTTGTACATCATGATCTATATCTTTCCTCATGCTTTATTTGCACTTTATTTTTCAGCATAACGTATATATTTTGGTGATATTAAAGATTTGTAATTCATCTTCTTTTTTTTTCTCACTTTTAATAGTATCAATTAGCACTTTCTATAAGGGTAAGTGCATTTTAATGAATCAGTTGATTATACGTAATGCAAGTGTCTACATATAAAATCAAAGACTGTGTCTGTGAGTTGGCATGTGGTAGTGGGAATGCCCGAGACTCAGTGGCAAAAAGTCTCGAGTTTGAGTCATCACTGATACAGCCTTTCAATTTCAGTTAAAAATGTTACAAAACAAAAAATCAAAGATTCTCAAGTTCTCAAGCATGAATATTTTGTTAATGATATGCATGTATTTATAAAATCTTATGTGACAATTGTACATGCAATAAAAAAAATCCCATGCAAGTATTTCCCCAAAAGAAATAGAGACTCCATGTATGAAAGAGAATACTTGAGAATGGAGCACATGATATTAGGCACAATAATATATAAATATTACTCCCTCCGTCCCGGACCACTTGGCCTGTTTGACTTATTGACTTCATAGTATCCCATAAAAGAAACAATACTTCAAAATTATATCTTATAACCCGTTTCCCGGCTCGATGAAAATGCGTGCTAAAAAGTCAATAAGTCAAACAGGCCAAATGGTCCGGGATAGAGGGAGTATTGTTTAAAAATTATGGAGTGGCATGTCACATGAGGAATAGTTTATCAACAAAAATCTAAAAAATGACAGGTTATCTTAGGTGGATCCACAAGAATGATTAACAGTTCACATCTTGAAGTAACTTCTCACTAATATTTGTCCTACTTAGTGCTCTAGAATTTTAGGTACTATTTCAACTAATAAATGTATTTTGGTACTACATTTATGATTTAACCAATAAAGGATTTTCTCCATATGATTCAAATATGGATTTATTTTAAATGCACTCTAACTACTTCCACCAGCTTATAATAATGGCCACTGATCAAGAAATTATTGCCTTATTGGCATTTCATGATGCATAATTACAAAAAATCGTCACGTTCCTGTCAAATGGTAAATATAGGCTGTACAGCATTTTGGTTTTAAACAGGGTTTCACAAAATTTAATTTTGAGTTCTCAATTATAGAATGAAAAATATTAACAATTTGAACACTCTCAGGAGAGACCTTGTTTCGTGAATTTTTTGGGTAGAGGAATAAATGTTGTAAATTATTATGAAAATTAAAGATTTATAAGCTCTAGCCTGTACTATAGAAAATGAAGTTTAATTGCTTTGCGCATACTCTACTTTATATTTATCAACACACATAATCATAGAATAATAGAATAGACAAAATGCTGTATTTGAGGGTAGGTTATGATGCACCTAACATTATTTCAATTGTATTTTAATAATAGTTTGTAAAACAGAATGAAATCAATGGTTGGAAGAGGAACAAGAGGAAAAGGGAGTTGTGTTATTTTATTTTTATTTTTTCCATGGTTCTACCAAACATGTTCTGCTAGACAAATTTTGGCATGTTTTATACGTACTCGGAATCATCTCAATCTCATACTATATACTCTCTCCATCCCAACGAAGACGAGGCACTTGTGGGAGTATTCAACTTTATCATATTCTATATAATACTATATGTGAAAAACCAAATAAAGTATACAAGTGTTGAAGCCTTGAAGGAGAGGAGAGGAGAGGAGAGAAGCACACACTTTTCTTTTTATTCTTTTACACTGATATTACAGGAGTATATAAATAAACTAGAAAAGCCATATAATTGAAACAAGAATCGGAGAAAAGGGCCGCCATTAGTAACGGTTGTGACAGAATACATAAAGCTAAAAAAAAGCAAAAGCAATAATTTATTATGGATTCTAAGGGTCTAAACGGGAGGATGTTTTTCAAGAAAAGAAACGCTCCTTCATTTATTTATACGGTGGAAAAACACTTTTGCAACAGATTTCAAACATAGAATATAAATAAAGTGCAAATTTAGTATCTAATCAAACACAATATCATTTATAATAGAAATTTCCAAATAATGCACCATCTTGGTTCATAACCAAAAATAAGGGCAGAAGATTACTACATAATGTTGAAATCAGTACAGCTACAGCATTCCATAAGAGCTGACCAACTACAGATTAAAGATTGGATGCATACACAAGCAATGTACAGTTACTGTGGTCTACTAACCGGCTCGAGAGCTTCGACAGTTACCACACTGTTGCCTCTAATTACCTGCAATAGAAGCAAACAACAACATTCGTAAGGTTTGATCGATCATCATCATGCTGTTGAAAAGATTACAAAATTAATTCTACAACTTCGAAAAGGACTCACCACCATTCCGATGTCAGTTTTCTCATTCCCATTCACCTCCACAGTATTGTCCACCACCAGGTTCATGAACTGATCGAAACCACGTAGAGTTCCAATCACCATGCGGTTGGCATTAAGCTTTACTGAAAATTACACCATAGTAAATGTCTCAGTATGGATATAAATATAAAGGAGAAAAAATAGTACTAGATATTTCCTACAAAGCAATTAATATGTGGGGATAGTTATGATCGTAAGAATGTAAGATGCTGTGATGCAAATATAAAATAGCTGGTTTTTATTAAAGATTTTAAGTTGTGTCCTGGGTTAGAGGTATTTGTATTCATGAACTCCTGAAATGCTGCATAGCTATGCAGTCAATACATATTAAGACATACACAGATAACATTTCAGACACAAATGCATTAGATGTTTAAATGAGTAACTTAAGGCTCGTTTGGTATCCATATACTAGTATATGTATATCAGATATCAGATAAAAGTATGGATATCAGATTTTAGGTATGGGTATGAGATTGATATCTAATACCTCCATCCCTTTGGAATAGTTACATAACTTTTCGACACATAAATGTTTAGTGTTTTAAGTGAGTTTGGTAATTGAGGATAATAATAAATTAAGATTATAATTACTATTTTATTTTATTATTTATTAAAAAATAAAATTTAAATAATAAATTGATTAGTTATTTTTAACAAATACGGAGTAATAAAATAAAATATTAAAGAATTAAATAAATAATAAAATAAATATTTTTATAATTTTTTAATTATTATAATTTTTTAATTATTATAAAGTTTTAATTATTATAAATTTTTAATTGTTATAGATAATAATTATAAAATAAAACAAAATAATTAATTAATTACTAATTCACTTTATATTTTATTATATTTTTATTATTTATTAAAATTATTTATTTATTTATTAATATTTTATTTTATTTTATAAGAAGAAGTTTACGAATTAGAGAAGGAGTGGATGGGGGCATATTTAGGAATGAGTTTGGAAAAAGAAATGAGTGATACTATACCTAATATATGTATATGAATACCAAACGACCCCTTACAGTTTAAGCCAACTACTATAGAAGTGTATAATCCTCCCTCCACCAACGATAAACGCACTTAGAATCTTTCAGCATGTATAATACACTACATCAAATAGAACCTAAATTTTATCTAAACATCCACTTTTCGGCACCTAAAAATGTGCTCTGAAAGATTCTACAGGTGTTTATCGTGGATGGAGGGAGTACAAAATAAAAATTCAATCAGGATGTGTAGATGGATAAGATTATGCAGACAGAACAATTGGAATCCAAACACCAATTTTCTGAAGAGTGCTAAGGTAAAAAGCTACTATAATTTATCGGTTACACGAACTACAAAGACCATCACACTTGCCTAAGCAAGCACAGAATTCCAAAGGAACTTAGTTATTTGTAAGCCATGACCATTACAAATTCGGCATTGCAGCATATATTTACCAACTAACTGCTTCCATAACACATCATGTACTTAAGAGAGTAAACGCTTCACATCTCAAAAAGTGTTACTTAAAATAAATACCCAATCAAAACATATCGGTGCTTATATTATGAATTTCAGATAGGTTTACAGTAACAAACACGCCTAAAAGGAGAAAAAGGGCAGTACTATAATTATTGCTTGGCTTCAACTTTCACTAGTACATCTACATTTGCATCATGAAAAGACATAGAATGGTTTTACTTCATCATGAAATCGACAGATTAGCTAAATCACACATATAAACAGCACCAAGATTACGTATAAAGCAGAATCTCAGCGTGAAAATTGAAAGAAAAAAATAACGCGATGATATTTAAAAACAAGGGCATGATTTCAGGAGAAAGCTAACAGCGAAAACGATAACTAATTAGCAGTTGAGAGTTCAGTAGTATTCAAGGGAAAAATCAGAAGGGGTAAACGAGAACTCACTCTGTAGCTTCTTGTCCATGTACCTGCGGATTTGAAGGGGAAAAACAAGGTTTCAAATCTCAATCACGCATTAAACAAGATTAATTGGGAAAAAATAAATAAAAAGAAGATAAAATTACTTACTTCTTGAGATCCGGAGGCTGTCCCGATCTGCTCATGGCTGTTGATTCCTAGAGAGAGAAGGAGAGAGAGGATTCCGGTCAGGGTTTACCACTCGTCGAAAACCCTAGAAATTAAGGTGTCAAACACTAAGGAAAAGAATTGAGCTGAAATCTTATACGAAACGCTGCAATATTAATGGGCTCCTGGCGCGAGCCCAATACTGGGCCCAACGGGCTTTAAATATCCACTTTGGGCCAGCACTAGGCCCAATAGGCTTATGAAACATTACGATGAGTTTTGGGGCACTACGTAAGTGGTTAAATAAGAAATTTTATACTACCCCATCCCATTTATAATGAGCCCACTACATTAAAATTGAGTGTATATATAATAATCAGTAGGATCTTTATGAACGGGACGGATGGTGTATTATATTTGTGATCAAATGGAGAAATACCGTTTCATGATAAGTCATAAACTCTGAATTTCTAAATATTGACAGATCCCGGGAAACACGTATAAGAAAAAAATTAAATTAAACTAATATTTTGATTATGTAAGTTCCAACTTATTGACTACTATCTCGTGAGTCACGATTCATGACTGTACTCCACGTGAAAGTGTTACCACGCATGTACATACATGCATCAACCCATCACAAATTAAGGTTATATTATGAAGAAAGAAGTAGCGTACGCTTCATAACTTTTTTGAACTTAACGTTTTTTATTGTGATCATCTATGCCTAGTATAGATAATGGGTTTAACTATTGAAAAAACACTAACGTTTGATCCGATTTTTGTTTTGAACGTAAATCGTTCAATAATGATACCACTTCGAGTGAAGTATACGCCCGTTGATGCACTTGGGATCTTCTGTCTCAATTCCGGTATATCAATTGCGTCTCAAAAGTTAATGTCTAATAGTTTTATGCATTTTTCAGTAGATGTTATTTATAATAATTTTGTTTAATTTTATGATTATTTTGAAGGGTTCACCCATCCCTGTTAGGTAATTAATTATTTTTAGCATTTAATTTTACTTTTATTAGTATATTAGAGTTGATAAATTCAAAACTAAAGTACTGTACATATATTATTTTTTTAAAAATAATTTTTCTCATAAATGTCTATTATGATTTACAATATTATAGTATTTTTATTTTTATAAAAGCCAATATAAAAGTAGTATAAATTAAATTTTGAAATACTATTAGAATATTATTTTGGAGATAAAGGAGACCATTCCCCGTTAATGTACAGTTATTTTATAAAAAGTTAGATCTGATTTCATAAAAAATGACCTTATATCCATAGGACTGAGGGAATAATTATTATTGTTCTTCACGTTCTTAGGAAAATTATGGTGTGTCTATTTCAATAATATATATTATTTTATCTGTTTCAAGATTAATGACGCGTTTTTTTTCTTTTTTTTTAGCACACATTTTCACCCTTCTCGATGATGGGTTTTAAAATAAATTTTTAAAGTACATTTTCTTTTACGAGATACTACGTGTGTCGTAGTATCCCGTAAATAAAAAAATATTTTAAAAAATATTTTAAAACTCATCATCGAGAAGCGTTAAAATATGTGCCAAAAAGAAAGAAAAGAAACGTGTTAGAGTATTTTATTAATTTCATGCGAAATAGTGTTATGCAAGTTCTATTTGGACCGTAGAAAATGGCGAAGGTTGACTTGACCTCGAAAGTAACCTCAAGAATCCAAAGTCAACTAATATCCATGTACTTTGGATTCTTTGTGTATATTTTAATTATTGCGTTAAATTGTACAATTCAAAAATGCTAGTTGCAAGCATTCCATACATATATCGAGTACAAAAGGCAAACGGAATAATATTAATTTTATTAAACCGTCTTTGTTTACTTATTTTCCAATATTGATCTTGAATGGCTCGCCACCACTCTAGTGCCTAAAAACTAGAGTTGTTAGTTGACTAAAGTACTGCATAATATGATTAGACTAATTAACATTTCTATTTAGGTAATTTATTAATTTTGTTTACACTTTGAAATACAATAGCATACATGACACTATCATTTTATAGATAGGTAGATTAATATGTCCATATGTATAAATTAAATATGTTATTTTGTCTCTGTCCCTATTTTTAAAAAAATTGATGGGACAAAATAAATATTTTTGAAAAATTATTCATATTTTTATAAATTCATGGGTAATTAGAGACAATTTAATAAAGTTGAGGTTGGGGAAACTCCATATAGCCTTGCCCCTTATTTCAAACCATAAAATAGCTATCGCCATTTCACCAATCATATTCCTATTTTTATATAGACTAGTCCTACTACTTGGGAAATATATTGATAACTAGAGGTAATCCTACTATGGGGAATCCTCATTCTTAGGTATTACCTCCATCTCAACTAATTAAAGACATTTATTATAGATCCAAAAACCAAGATAGTGAGCAATATGTGACTGTAATTAATTATGAGGAGAGAGAGTTAATTGTAGTCAAGTATTTTTTGTCATTTTAGGAAATGTGTCTAATTGTTGAGACGGACCAAAACGGAATACGTCCCTAATTAGTTGAGATGGAGGTAGTATTTATGATCTAAAAATTCTATAATATTAATGTAACATTCGCCACTAAATTATGACTTAAATGATGTCATATATAATTTAATTTTTACATTCGTTTAAAATTGTCATTTTGTTATTTTATTTTCAAGTTTTTTGGATGTTTACAGATTGAATGAATTTTTATATTATAGGGAAATTGTATTATAATTACATGTGAACTTGCTAAAACAACCACTATTATAAAAAATAAAAAATAAAAACTAGACCAACATATATATTATTTAATACATGATTATATATTATTAGTAATGTTTGAATATCTAATAATTGGCATCTAATCATACAGTAGTGTGGAACCAAGTCTAATTTGAAAATCTTGGTGAAAGACCACATATATATATATATATATATATATATATTTTAGTTATGGACCATTAAAAATGATAGAGCCCCTACTAATCATAGATCTTGGCCTAACAACTTGCTGGTGCACCTTCTATTCATATATTATAATCTTCTATCAATCTTTAAGATTAATGCACCACACAAATAAAAATGTAATTTCAACATACTAAATTTTAGATTTCCTTTTCTCTACATATTTTCTATATAAGATTTGTTTAGCTAAATGATAAATAAATGAAGCTGTTGATATGTTAAAAAATAAATAAAAAAAGGGTTAGAACAACCATATGCAATCCCCTATATAAATCATATTATAATTGCTCCTTTAAATCCCCCTATATTAAATTGCTTCTGATTAGTTTTTTTTTTAGTTTACAGCTTCTAACTGTCATTAACTACTAAGTCAAAACTGATGAAATTTTAAAAGATTCCAAATGCATATGATCAGAGATCTAAACAACCGCAATCATGGTCTCTTAACTAACCCTAATTTAAAGTCAAAAGGAAGACTACCCCCACCCCCCACTCCACCCACCCAACCTCCAAAAAACACTACAAAACCCACCCTTTCCCTCTATGCAACAGTCAAGAAAACCATACATAAATCATTCCCACATCTCTCCAACTCCATCACACACACACAAGAAAGAAAGAAAGAAAAAAATGCTAACCAAGAAATTCGGCTCGATGAAGAAGCTAGCGAAGAAGGTGAAGTCCATCAACAGCAACGACGAGCCGTCGAACTCCGAGACCTTGCTCCGGTTCGGCTCCTCCCCTTCCGCCGCCTCGACGCCCACCGGAACCTTCGCTCTTTACGTCGGAGAGTGCCGGCAGAGGTTCGTAGTCCCGACGAGCTACCTCTCGCACCCTTTATTCAAGATCGTGCTGGAGAAGGCGTACAACGAGTTCGGATTCCGCCAGAGCAATGGCCTCGTCGTACCGTGCAGCGTCGCCGCATTTCAAGAAGTGATTAACGCAATTGAATGCTGCAATCCCAGATTCGATTTCGGCGAGTTGGTTGAGGAATTCATTTAGGTTTAAGGATTTCTTGGCCATTGTACAGTGCAGTATACGTAGGTATCGATCTTAGCTAGGTTAAGACAAGAAATATAGGTTTTGTACGAGGTTTTTGAGTACAAGCTAAGCTAGCACAAAAACAAAAAAGCTAGCACAAAATTATTCGAAGTCGACGATATATATCAATCAATGTATGTAATTATGTAATTTTCTTTTTTCAGCATCAAATAAATTAAAAAAGAAGTCGGATTAAATTAGCTAGATCGGGTTGTTGGTAGAACTACCAGAATTTAACAACTTAGTTAATTAACGATTTATTTATAATCGATCGAGATCCAGTAATCCATGCAATGATTTACTGTTGATTGTACTTAGCTTGGTGCGTATTTAATTAATTTCTCTATACTCGCATGATTTATTTTATTTCTTTTGAATTAGGATGCAGTGGTTATCTATGATGAAGATTTGATCTCAAATTATCAAAAAAAGTATAGTTGTGAAAGCCGAAACTCAGAGAGTTTGAGTACTAATTAAATGCTTAATTAAGAGTTGTTTTTGTTTGAGAATTTTGAGACAACATACACGTTAATTTTATCTAGCATCTTTTGAAAAAAATTATATAATGCACTTACTGAATTGTTAGATTGAAAATGGCTGCAAACTTCTTGGAGTATATATACAAAGGAAAGGGAATAGATTTAGTATTTTAAACTCGTGGAAGTGATACACATTAATTAACAAATAAGGTTGTATTTTCTTTTATTTCTTTAATTCGTTCCTTTCTGTTTTTAATAATTATTTGGAACTAGCTAATTCCCATTCTACTATTGGAGTTCAAGAATTATTCAGTCCAAGGTTTCTTGCTTGGTCAACGTCAATGTCAACGAAAAATGTAAGGCAAAGTTGCTTTCCTATTTCCTAAGGTGGTCGACCTCTCTAACACTCAAATAGACCAAACCCCTCATTCCAATATTATGCTAGACACGATAAAATATACTAACTCGAATATAAATAATATATATAAAATAAACCTACTATATATATTTGGCCTTTCAATAATTAAACAAAGTATTTATTCGAGCTTGCCACACGCCCCTTTAATTAAATATAGAATAAGTGTACAATTGTCTATGCAAAAATGTTATAAAGTCAAAACGGCCTCTGAGTATTAGATCAAGATTATATCACAAAATCAAGATATATATAGAAGATTATTATCGGAATAAAAAAGGAAGAAAATTAGGGGAAATTTTATTTATGGACTATGGATAGATATAACTTTCAATGGATACATTATTTGATTTATAGGATAAGCACATGCACATCAACATCCATGGTGGCACTATGCATACATATCTAGTCTTGCAATTTTTACTAAAATCACTTGATTTTGGATTTGATAAGTATTCAATATATAATGGTGGACCAAATGAAAAAGAATTTAACCTCTCATATGTGGGTGTAGCTGCTTTTGAAAATGTCAACTTAATTTGACAAATACATGAAAATCCCTTCAACTTCAATATATATGGGGCCATTTCATGTCATGATCAATTTTCCCCTACTAAATTTTTGCAGTGGACTAACTACTTTAATTGTAAATTAAAGTACAAAAAGGCAACAATTAGAATATAATATGGTGGTCAAAATTAGTGATGGTAAATTTCATATAATGCCATTCAGGAAAAAAAAAAAAAAGCTTCAGAGCAGTAAAATTCATTAAATGTTGTAAATAATTTAACTAATCATTGAATAAATGTAATAGTGTCATAGTGTGTGATGTATGATCAATTGCTCATTGAATATATGTTGCAAAATAGTGCAGTGTATAATTTGCAGAAACTGTTTTCTTCCTCTCTCACTCTCTCTCTCTCTCTCTCTCTCTCTCCTCTTTTCTTTTTTTTCCTTTTCCCCTTTAGAGAGTCTAAAAAAAAGCCCACAACTCTATAAAATATATATACATGTGTGTGTGAGTGTATTTAAAGAAGCCCACACGAAAACTAGTAACACCATAGCCCAATCCTGGGAAGACACGACCCTATAATTCTACAGCCCAAAATCCTTGAAGTAAAAAAAAAATAAAAAAAATCACAACCTACGTATATTATATATACTCCCTCCGTCTCGCCGAATAGTATCCCGTAAAAGAAAGAATTCTTTAAAAACCCATTTTAAAACCCATCATCGAGAAGCGTGAAAAAGCGTGCCAAAAAAGGCAAAAAAGAAACAAGGCGAATTCGGCGAGACGGAAGGAGTATATATTAATTTCCCTCAATAAGATTAGGAAATTTACAAATTCAAACATTGTCGGTGCAAAACATGTTTAGGTTTTTCCTTAATAAAAAAAAAACATGTTTAGGATTCGAAAAAAACCATGTTGTTTTCTCAACTCATCGATGCAATAAAGAAATGTCATTATTGAGTGACCCGAACCGGCCCGGCCCATCGCGATAAGATCCAGGTTTTTGACTTTCAACGCAAATAAACAGTTATGAATTTATCCAGTGGGCTACCTACGTGGTTTACGCGCCACTCATGGATAGGAATAAGTAATAACCATAGTCTTCACAATTTATTGCACGTGTCGGAAAAAAGTTAATGAATGGGAAAAAGCACGCCTAATTAAATACTTTTCCACTGTACTTCGATTTGATGTCCAAAACGAGAGAAAATAACAGTACAAGTTTTTAACACACACAGTCCACGTGTTTATATATGTCCATAAGTCGGCATCTACAATCCTTGCATCACAAATCTCAACGTACAAAACAAAAATTATCAAATCAATATACAAGTAATTATAATAATTATGTATATAGTAATACTAGAACCATCGTGTACATGAGGCTTTCAGTCTTTAACTTATATAATGCTTTCAAAAAAAAAACAAAAAAAAAAACTTATATAATGCTTTCAACATGAAAAAAATAAAATAAAATAAATAGAAGTTTTTAAACACTCAAATCGGTCAAATTGGACTTGACAATATCACAATTAAATCTTGTAGATCATTACAACTTTATACGAGGGAGATTTGAAGTAAATTAGGAAACATGGGAGTGATTGTTGACTTTTACGATTGATCTTTCATCTTCGTACCGTTATTAAAACGATCTCTATCTACTTGAATTATTGAAAAATACTAGTCAAATATACTCATTTTTTTTTCTAAGTGTTTTATTTGGCTTTTGTTCTTTTTTCATAATAAGTGTTCAATTTCAAAATTCTATAACGAAATAGTTATATCTATATCATTTTACATGTCTGTTTAACATTCACTCTATCACATCATCTTGGCAATTTTTACTCAAATTGAGCATATTATGATAATAAAATGTGTCATGATGAATGAGACAAAAATAATACTAGTTATAAAATAACTCTGAAATATACTATGCAATAAATAAAATTATTGTGTAATAAGTGTGTTGTGTTTGCCCTAATTTAAATTTAAAAAAAAGAACAAAAAAAAGATTGTTTTGAATGGAGGGAATATCACGTCACTCCAAGTCCCCAAGTTCTTTTGCACGGTCCTCGTTGATAATTAAAGGGAAAAAAACGAAGGAAACAAAAATGTTTCTTGGCGCTTATAATTAATTAAGTGGCCATCGCCTATTAATTGTAAGATTGTCAAGTTGTAATGTAATAAAGGAGGGAAAACATGTATCAACTTCTAAGAGTGGAAAAGAAGTGTGAATGGATAAGCTCAAGGAAACTGTTTTTTGGTCTTCAATTTGTTCTCACTATATTTTCACGAGCTCCATTATGAGAAAGTGCAAGTTACTCATATTATTATAATAAGAATTACAAAAAGGTAGTCCAATTCTCAATATAAATTGGAATTGAACATATAACACTAATAAGGGTTTGCTTGGTATGATGGAATTGAATGAAGTGGAATGGAATGGAGGTAGAAATTATGTAGAAATTTGTACATCATTTCTACCTCCATTCCATTCCACCTCTTTCCATTCCATCATACCAAGCACCACCTAAATATTTTATATAGTCAACGTGCAACTTCCACATATTAATTAGGGCTTCTCGATTCGAGCCACTAGGAAGTATAGTAGTAGTAAACATATATGTATCAAATTTTATAGTCAATATATATACATGTACATACTAGCATTTTAGAACAATATGAAATTGAACATTTAGGAATGAAACATTATTCAATAGTTTTGTAGCAAAAAACAACATAATTGAGCCTTTTTTGTTTTCATCATAATTAATAGGTAATCCATCCATTTCGCTCTATTTGACCTACATATATTCAATATATGTGTTATAAAATACACAAACAGGCCAAATGTAGGAAAACACATGGAGTATTATTAATACAATTGTGATAATAATTTTCAATTTTTTTAGCAAACCAAGAAAAATTTATTTCATTCATTCAAGGTCTGGTTTAATATTCAAATATACAATTGTAGCAAATGTAATTTTATTTTTATTTTTTTTAAAAAACAGGTTTTAATGGTTATCAAAATGAAGCAATTAAATGACTTTTCAAAACAATGGTAGAATGTCGGTTGTTATAACTAGACTGTAAAGTACTACTATCATAACATACCCATTTTCCTCTCTCGATAAATAACATAATGTCAATCTAGAGCTTAATTAGGACAACGAAGCGCAACTCAGTTGGTAAGACGTTTTCTCTCCAACTAAAAGGTCGGGGGTTCGAGTCATATTGAGTGCGTGTGTGAGTGTATGAGTGTTGTGAGTGCCTGATAAAAAAGAAAAAAAAATCTAGTGCTTAATTAGTGGTTGGTTCACTTCCACCAATTTTTATTTATTTATTTAAAAAAAGAAAGCAATATATAATAATTCGAAGAAAAGGATGGAAGCAACAATGCCAACGGTTCAAAGTAGAGATTAGAAATTTATTTTCAATAAAGATTCACGTGTAAAGATCAATAATAAAACATTATTATTAGTATTTTTTCACTAAAGTACCAAATACTCCGTGGAAGCGTCAAATAAAGTCCGATATTTCTGTATTTTAATTATTTTGAATAAATAATAAAGCCCGAACCACACGCCGACCAGCCCACCTTATCCACGGCTTTTTCCATCACTGGCAACACAAATCGAGAGCAACCGGCTAAGAAATTGCCCAGATCGCTTAATCTCACCATACAATCCATGTTATAGGTGGTAATACCACGTTAGGTCTTCATTTGTCTCAACCTATCTATCTGAAATGCATATTCTAACTTCAGTATTTTCTTCCGATTTTCGGCAAAACAATGAGTATGTAAATAGAAGCTTCGTTTTATTTGAATCGTACGAAAATGGAGCCATGAACAATGCACGTGACCATATTTAAGAGCTGAAGAATTATCTAACTCAGAAAGGAAAATTAAAAAGTAAACAAAAGAAGATAAAATTAAGATTCTATCTCTACAGTTTAAACTTTGAAGATGATACATTTGAATTTTGGAAGGAAATCGAAGCAGAAAACCAAGATTAATTCCTCAAAATATCGGTGAATCAGATGTGGCGAAGCATTCACCAAATTCAGAATGCTGTTCCAATAATTCTTATTATCTTCATAATTATCACCACCTTCTCCGCCACCGCTGCAGCCGCCGTCGTCGGAGAAGCGCCGGTCACCGAACGAAGTGCTGAGCAGCAGATTCGTGAACTTCTCGACGAAGTTCCTGCTCGGCACGTGCTCCGAGCTCTCCCGCACCGCGCGGGGAACGCCGCCGTCTCCTGCAGCGCCTCCGTGAACGGCGCCGCCCTCCCGATCCGGTCGCCGTACTGCGCCAGATCCTTCCACTCCTCCTCCCCTTCCCCCTTCATCAGCCCGCCGTCGCACGACCCGGTCGATTTCCTCACGAAATCCACGAACGCCGCCGCGCTTTTAAGGGCTAGAGGTGTGTGGGTTGTACGAAAGTGTGTTTTTTGGGGGCTGTGGGTTAAATTAGTAAATTTACCATTATTTATATTTATTTTAAAAAGAGGGGGTTGTGAGGAGTAAATGGGGGGCTGTGGATAGAATTACCCTTCCGTGGGATATTTCCGTGGGCCATGATTGGGAGTGTGGTTTTCAACGTGACCAAAAAAATTCAACACGTGAATTAAACTTGTCCCGAGCCCGCGGCCCAGGAACGGGCCCACGAGAAACTACACTTCCATTTCTTCATAATAATAATAACAATACTAATAATTGAAATGAACGAGAATACATGGTAGTCCGTCTTTTCTTATTTTAGCAATTATTGGTGGTTCCTCATTTTTATTTTCTTTACTAAAAAGTGGAAATATAATACTCACCATCCACGATTTTCTTTACATACAGTTTGGCTTTCTAGTTAGTTTAAGGTTTTATAACCATGAATTTTAAAATGGATTTTTTAGATTAATACTCCCTCCGTCCATAATCTCTTGGACCTTTTTTTTGAGCACGCGTTTCATGCTTCTTGATGATGAGTTTTAAAAATAAATTTTTGAAGTATTTTTTCTTTTACGAGGTACTACATGTGCCGTAATATCCCGTAAAAAAAATACTTCAAAAATTCATTTAAAAACCCATTATCAAGAAGCGTGAAAATAAGTGCAAAAAAAAAAGTCCAAAAGATCATGGACGGAGGAAATAATTTTTTATTGGGTACTACAACACTCTTAATACCCTATAAAAAGAACTAAACTTCAAAAATCCATTTAAAATCATCATTATAAAATCCCAAAATTAGCTAGAAAGTTAACTGTATCTAAAGATTGTGGACGGAGTGACCGAGTGAGTATGAAACTATTTGATTATCGAATTATTATTACAATTTAAATAAATCTAAGTGTGTTCGGCCATCTACAGAATTTCTAGGATGATGATGATTGTATATAAATTCTAAGGCAAGCTTTCTACACATATTACACCGTCCAATTAAAAGCATGACATTTTTTCCCTATTGAAAAAATCCTAGCAAAATTATTATTTGCAAGATAAAATAAGATATATGTATATGTGCATTTACACACATATTGTGATACGTCGTACTACCATGCTAATGTGTGTTATTTATAAATATAATGTAATTCGAAAGTCAGAAATATAAGAGCTCAACATCTCAACTTATTTCGACACGCGTTTATAAAGGCATGTAAAATTCGTACTTAGCCTCCAAATTTACAAAAATATCATTAAAATTACTATAATAGGGATTGGGTAACCTCGAGTTGAAAATCGACCGAGCGCAATAAGTTTAGGTTTGACTTGATCAAGTGTAAATCTTATATAATATACTCTGTTTATTATCACTTTAATTTTTATTTAATAGTAGTACATATATTCATAATATGCAGTGGCGGAGACACTCATGTACGCCACTCGTGTCTTTGGGTTGACTTTCTAATTTAATACTACCTCCATCCCACCTATTAGTCCACTTTGTTTTTGGAATAATAGTCAATGCAATGTAGGATATGTGGTTGTAATCAATTCTAAGGAGATATAGTTAATTGTAGCCACAAATTTTTTATCATTTTAAAAAAAGTTAACTAATAAATGGGACGGACCAAAATGGAAATATAGACTAATAGGTGGGATGGAGGTAGTAGTTCACATATTCAAAATATGTGTAGACAAATGCAATGGCGGAGCATGCCTTTGGGCTTTGGGTACCATCTCAATCATGCATTTTAAAAAAAAAATAAATTTAACTCTTGAAAAAATAATTAAATCTTTTGTATTTTGTGCTAATCGCAGTACGAAAGCCCCTAAATAAAATACTAAATCGAATTGTAGGAAAAAGGAATTTTTAAATTTTGAACTTAAAATTTAAAAAAGTTATGCCCCTACTGGTATTGCTGGCTTATTTTTTTGGCTCCGCCCTCAACGAATGATGGGAAGGTATGTAGCTCCAATTGCACTCAATGCAATATATACACTATATACAAAACAAATAATCAAATGAAAATACAAGCAACCGGATTTACCTATACTCAAGCAAGATAGATACCAAAATAATAATAATAATAATAATAATAATAATAATAATTATTATTATTATTATTATTGTAGCACAACGGGACTTTTGAATATGAAATTATATAGCACATGCTAAAAACTTCGTGGCTGACATAGATAAATTATTTTTTAATTAAATGCAATTTGAAAAAATAAAGTAAAAAAGGATAATGGTAGAGCAAGACGCGTTGCATAACAATAATAGGAATCCGTTTAAACAAACTTGAATTATTTCCGCAAAAAAGAAAGTGACTTCTAACTAAAATAATCAATAAATTCCCAATTTTCAAATACACCCCGAGAAACCTAATAATTCGTCACTTTACAAATTTTCATAATTTATTTATCACTGCACACTAACCACTTTAATCCATCAAGTAGTCAAGTTGATGAGACGATGAAAACGCTTCTGGCTCACTAAATCAAAAGATCGGGCGTTCGAACCAACACGTTAGGAAAATGAGGAACTATTATTGATTCTCATCTCATAAAAAAAATATAATCAAGTTGACAAAAGCAAAAGGAATACCCTCAAAAAAATAAAAAAAAATAAAATAAGAATGCAAAAGGAAAGAGCTAAAAAAGTAAAGCCGACGATTTAGACGTCTCAATCTAAATTCGCCTCCGCTTCCGCGCTCCATAAATAGTCGAGCTCTCCTCCTCATCACCTTCATATCCACTCCCTCTCTTTTCCAATTATCCATTACTTTTCAAATACAAAAAAATTTAATTATTTTCTTCGAATACAATGGAAAGCAGCAACGTGAAATACGAAGAGGAGTACATAGTGAGTCCACGTGGAGCGAAGCTATTCGTCTGCAGTTGGAAACCTACGAAGGCGGAGCCGAAGGCTCTGATCTTCCTCTGCCATGGCTACGCCATGGAGTGCAGCATCTCCATGAAAGGTGAGATCGATCGAGCTCTGTTAAAATCGAATCTACTGCTTAATTTCGATTTCGATTTCGATTTTGATTTTATTAATCGATTGATTCGAATAGGCTGCGCTTCTCGACTGGTTGAAGCTGGTTACGAAGTCCACGGCATCGACTGCGAAGGCCATGGGAAATCCTCCGGCCTTCTCGGACTCATCAATAACTTCGACGACCTCGTCGACGATCTCTCCGATCACTTCACCAATATTTCCGGTCAGCAGATTTATTTGAATACGAACTCTTCCCTATATATAATATAATATACTATAATATAATCTAAAAGGGATGAATTGTCGTTTGATTAGTTTGAATTGTTCCAAGTTCAACCGTTGGATAGTTGGAACAGAGTAGTCTTTATGCGGGTTTTATTTATTTTTAATTTTTTTTTTTAATTGAAGGGTTTAATTAATTAAGTAAGGGCGTAATTAATGGGATTAATAAATGGAAGTGGAGATTTGACTTGATCTGGTGTGATTTGAATTGGATTAATTAATGGAAAATGCAGAGAGGAAGGAGAATAGGAAGAAGCTAAGGATATTAATGGGGGAATCAATGGGAGGAGCCATGGTCCTACGCTTGCATAGAAAAAAACCCGACTTTTGGGATGGTGCCGTCCTCGTCGCCCCCATGTGTAAGGTATGTATACAATACTCTTTCTCTCTCTCCATAAAAAACGTACATTGTTTTTTTTATTCGGCCGTTATCAAACATGAACTCTATATTCATAATTCTCCTCTCACCGTCAAAAGTCGACCGAAATTCATTTTAAAGTATGTTAAAGTGAAATACATCCACTCATTATAAGTATTAAAACATGAACCGGAAGATTCTGTTTGCGTTTCTAACGGGCGGGACGAATATTATATATTTTTCTCTTTTTTATCTAGTACTAGTATTTTTTTAAAGCAAAAAAAACTTATTTTGTAGTATGTTAATGGAGAATTTCGACAAGCTTTAGTGGTAGGGACGAAATCACAACTTTATTCGTTTGGAAATTTAGAGAGTAAGATAGAGTCAAGAGCAAACAACCCACAAAAATAATTTTTACATAAATTAAGATACGGTGATTAAATATATATATATGCAATTGCTTTAGTTTTAGTCCTTTAGGAACTTTTAATTTACTATAAAAAATCGACAACGGAATTATAAGTTATTCCAAGCTGTAGAAGAGATATCTCAACGGAATAATAATAATAATAATAATAATAATATAATCGAGGAGTCTTTATCTATACTTAACGGTGCCGTTCTATGAATTGATTAATAGTTGTTGACTATCGCCATGAAATACATGTCACGTTACGTATCAAGCCCCCAAATTTTTAACTTGTGAAATTTAATAATTAATTGAATAAAAAAAAATGCAGATTGCTGACGAGATGAAACCCAGCCCAGTGGTTATCAAGATTTTGACTGCCTTGGCTCGCATCATTCCTACGTGGAAAATCACTCCAACTCCAGATGTAATTGACCTTGCCTTCCGGGACCCACAAGTTAGACAAGAGGTATTTTTTTTTTTATTTTTTTTCAATTCTTAGAAATGCTGCTCTGTTCATGTCAATAATTTTTCCGTTTATAATTTATAATATATTTTTTAAATATATTAACACATCAGCTGTAAATATATTAAGTATGTCAATAATGGATAGGAGAGTATTAATTGTTTTATTTATTATCTAGGCCACTTGTGCAGAATAATCTTATGTTCAAACTTAATTTAAAAAAAATAAAATAATAATTAATATTATAATGTTTGCAGGTTAGGTCCAACCCTTACACATACAAAGGCCGGCCTCGATTACAAACTAGCTACCAACTGTATACAGTCAGTACGGATTTGGAAAAGAGACTTGAAGAGGTAATTTTTGGTTCTCTCCTAATTAAATTCTTATTTAATTTTCGATTTTTGGACTATTTCTTTTAGATTATTTGATTTAATCATATTTCATTCATCACATTGGGTCCACTCACTTATGACTCAAGTTAATTTGCACCACGTACAACTTGGAATTAGCGAATTTTTATTTAAAATAAAAATATGTATGTGCAGGTTTCGTTGCCCTTCATTGTTCTACACGGAGAAGAAGATAAGGTGACGGACCCATCGGTGAGCAAAATACTGTACGAAACTGCACGCGCCGCCGACAAGACGATGAAGCTGTATCCCGGAATGTGGCACTCGCTGTCGTACGGCGAGCTGCCGGAGAACCTCGACATCGTATTCTCCGACGTAGTCAACTGGGTTGACCAGAGATTGAACGCCCGATTGGAAGAGCAGCTCAAGATTGCTAATGATCATAAGGCCGATTCCACTAATTAATTATTATACTATATATGGATTACTATAAATAGTAATTATAAATTTATATATACACCCAATACTTGTTCAGAGTTTGATGTTTCTTTCTGTCTTATACTGCTTTTTTATTTTTTATTTTTACGAATTACTATTCATTAACGATGTAGTCAATTGTAACGTGTTACTTTACCGAGTTTGAGTGTGTGATATGGCTTGGAAAATATTGGATGAAATAATAATAATCATAATGTTATTTTTTAATTTATTATGTCGTTTTTGTTTTTGTTTTTTTTTTTCCCCGGGATGTCCTACCAAAGTGATGAGTAATTGATCACTTCACTATAATAATCTCAATAATAACAAATAGCGTCCAAATATTGGATTCAGACCCAGTTGAGACTATCAGACCCACCCAGCCTAGTAAAAAAATTAGCACTAATCAACTCGAATTTAAATTTTCCCCACAAACCTAATACTCCTTCTGTCCTAATTAATATGAGACATTTTATTATTTTATACATCACATATGTTTAACAAACAACTCATCTACGTTAGGAACAATTCATCTTCGTTGAGACGGAATGAGTATTTACTAAAGCTTAAAATATTATCGGGTTAAAAAAATAACATGTCCAACCTAGAGAGAAATTATATATTATTGTTGAGTGAAAGTTATCGATTAAATTAAATTGTAAAGAGGAGCTAATAACTCTATTATGTCTTTATGAATAGTTGTTTAATTTCAATGTCAAACCATTTGTTGGGTGAGTTTCGACATCATTTATTGTTTGTGTTGGGTTTACATCAAAGCTTAATTAATCAGTAGGTTTCCTCATATGATGTTTGGATAACAATTATAATCGTGGATTAACAAGTAAGCATAATTATGGTCATCTCAATTGCTTTCATGGCCATCAACCTGTTCAATTTTCAGCCACTAATTGAAACAGATATTTTCATTTTAGCACTTTGTAATGAATTACAATAGCTATTGACTTTTTTTGGGGTCTTCTCTTCTTTCACGATCCTTATTAATTGAATGCATGAGTTATTCCATTTTGTTCTTTAACTTTTAGAGCGGTTGTTGGTGTTATTTTTTTGATGCTTTTTAGTGGAGGAACTTGATAGTAATACTGGTAAAAAGCACATATATAATATTGAGAACGCATCATAATGGATGGTTATTAAATTATAGTTGTACACGAATTGTATATTAGGACCGTCAATTTTTACTACGACATGATAATACGATACAAACACGTACGAAATTAATAGGTTAGTATTTAAGATTATCGTGTTCGTGTTCTTATCGTGTCGACACAATACGGACACAAATCTATCGTGTTGGATACAAGTTGGGATCGTACGTGTAACCCGATAATTTTTATTTATTGTTACTTTAATTAATTTTTTATATTTATTTATGTTCATGTTGAATAAAGGTCGTAGTTGTGTGAACCTGAATAAAATTGTATCATAATCGTGTTCGTGTCGCGTGTGTGTTTGAGCAACTTGAGTCGTGTTCGTGTACGGATTCAACAAATCATTAACAAGTCAAATTCATGTATCGTCTTAATAGATCGTGTTCTTATCAAATTGACACGATAATGGCTCAACCCACATGATTTGGCACCCCTAGTGCATATAAAATTAAATAAATTATGTTTTTTTTATTTTTTTACTGGATCTCCTACAGACACACACATATAGTTCCAACTCCAACTCACAACCCAGATGAGAGAAATGATTTGACCACTTTCCTACTTGATAATTACAAAATTTAATGACTGTGCTTCCGTTCCTTCCACGTTTCTCATTCATTATCATATGGACTATCCATCAATAATATGCCCATGAAAGGCCCAAATACCCGCTGCCCTTTAATGAAGATGGGCCCACTAAGCATGACTATATCCAACGAAAGTGTCGATTTTTTTATCATCGATTGCATTTCTGTGTGACATTTTATATTGTATGATTGTAGCAATAGGTGCTTGTTATGTGTACAATTGTTCATAACCAATTTTTTTATTATTGCGGGTTTTGTAAATATTAGAGATACGTGACAATTATTTATTGATGTAAAGTATCACACAAAAATGCAATAAAGGATTCAGATTGCAATAATAGATGTAGTTAATGTAGCTTATCTTGAAAATGAAAAAAAGAAAATTATACAGCTTAACCAATATAATCTGAACCGTGCTGGGCTGGGCCAACTATGCTGAAATTTGCGTAATGAAAGACCCAAATTTTCAAATTGGGCTAATTTGAATGTAGAAATCATATCATATGAATTTGTGTTATGGATTAGTACTTTATTTTTCTAACAAGAATAAACAATCATAGAATTTATATTACACTTCTAAGATTGAATCAAATCTTCAAAGAAGTAACTGTTCATAATGCATGAAGCATGAATAAATTGCACAACTATATATCCAATCCATATTCAAATTCAAAGCATCCTCAGAAAAATACCATATATAATAATAAGATATAATAATATTATATTATATATAATTAGTAAAATACTAGTAAATAAAAATCTCAATAACTCCCATCAACAAGAATCTTCTTCATACTCCCAACCAGCTCCACCATCTGCTCCCTCGAGTGCAGCGGCGCCGGGTACACGCACGCGCAGTCCAAGGCGCCGTCGCGGACGGTGTCGAAGATGGCGACGGAGGGGCCGACGCCGTGCGCGGAGGAGCAGCCGATGTAGTCCTCCACTCCGATCTCCCGCTTCATCTCCTCCGTGTTGTCGATCACCGGGTCCTCGAACACCGATATCAGCGACGTACGCAGCGACGACGACGACGTCAGCCCCGGATTCTCCATCGCCTTCCTCATCAGGAAGTTGAGGTCGGCCATGTCGGAGAAATGGCGGCCGCATTTCTTGTCACGTGCGAATTCCGCGTAGCTTCTCTCCGCCAACTCCCACAGCTTCTCGTTAGGGTTTATGGTGTGAGTGTTGAGGATTGCCAGCTGGTAGTATCCTGCAAAAACTTATCGTTTTAATTTATTTTATAATTTAGTTTTCTTTTCAAGAGAAAATGATTTTACCGTAATGATGAGTGGAAAGAGGAGGTTGAAGAAGAGAGCGGGTGTCGATGAGAGTAACGACGCCGTATTTCTTCTTCAGTTTGTCGGAATCGAGTCGAGTAGAATGGGCTGCGATTAGCCCTGCTGCTGCTAATGCTCCACACAGTTTAATCCCTCTAGATTTGCACACCTAAAATTAAATAATAAAAAACGATTTCAACCAAAAGTAATTACTGAGATTAAAAGCATTTTATCCGAATCTTTTATTGCATTTCCGTATTCTATTGATAGATCGATGATCGCTAAGTGTGAAGAATATTTTCACAATCAACATTTTGCTTATGAAAATTATTAATTATTATTGATTATGAATATATTTTTAACACGTTTGAACAAGCAAGGCGCACCTATGTGGGAGCGAGCGCATGCTGAAACCCTACGGTGACCGTCGGAATCTCTATCTATTAGTGTATGTTTTGTCATAATTTTATGTTCATATAATGCCGAATAATTTTTATTTTTTATAAATTGACCCTCAATGATTTAATCTTGAGTCCACCACTGTGAACAAATACAAGTAAAGTAATCCAGACACTTTCTACCTCCCTCACTTGTCTTTTGATTAGGATTTAGAATCAGATCATTCGTCGACATTCGTCGATTAGGTGCAATATCAAAATGCAATAAAGTATAGGCATGTAAAGGACCATGGACAAATATACAGCCTCATAAATATTACTACTATTTTCCTAAATTTAGGGTATGTGCTATTGGACATTTGTAGGTCAAAAAAGCAAGTTCAATTTTTTTGAGAAAAAAAAGCAAAGTTCAATTTTTGAGAAAAAAAAGCAAAGTTCATTAAATTCAGACATTGAAGTCAAAGTTGTTGAGAGAGAGAGAGAGACAGTATTTATAAGAAGGAAAAAAAAAAGAAAAAAAAAAAAAATCCACTTACGGAAAGAATGGCCGCAGTTTGGTGGGTGTTCAATTTGAGGCGTACAACCTCAGAGCACCTCCCCATTTTCGTATTCTTGAATTTCAAATACGTCAGCCTCAACGAGCTCAGCGAGTAACCCAGCATGTCCACCCCGTGGGCCCACACCGTCTTCTTCCCCGCTCCACGTGGCGCCATCCCCTCGATCCCTTTCCCGCCCTCGCCGCCGTTGGACACGGCGGCGGCCGGCGCCCCGCCCTCCGCCTCCACCACCAGCTCCATCAGCTCGCGGAGGGCGGACTCCGCCGTCGTGCGGTCGCACACGGCGGCGTGGAGGCGGAGCACCACCACGCACTGGGTCTCCGAGAGGGCGTACATGGCGGCGACGATGACGTCGGCGCCGCTGCATGGGAAGGAGCTCGGGTTGCGCCAGATCGGGTCGTTGAGCTCGTGCTCCGTGATGAGGTGGCAGGGGGGGAGGTCGGAGGTTTGCTTTGTGGAGAGGCGGCGGAGGAGGTGCGCCGTGGCGGTGGCGTCGTGGAAGGCGACGGTAACCGGCGGGGCGGCGGCGGGGGTGAGGAAGGAGAAGGCTTTTGTGGTGGGGTTGTAGTGGAGCTTCGAGCGGAGGAGGGGGTGGGAGTGGCGGAGCTTTTTGAGGACCTCGTGGAGGAGAGGGAGTTTCGACGGCGGTTTGGCCATTTGGAGCGCGAGGACGGTGGCGCCGGTGCCGCACGCCACCGCGCGGCACCATGTTTCCTCTATGCTGTCTAGGGCTCGGCCGGAGTCCAAGGTTTTGACGGCGGCGCCGGTCATTTTGTGAATTGAGTGGTGGCGGAGGAGGAAGAGCGTGGTGGTAGAAGGAGAATTGCCTAAGTATATATAGTGTCGAAGGCATGAATAAGTATTTCAATTAGGCTTATTTTAGTTATTTATTGCAAATATTCTAATTAACCGAACTATTAAATTAATTCTACGTGAAATTCACTGTAATTATACAGCACCATCTTTGATTTTTTTTAGGGGAACGCTATCATCTTTGATAAATTAATTTTTGAAAAAATGCATTTCAACTGCATATCGTAATCACATATTATGTTTTTTATTTCACAATTCAATTATATATACAATAATACATCGTATAGAGACGAGACATATCAGGTGATGTAATTCAATATATAGTATAAATAAGGAAGGAGTTAGAACGATGAGGCTCCAAAAAAGGCCAAGCACACACATGTTTGATTTGATGCATGATAAATAACTACATATATCTTGTTAATTATACTTCGCCGAATATATTTAAGCTATGTTTTTTTTATAAAACCATCCGTTCCGATTGTTTATGTCTCGTTTTTTTTAAATTAATTTTAATAGATTCATAATGAATATATTTGAGGCATAAACATCCGGGACAAGGGACATAGTCACATAGTTATTAATTATTTCTTGTGACGAGTAACAATGGTAGATACTACAATTACTCGGAATGATGTTATAATTATAACCCCTCAAAAGTTCAAATGCATTTCCCCTAAACGACAAACGCTAGTAGTATTTATTTTTTCCTTATTAGTTGAATTTAAGTCAATTAATAACGATTTAGTTGTTCCATTTGTTTTCTGTATACCATTATTATTAATAGATCTGTAACAGTTAAAATTTTGAAAGTACTATACGAATGGACCCATACGTACTACTATACTATAGTAATTTTAAATTAAATGACATTTTTATTTTGCAACGACTTTCGACAGGTACATTCATACATAAGCCCTCTGCAAATGTACTATGCATGCTCAAGTCGTCAATTAAAATCATATATTTATAATGTATTAAATAAATTTTGTGATGTTAAAACATGCTGTATGTCCCCTTAAACGGATAAATATGTACATGGGATAGTGATACTGGTAGCGGGAAAAGGAAATAAAATTTTAATCATATATATATAATTCGTTAATTAATTAATCATTTAGTAATAAAGTAATTGCTTAATTAATTAAATTCATAAGTGTGTAATAATACTCAGGGCACCATTAAAATCAGTTCTTCGAATAATAAAAAAAATCTGGGTTTCATTTGACTTTCTGTGGCCGGTTCTAGAAAATATTATACTCCCTCTATTTCGTCAAATAGGTCTCATTTCAATGATGCCTATTGTGACACGTTTTTCCACGCTTCTTGATGATAAGTTTTTAAATGAATTTTTAAAGATTTTTTTATTTTACGGGATACTATGACTGCCAATATATCCCGTAAAAGAAAAAAAAAATTCAAAAGTCCATTTTAAAACTCATCATCAAAAAGCATGGAAAAACGTGTCAGAACAGGCTTCGTTGAAATGAGGCATGTTCGACGAAATGGAGGGAGTATGTAGCTAGGGAACGCATTTATTTTGTAGATAATTTGCCTTTTAGGAGGTGTGTGTAGTTGTGCACATTTACTGCTCCAATTTTCTAACTTTTGCATGTAATTTTTTTTTTTTTGTTAAGTGAAATTCCTTTTTCTTTATTAGGTGTAATAATATTTAATACTTTCATAAAAGGCCATTATGATTAAAAATAAATGCTTCATAATTAGATTTGTTTCAGATAATTACTTCTGATCCAACATATAGTAGATCACAGTAAAGTAAAAATTAAATATTTCCAACAAATTAAATCTAAACACTTGAATCACTCCATGAACTTGGGAAGTTAGGTATATTGGTGCACTTACCGACTATTTATTGCATTTCAGTATTGTATCTTTTATTGCATCGTTATATATTCATTCTTGTTAAAAATATTTTTTAAATTAATAATATATGCTAATTTATGAAATGTTTTTAGCACGTGATGAGTATATAGCGGTGCAATGAAAAATGCAGTAAACGATCTGAACCGAAATCTGTGGGTAAAGGGTGAGTCATGTGATATTTAATGGGAGGCAGAGGCAGTTAGTAAGTTTGAAATCTGTTGGTGAAGACTGAAGGTAGATGCCATAAAAATTTAAGGATGATATTAATTGCGAAAAAACAAGCCACAATAAAACAACACATCCAATTCCTAAATTAATGTTACCGTACACTGTGTAATGTCTACGGTCTAAGCAGCCATCATTGCACATGTTTTATCTTACTCCATCACCTACTTCTATTTATTTTCTATCTATAATTTTCTACTCACATTTTGATTTTTACTAAACACTATAGTAAATAGTTTCACTTGTGAAAACAACATCAGTTGACATAAATTATGGTTCTTGTGAGTTAAGACCCACCAAAAAGACTTAGGGAGGGTTTGGTAAAAAAGTTAAGATATGAGAAGATGATTCATCCCAAGATCACAAGATGAGTGATATGAATAGTCTCCGAGATGAACCATTCATATGTCCATTTGGTAGCAAAAATTCCAAAATGGGATAACATTACATTTGTGTTTGGTGCAAATTGAAACTCTAGATGAGGCCTTGGTTTGACCAAACTACCCTTGTTAAAATGCACTAATTACACCTAAGAACAAGCTTAATAAATACGTGAATTTGAGTGATATGCTGCATATATATACAAATATAATGGAAATATGTATGCAAATTACTGAAATTCCACAATATTTCACCTAAATAAAGGATAAAACAACCTTCAAACTCAAATTCGGAAAAGAAACAACCTCGAATTCTCAGTTTAGTTATTCGATTCCGAAAAAAAAAAAACCAAAATTCAGAAGAATACAAATGAAAATTCCACAAAATTTGAAACCATCATTGTTACAAACAAGAAGAGACTAATAATGAAAGATGTGGAAGTCAATTAATCACTCGAATTCTCGAAACATCTGAACCCACCCCCAAATGAATTAGCTTTAGACATATTTGCAACAGTCAAATGAATTAGCTTTAGAATTAGCTTTGTGATAAGCGACTGCACATGAGTTCTGGTTTTTCCCCTTTTTTTTATTTCCAACTTTTTATGGTTAAAATAATTATTTGTAATAGAAAACTTAATAGGCTGACAATAAAACTATTTCTTCGGTCCACGAAAGACCGGCCCATAATCTCCTAAGGCAGCCCACTCCCACTTTGGGCTGTGTGAAAAATAAAAATCAAGCTCACCAATTTTCATTTAATTAAATGGAATTTACTACAAAATTCAACAAATATACTATAAAAAAAGAAAAAAAAGAACAGAACAGAAAACCAAACAACGGTGATTTTTGAAGCCAGTGAATATAGCTGCTTCATACCATGTTAATCTCATTTTATCCCAAAAAATAAAACAAGACACCTTAATAGAGAAAAAAAATATATTCATACAACTAGATGCAAAATTGAGATTAACTAACATAAATATAATGATAAAGTCACACAAGGTAGAATTATCCAAGACCAAGCAGGTTTTTGATGGACGATACAAAAACAAAAGTGGCAGAAACATCTTAGCTAGGAGAGACATACTTACATGCACAACAAATCTAGACCAAGAGACAAAAATGTTAAACCTGTTGCTCGTGCATGCCTCAATCGTCACTCTTCTTCTTTTTCTCTTTCTTCTTGGCCGATGTATCATCACCACCATCCTCGGTTTCTGCGTGCATCCTTTTCTTTTTCTTCTTCTTGTCACTACCATCAGTGTCGGCCTCTTCCTTTACATCTTCAGCGTGTTTTCTCTTCTTCTTCTCCTTCTTAACTGGTTCCGCTTCAACTACAGCACCGTCATCTTCGGTTTCAGTCCTCTTCTTCTTTTTCTTCTTCTGCTCACCTTCAACAACTTCTGGTTCTTCTGCTTCGTCTTCGTCATCCTTGGAAAGCGCTTCTGTAAGTGCAAGAATAGAACCGGCAGCCGGATTGTATGTCTGCAAAACAAAATTGCTAGTTCTAAATAATCGTATCGTTCACATACAGATAGCATTGAGATATTAGGAAACATTTCAGACCTTGGCTGGAGTAATCATCCCACCTGATCCTTTCTTCTTGTCCTTGTCATAAAATTCAATCTTTGGTTTTCCTTTTACTGAGCCAGCAGACTGACTAAGTTCCTTTCCTTCCAAGCTCCTCAATCGAGCCTCGAGCTATAAAAAGCAACAACAGAGTTACTAAAGAAAACGTGAACAACACAAATGAGCATTCTTCGCCTACTAAACAAAGTTAGAAATACCTTGAGCCTATTTTTGAGACCCATCGTATTATCTTCGCCTTCTCCAAGAGCATCACAACAAATAGCCAAAGCAGATTTTGCAGCCAGAGAACATGAAATTTTACCCTTATGTTTTGGGGCAGCTTGACTAACCAAAGAAGCATGATATATAAGTCCATATTTTGGAAGCAGAAACTAGAAAAACATGATCAACCCAAGAGTCAACCTAGTATGAAAATTTTCAAACTAAAATTTTTAAGAAGAATGTAGAAGAAGACAGGTAGTGCGATGTCACGTGAAACAATCACATCGCACTGTTTAATGCTACATATTCATCTATGCTTCGGAAACTTGAACATCCCTCACTCGATATAAGGAGAGTTCACCATAAGAAGCAACAATTCATCAAAACAGTCAAATGACAAAGAAGATTATATTTTGTCAAAGCAAGCCACCATGCAAAATCAAATAGAATTCAAAGCTGCAAATAACTTTAACCAAAGGTGGGCTAAAACTACATATCAATCTATGCTTCCCGTGACACATTAATTGGAATGTCAATCAACGCAACGCCTATAGAAAGCAACAAGATAGAATCAAAATCATCATGAAATTATGAAAATATATGAGGTGTTTCCAGGATGCAATGATATTGATAACTCATTCATCAGGATAGCCACAAAATTAATATAGCGTCCAAGCCATTATACCTTAGAGGAACTGATTATCCCCTAGAATTGGTAAAAGGACGCTAAAATCAAATGTTTAAATTAGGCGTTTCAAAATTGATGAATAACAAAATTAAAGTAAAATCCAAGGAATGATTGCTCAGTGGAAGGAGAAGTCGTTAATACGTAGGCTCACGGATCGGAATCCACTGCCCTAGAACACACATGGTGTCTTAATCTCATCATAGCAAATCTAAGGAATAAAAATGAAAACACAATAAATTTTGTTCAATAGAAAAAAGTTGGATTAAATTGAAAATGGCTTCAGTGAGTGTAACATTCAGATCATTGATTACAAATATTCATAACCTCACTGAAATCCGCTAAGATAATTATTTTTTTCATCATAAGCCATGGAAACAGAATAAAAATTGAATTCAAATCTTCCAAACAAAACTGAAAATTGTAGATTTAAAAATACTTTGAATGTGCTCAGACAGCCAAGGGATGTTCGTCAAATGCAAGATCAGAAACTCTAGTCCACGAAAATTTGCTTCATCACCGCACATAAAAAAATTATCAATTTCGAAAACAAAAACTGAATACCTAATCTTCAATTGGATAGAGAGATCTGGTTGAATAAAGAGGAAAACGATGGGGATGAAAGATGGCACAAAATCAGAGGAGAAAACAGAGACGCGGTGAATTATCAGGTACACACATGGAGAAAATAAATTAATAATCAAAATGAAAAAACAAAATATTTGCAGTAAAATGGAGTGTGCTCAGACAGCCAAGGGTTGTTTCGTCAACTGCAAGATCAGAAACTCTAGTCCACGAAAATTTGCTTCATCACCACACACAATTGGAATTGAAAACAGATATAAAAATAAGTAAATCAAAACGCAAAATTCCCAAAGTAGAGAAGCAAGATAGAAGACCTAAATTTCCCGTCGGAAATGGCGGAAGGCAGGCACCGCCGAGTAGTCATGGAGGCGAAGAGCAGAGACAAAAAAGACGGAGTAGAGACGGCTAGAGCACCGGTTCACGAGTGATGCACTTCTATAATACCAACATACATTACGTGAAACTGAATAAAACTTTAAAAGTTATACATCAATTCGTAGAAGGCCACATATTAAAAGTTATACATCAATTCATAGAGACGGGCTTCATTCACTTAATTATGCATATAAACATAATAAAATCAGTTTCTGCACATACCCGGACCCCATATTTTCTCTACCAGTTGATACTCATTAGTACTAAAAAAACAACGAAATTAGCAGCAGCCTATGAGCAGCTTTCATAGAAGAAAAAAAGCTGTTTTGGGTCTTTCATAATCCATTCTCAAAATAAAACTGACACAAATTAGATTTCATGTCCCAGAGAACCAACATACTTTTAACTCGCTAAGTTGAAAACTAAACTTGCATTACTTTCTTACTCTCTAACGCCCTACACAATCTTTTAAGTGTAGTTCATACATCGTAAAATGATAAGAATCACACACACAAGTTAGCCACCAATCAAAATCAACATAGATAGAGAAACAGCATTTCAAATACAGTACCTTTCTAGCAGCGTCAGGGGAGGCGAATTCCTTCGCCAAATCCTGCAACAATAACAAAGGAAAAATGAGAAAAGCACATCACGCAACAAAAACATTGAAAGCAAAACCAAAACCAAAACAAACAAGACTCCGGCGAAAATACCTCGATTTTGGAAAGTTTTTCTTCGTCGAGGACCTTGAAAAGCCCAAAGCCAGCCGGCGTTTCGAACAGAAGCAACATGTTTGCTCGCTGTTACTCTTCCTCTTCCCACTACACTTCTGCTCCGCCGCCTAGGTTTAAGTAGAGAGAGTTAGGTTTTCAAGAGGCGTAGGGTTTTAAGAGAGAGGAATCGGAGACGGCGAAGGCAGGCACCGCCGAGTAGTCGCGGAGGCTAAGAGCAGAGACAAAAAAGACTGGATATCTGATTGAAGCAGCAAACGAGCTATATTTATGCTTAGAATTTGAGCTGCTGATCTAGGGTTTTTGGGTGCGGAAATTCCTAGATTTATCTGAGATTTGGGCTTTCTTTGGGCCAAGTAAAGGCCCAGTATTATAATCCAAACAAAATTCAAGTAAATCTACTTATTTTTGGAGCCGAAGTTGTTTTTCTTTTTCATAAGAATTAGCCTAATTGTTGAGATATTTTTGAGAGGCGGCGGAGGAGGTGCGCGGTGGCGGTGGCGTCGTGGAAGGCGACGGCGGCCGGAGGGGCGGTGGCGGGAGTGAGGAAGGAGAAGGAGAAGGATTTTGTGGTGGGGTTGTAGTGGAGCTTTGAGCGGAGGAGGGGGTGGGAGTGGCGGAGCTTTTTGAGGACTTCGTGGAGGAGAGGGAGTTTGGACGGCGGTCTGGCCATTTGGAGCGCGAGGACGGTGGCGCACGCCACCGCGCGGCACCAGGTTTCCTCGATGTTGTCTAGGGCTCGGCTGGAGTCCATGGTTTTGACGGCGGCGCCGGTCATTTTGAGATTCTGAGTGGTGGCGGAGGAGGAAGGGCGTGGTGGCAGAAGGGGAATTGCATAAATATATACTAACTCCATCTAACTAAGTAGTCCCATTTGCTAATGGCACAAGAACTAAAAAAAATGGGATATGTGGATATAATTAATTATGAGGAGATAGAGTTAATTGTAGCCAAGTATTATTTGTCATTTTATGAAATGAGACTAATAAATGAGACGGACCAAAACGGCAAATGGGACTAAGTCAATGAGATGGAGGTAGTATATAGTGCATAAAGGCCTGAATAATTATTGCTATTAAACTTATTTATTGCAAATAATCTAATTAACCGAATTATTAAATTAATTTTACTTGGAATTCACTGAATTATACAGCATCATATTTTATTTTTTTAAATTAATTTATGTAAAAATGCATTTGAACTGCATACCGAGTTCTGTAGATTACATCATATATTATGTTTTTTATTTCAAAATTCAATTATACATACAATAATACATTATATAGTGATGCATATCAGGTGATGAAATTCAATATAGATAAATAAGGAAGGAGTTACAATGATGAGGCTCCAAAAAAGGCCAAGCACGCATGTTTGATTTTGAGAAATAACTACATATTTCTTGTTAATTATACTTCACCAAATATATTTGAGCTGTGTGTTTTTGTATTCCCTCCGTCCCGTCCCGTCTCATTCAGTTCATGTCTTATTTTATTATTTTAATTTTAATAGACTTGGAATAAATATATTGATAATGGTGCAAAATAACCACTTAATTTAACAATAGATAAATTATAGTCATCAATATAAAAACATATAAATTCTAGTCATCAATATAAAAATATATAAATTCTAGTCATTTTCAATATATTAAGACAAAATTACCCTCAATTAAAAAATAATAAAAGAAAAACGATTAAAAATAAAAAACCTAGAAACTACCCATCGCCCACCCTCTCTTCTCCCCTTTCTCTCTCTTCTTCACCTTATTCTTTCTCGATGCTGCTACTATGTTGTTACTGCGTCTTCTCCTTTTGATTTTTTTCTTTATCATTTCTCTTGCCCATGTCCTTCTGCAACACATTCCTACTTCTCTTCTCCATCTCTCTTTATTTTTTTCCCCTTCTTTCATGCGTAGCGTTGCTGCTTCTTTCTTCTGTTTTTTCTTGTTTTTTTTTCGTTTTTTTTTCCGTACTACAATGACGGATGATCAATCGATTATCACATCGCTGAAGAAGTCGCTTGCAAATCGAGCAGCCACCGGTACCACCCAACAACGTCATCGCCACCATCGTTACATTTTGGGTTCGAATGAGATCTATTCGAGTCCGTACGAGCCGTTAGCCTCATTTGATCGAGCCTTAGTGTGTCGGACAATTCAGGCTCGTTTGGCTCGATCAGCCTTTCGGGCTCGATTGGCCCGATCAACCTATAAAGGCTCGATCGAACCTTACCATGCTGAGTTTGAATACGACTCGATCGGCCCTTTCGGGCTCGATCGAGCCTCTCGAGCTCAATCGAGCCTTTATTATGCCGGGTGCGTACAGGCTCATTAAAGGTATTTTTGTCCGATCAAATCGAAAATGACTAGAAGTTATATATTTTTAAGTTTGTGGCTAGTATTTATCTTTAAGGAAATATAGCATTATACCCCAAACTCTTAGTGTAAATTAATAGTTGTCCAAAACTTAAAAAAACTTAAATTTTACCCTATTTTTACCAAGTGGAACAAAAATGCCCCTTTCTATCTCCCAAATTCTTTCCCATTTTCTTTCTCTCAAACTCCACCCCGCTCCACTCATTTCTATTTCCCCATTTCAATCACCTCTCTCTCTTTCTCTCTCTCTAAGCCATAGCAGCTCCTCCCTCTATCGATTTACTTCTCCGGCGCCGTTTTCGCCGGTGATGCGGCTTCCCTCTGTCCTTTATCTCTTCTCCCTCTTCTTCTCCAGTGCCATTTTTTTTTTTTTTTTTTTTGTGGCAGATTTGGGCTTAAGAAAAAGTTCTTGAAGAGAGGCGTAAGTTGTGATTTTAGGGTTCCGTTTTTCATGGGGTGCCTTTTCATGAATTATTGTTGTGATTTGTGTGTTCTTGCTATTTTTTTGGGCATAGTTTTTCAACTTTTGGTTTTGAAATTGATGGATTATGGAATAGGTTACTGCTTGTTTTTGCTGATTTTAGGGTTCCGTTCTTCTACTGCTTGTTTTGCTGATTTTTAGTTTGGGGATTTTAATAGTGGATCCATGTTCAAATTTTCTTAGATATGAGGTGCAGTGTGCTCTGAAACTTGATTATCTGTGCAAATTTGTAAGAATTGCAAAATTTTATGTTATCATTAGTAAGAAATGTTCAAATTCTTACGGTCTATAAACGCACCATTCTTATGATCTAATTAGTAAGAATATGTAAAATTCTTACCTTATCTATATTAGGTTTGAATAGTTTTGATTTTGTATAAGTTGGGCTTTGATTTATTTCACATGTTGCTTAATTATGTTGTTTAATTATTCAAGTAAATTGGAAGGTGTGTTTGCTCTAATTTCTGCTAATTTCTGCTATATGTGATTTTACTATAACAAATTTTAGAATTTTTGGGGTTTAATGCTTGAATTAGGGTTGAATTTAGCAAAATCTTATATTATAAGAATTTTTCAAATTCTTACTGTCTCTAACGAATTTGATCAGAAATTGTTTGTTTCTTACCTTTCTTTAGACACCTTGGTTAAAATTGGTAAAAAAAATTGTAATTCTTATCTCATATTTGGTAGTTTTGTGCGAATTTATAACCAACTGATGAGTGTCTCTGCGAATTTGTAAGAATCTGGCAAATTTTTATGATCTACTTAGTAAGAATATGTAAAATTTTACCGTATCTAAAATGTTTTTTGGCGATTTAGGAGATCTGTTTTGATTTTTCTTAGGAAGTTTGATTTTGGTGTTTCTCATTTTATCTCTCTTTCAAAATCAGCACATTTAGGATCTTTGTTTTCAAAATCAGCACATTTAGGATCTCTGTTATTCTAACTAAACGATTTAGAGATGTAAATAAATTCTTACCGAGTGAAATTGACATTCTTACTGAGTCAAATCTAAGATATTGACTTGATAAGAATTTGTAAATTTCTTACTCTATCTAAAGACTTTGGTAAGAAATCGTAAATTGCTTACCATTATGATAAGAATCTATCAAATTTTTATGGGCTATGAAACGTTCAGTAAGAAATTGTTTGTTTCTTACGTTTCTTACGGTCTACAAATTCTTATGATTGACTTGGTAAGAATAAGTAAAATTCTTACATTATCTAATGTTTTATCTTTCCTCTCGCAGGTTCATAGGAATTTTGCAAAGCTTTTTGCTAGAACTTATTGTATGAAGTGTTCGGCCGGCGACAACTATGAGACAGGAAAGACGAGAAGATGCCTCGTTTCTTCTTCTTCTTCTTCTCTTCTTCTTCTTCTAGTTTTTTGGATTTTGTCCTTTCTAGTTTTTGAAAATTTTGAATTGGTTTAGGGATTTTAATGGTGGATTCAAGTTCAATGTTCTTAGTTTTTTAGGTGCATATATTGCTTAGATTATGAGGTGCATTGTGCTCTGAAACTGATGATTATATGTGCGAATTTGTAAGAATTTGGCAAAATCTGATGTTATCATTGATAATTCTTACAGTCTCTGAAACGTTCGGTAAGAAACTGTTTGTTTCTTACTTTTTCTAGATATTTTGGTTAAAAACTGATGAATTATCTCTGCGAATTTGATTTGTCTGGGCAAAATCTTATGTTACCTCATATTTGGTAGTTTTGTGTGAATTGTAATAAACTAATGATTTATCCATGCGAATTTGTAAGAATTTGGTAAATTCTCATGATCAACTTTGTAAATTCTTATGATCAACTTGGTAAGAATGTGTAAAATTCTTACATTATCTGAAGCGTGTAAGTTATTTGGTAGAACGTATTCAAATATAATTTGTATGAAATTATCAAATTCTTACTAGACGAGTTGGAGGAGATAAGAAATTGACAAATTCTTTCCAAATTATTAGCATGTGAATTGATAAGAATATAAAAATTGTCAAATTCTTACAAAACGACTTGGATAAGATAAGAAAATTAACAATTTCTTATCGAGTTAGTTCGATAAGTTAAGAAATTTTATTTTTTTCTAGCTCCTTACAGTCTAAAAAAATTGAAAAAATCAAAAAAATAAGGAAAAAAAAAACCTAAATCGGGAAAAGAAAAAAAGAGAATAAATACTGAAAAAAAAAAAGAAAAAAAAGAGAAAAACAAAGATAGAAAAAAATAAAAATAAAAAATAAGAAATGAGTCTCTAAAAAAAAGGAGAGAGTGAAAGATAAATAGGATAGAGAGAATGTGTGTGTGTGTGAGAGAGAGATAGAATGCGTGGTATGTGAGAGAATAAAGGTGGAGGAGAGAGAAGAGAGGAGGGAAGAGAGAGAATGTGAGATAAAGTAAAAGTAAGGGGTAATGTGGGAAGTAATTTGAAATGTGGGGTAAAATTTGTGTTTTGTTAAGTTTTGGATAGAAATTGATTTTTGTTATGTTTTTAGGGTTGTTTCATTTTTGCCTCTTTATCTTTTACTAAAATAAGTGGCTATTTTACATTCCGTCCATAAATATATAAACAGACGGGACGGAGAAAACACATACTCCATAAAGATTACTCAAATATGTAATTGGTGAGTAACATAATAATTAATTATTTCGTGTGATGAATAACAATAAGAGATATATACCACAATTATTTGGGGCGCAAGTTTAAAAATACTCTAAAATTATAAGAGTATAACTTTTATACCCTATCTTATAAAAGTATATGTTTTATACCTTATTTCTAAGGAAAAGTCAAAAATATCCTTACTAATGGGCCCACTTTATATTTAAGACTTAATAAAAACAAAAAAAGGGCCCCACTAAAACTTAAAGAAACAAAATCATTCTCTCTCACACGTCTCTCTCCACACGTCCAAATTCCCCCAAAACCGTGTAAACCCAACCCCCCCCCCCCCCCCAAAAAAAGAAGAAGAAGAACCGTTGAAGGCAAATCCCCAAAAAAAAAACTGAAAATGGAGTATAGTGATAATGATTCCGGCAATGAAGGAACTTCCAACCGGCGTCGAGTACCGACACAAGAAGAAATGGCGAATCTTCCTTACCCGCCGGACCCGGTGAGAATTGGAGTAGAATGAATTATTTTTTTTAATGTCGAATTGTTTTGTTTTGAAGCATGTTATTCATTATATGCTTGTTAGGATATATAATAATGTGTTTACATGCCTTAAATGTCGATTTAATTCGTATTGGTGATGATTTACACGTTAATAGCATAGATTTGAATTTTTGAATTTCAGATGTTTATAATTACACGGTTGAGTTCTGAATTTAACCGTGTAACTTGACCGTATAACTTGTTGACTTTTAGGGAGTTGACTGGTTACACGGTTAAGTTAGAATTTATACCGTGTACACACGGTTAAACTTCTAATTCAACCGTGTAGTGGCAGAATTATGTGTAATTTTATGTTTTTCTAGGTTTTTCGTCTGAAACTAATGAGTCCTTTGACGTATCTTTTGCAGCCGAGATACGCTTGGTACAGGCCTCGTATGTAAGGGTTTCCGGCACGATTAAATTTATACATTCGAGATGTTGTAGTCGAACAAATACCGATAGTTTTGAAGTGTGTAGGCGGGGAAGAGCTTGTACAAAGATTCAAGGACGGCCCGTTTGGACACTTGCTAGAAATTAAGAGGAACGGGACCGCAAACCTTGCCTTGCACTAGTTATTAGCCCGAGAGCTCACCGATGAGTCATTCTCGGAGTTTGAGAGGTGGTTTCACGTAGGCGGGCAAGATATTCAGTTTCTGTGCACAGGAGTTTTGTCTCGTGACAGGCTTACTATTCGGCCCTTCCGAATTCGATCCCAACAGAGGTAATCAAGTCATTCCCCAGACTAGCCTCTTCTATACTAGGAATAATGGTGAGAAGACCAAAGCTAGGAAGCTTCTAAATGATTTTACGAATCAGAGCATTTGTGTTTTTGTGTTTTTGATTAGCTAATGAGAAATAAAAAATAAGTAACAAACTAGATAACAACTAATAGCAAGAGTTAACAAACAATAGTAGAAAGCTTGATTCCAAATATAATCCGATAATCACTAGAGGCCTAGGTTTTAGGATTTGCATGGATTAGCCATTTTAATCTAATTCATATGGGAGTTCTATATAGAGTAACATCAATTCTTCTCTCGAAGCAATCAATATTAGTGGATTAACCTATGATATCTATCTCCGCTAGGTCTCAAGATGCATAAATTAACTCCAAATAGCTCAATTAATTATCTAGAAGCTCCTACTAGCAAGAATTACTAATATGGTGTGATTTGATGCCAAGTGTTATGAATTAAAGTCTCCTAAGCATTTAACCAAACACCTTGTATGCACTCAATGATGGCCAATTGACCATTCAATAAAATTAAGTCCCAAACCACAAGACATGAATTAGAAGGTAAATCCAACAACAAAACCTAAAAACTTAAGGATCTAGATCATATCTTCATATATTGGAACCAAAGAAAATTTAGCTAGACATAATTGAAGGAATTAAACCATAAAAAGTAAATGAAATCATGCTTAAAAGATAGAGAATTTAATAAGGAGAAGAAGGTGGTCTTCAATTGCAAATCCAACAAGTCTAGCTTCAACAATCTTCAAAATACTAAAAAGGAAAGAGGGAATTGTTTATAGGGTTCTACAATATTAAAGTATGCAAAAAGATCCCCAAATAGGGTGAGTTTTGGGGTTAAATACATCACAAATCGAGTTTGGGTCGAATCGGGGTGAAACGGGACGAACCGGGGCGAGTTTGGACTGAGCCGAACTCGCCCCTTAAGTGCACTTCTCAGCCGAACCGGCGGTCAGTGGGAAGGGGAGCCGGCGGTCTGGCAAACCGTCGGCCAAACCGCCATCTATGCTGTCCAATGTGAAGGAGAACCGGCGGTTTGATGAAGATTCCCGGTGGTTTGGCAAACCGCCGGCCAACCCGCCGGTTTTCCTTCTCTTGCGCAGCTTCGTCATTTTCGCTCGTTCTCTCTCGTCTGAACTCCGGTTCTCGATCCGCTTTTTGCTATGGCTTCCTAACGAGCTCCTCTTCGTCATGGAATGATTAATTTGGCCAAGTAAGTTCTCCATTATTCCTGCAAAAAGCATAAAGAGACTCGAGAGAATGAGGAAAACATAAATGAAATCAAACTAGTGAAACCCTAACTATAGAACTTGAAATTCCACATTTTAAACACAAGTTTCACTCTAATAGAGCTCGATTCTTCCTCGTTTCCGGCCCTTGATCCTTAGCTACTTGAATGCTCTTTCAAATTCTTACAAAAATGGATCGAAAACCGGAAAAAATTAGAAAAATATAAAGTATGCTACAAGTTAAAAAACTCTAGCATTTCTAACCTTTAAGCACATGAATCGAGACGTAAACACACGCAAAACGCACTCAACATGCACATAAAATACGTGTTAATCAGCACTTCCCTTTTCTCCAATCTCTGCTAGGGTTGCTAATGTATTATTGGGGGGAAACATAATGACATAGGTGAAGAAAAGCGGGAAATGCCATATAACGTCGGGGGCATTGAAGTAATTTTACTATTAATCAAGGTTTTATTTTGTTTACCAAACAAAAAACACCTAAAAACCTATATTACTAATGATATGTACCAAACACCTTATTGTTGTATCTAAATATCACTCATCAAGATACCATATCTGTGATTTTTCTTATCTCTAGTTATGTTATATTTGCTACCAAACGTGACCTTAGTCAACAAAAAGCGCACCCCATAAGATAATTTACATAAATTATACCCACTTTTTGCTAATTCGGACGAAAATACCATTGAGTTGAAATTTAAAACCATCTCTATCCGGGTTTGGATCCCCTGCTGTGGGGTTAATAACACAGCAGGTGTTGTGGCATTTCAGCCATCCCTCTAATCAATTTATTTTTATTTTTTTCTTGTTTTTTCCTTTTCTTTTTTAGTTACATTTATTTTTTTGGTTAATCCTTTTAATTAGGATTGATTATTTCATAAATAGGGTCTTTAGTGTTTAATTTTTTTTATTTTAACTAACTATTTTAGTAACATGTAAATTATTATTATTATTATTATGAGGTATTTTTATATTTTAATTTTTCAACACAAAATACATATCTAAGGAAGGAAAAATAAAAGAAAATAAAAGAAAAAAAAGAAAAAGTAGGATGAAACGGCACAACTTTGTGCTCTAAACGACCACAGCATATTGTGCTGTGTATTAACCCACAGCAGGGGATCCTTCCCCTCTCTATCCTCTTCATTTTTAGATCTAGATTCTAGATTTACTCTCTCTCCTCCCTTACGGTGAACCCTCCTCCCTCTTCTCTCTCTCTCCCTCTCTCTCGAGCCTTCTCCTCTTTCTTCTTCGGACCGTGCCTGCCGGCACCACCTCCTCGACGCCGTTGCTGCTGTATTCTTCCCCACTTTCCCCTTTTCTAATTTCTCCCTCAATTTCTAAAATAGAAAATCCTAATAGAAAACTCACTCGAAGCAGATACTCTCTAAAATCTGCAGCAGGAGGCGAAAGAGATTCTGCAATCTAAGCAATATTAGCGTATGAAATTCCAGGCGGCACCACTGATTCCAGGCGGCACTACTCATGAAATTCCAAGCAATAGTAGTCTTGATTAAAACTTTTCAATTTCTTACTTTTCTACTATAGGATGAAGCGTCATCATGTTTAGGGTTTTTTTTAATTATTTGGGAATTGTTATTTTTGGACTTTGGATATACTGTATTTGAGTGTTTAAAGCTTCCAACCTTTTGGTAATTTACTTTATTCTTAATTTATTTTTTCGATTCTTCATTGTAATTGCAATTGGTTTGGTTTCACTTTAGTGATTGCAATTTTGGGCTTTTGTTAACAATGACATTCACTTGTTTTTTGGTGTGAGCATACTAAACTTGACTATATTGGAACGAAAATACTAATTTGTTCCAACAGTTTTAAATACATAGAGTGTGATGACTTAACTCTAAAACACTAATTTATTTCAAGAGTTCTAACTTATGACCTAACTCTAAAACCTAATTTCATAGTTTGTTCCAATAGTTCCAACTATAAGTTAGAACTCTTAGAATGAAAATTACTAAATCGTTCTAAATGTTCCAAGTAGAGTTGGTTCTATTGGAATGAAAATACTAAATCGTTCCAAATGTTCCAAATTGAATTATTGATCCAACTTTATATCAAATGGTTGAAAAGAGTTGACTCTATTATAATGAAAATATTAAATTGTTTCAAGAGTTCTAAGTAAACTTAGCTCTATTGGAATGAAAATTACTAAATCGTTCCAAATATTCCAAGTAGAGTTGGCTCTATTGGAATGAAAATACTAAATCGTTCCAATTCAATTGAATTATTGATCCAACTTTATATCAAATGGTTCGAAAAGAGTTGACTCTATTATAACGAAAATATAAATTTTTCCAAGAGTTCCAAGTAAACTTGACTCTATTGGAATGAAAATTACTAAATCGTTCCAAATGTTCCAAGTAGAGTTGACTCTATTAGAACGAAAATACTAAATCATTCCAAATGTTCCAAGTAGAGTTATCGATCCAACTTTATATCAAATGGTTCGAGAAGAGTTGACTCTGTTATAACAAAATATTAAATAGACTTGACTCTATTGGAATGAAAATCGTTCCAAATGTTCCAAGTAGACTTGTAGTAATTGCATTAAAATGTAAAAAATTCACATGCACAATCATTCAATTGATATGGTATTGTACATGAACCACAACAAGCACAAGTTGCAAGTAATTGAACAATATACTATACCAACCTATCACAATAGCAAACAAAGCTCACCATGGCAAAATTCAGCATTTGAAAATAAATAATGGGAAATGCTAAATTGCAACTGCCACCACTATCATCCAAAAACATATCATTTTTGCTACACTTGCACCATAACAGGTTGGATACCCTTGAGGGTATCACCATCTTAATGAGATCGAAGCGAGCTTCCGACGACTCATCTTCAAAGATGGGAGCAACAAATTCTTCCTCAATCATGAGGCAGATGGCTTCAAATATAACTCAATAACTTCTTGTAGCCTTACTTTAGAGAGAGATACCTCTGCCAAATGCTCCCAAGCTATTGTAACCCAAACGAAAGTAGCGATTCCCGACTTCGACCGCCATGTGGAGTGTCTTCTTCTCCTGCACAAATTAACAGAAGTTAATGTTAGAGTTTGCTGGAAGGGAGGCCAGCAGGGGCAGCATGTGATCGTTTCTCTACAGATCGAGAAAGCTGCCTCACTTCATCCTTAGGCAGATGACGCGGCCTACTCGGCCACAGTCCTCCATCTACGGGCAGAATGCTCCCATTTATGTATTTACCTTCATATACAACATTTGCAAAATTTACACCACAAAAGGAAAGGAAAGGAAAAATTACATCACAACTCAGTTTTGCATATTCAGTAGTTTGCCAAAAACTTTCCTACACAAACTTCGATTTTGATATTTCGATCGATTTCAGCACTGAGTACGCTCTTCTACCACTCCTTTTCTATCACAGTTCTTTTCGATGTGATACCATCATCCTGTGATATATTTCAAATCAAGATTAATAAATCTTAATGGAAGTTATGCAATGACATTGCCAAAAGTTAATAATCATGACAATTTTTTTTTTGCTAAAAGTGCTTCAGAACCATTAAAAGGGCAGCATCACTAGAAATATCATAAGTTTGGCCTCTATTTTCAAGTCCAAGGAGATAACTACTCTATGATTGTCTAAATTCCAAAGCACACTGTAGTCTAATACCTCTAACTTTTGAAGAATGAGAAGCAAACTCCTTTTTCAACCAAATTTCAACAGTAGCCAATCACATAATCATCAATTTCCACTTTATAAAATGTGCAAAGTAGCCAGATTATGAAACATACGCATGATGGATTGGAAATTAAGTAACAATCAATACATGATATTCAGTCTTGCTTATTGTTAGGTTCTCCTTCCTTAGACAATTTTGCTCTCTTCCATTTGTCTTCCATAACCTTCTGATCTTGACCCTGCAAAAAGATATATTAATAATATAGTGAGATATGAGTTAAAAGATATATTAACAGCCCCTTTGTTAAACGTTATCTTTAAAAAAAAAGTTTAGACCATTGCATACAAACACACAGTCCCAGTTGAAAATAACTACATCAAACAACAGGAGGCACACAGCTAGAACCACCACTTCCCCGATTCTTGAGTTATAAGGTAGCAAATCGATGAACATGCAATTTGAACAGATACCTATGATTCTGAAATAAAGATATATATCAATTTCATGGGGATACAAAGAACATATACCTCAAATCTAATCTCGAAGTACAGACATCTAAAGTGTCACTATTTTTATTACTAGACAAAGGGTAAGATCAAACCACACAAAATTCCTTGCAGTTTTCATAAGAATATGGCAGAACGAAAACGAAATCAACTACTGATCGGTACAGGTAAGCTAGGTTGCTAAGTTCTACAAACGGGCTTCATCGAGGACATTCCTGCGGCGGAGGCTCCGTGTTTCCCAAACTCGGTGGATATTCCAAAACCGATAAAAAAAGTTCAAATCCACAAAAACCACTTACGTTCGACAGAATTCACTCTACTCAAAATGAAATCATCCAAAAATCACCCAAATCATCAAGAAATTGACATACCTCTAGTTTCATTTTGGAGTATTGTTTCAATTTCTTCGGTAGAAAACCTTCTAAACAGCATCGCGTTCGAAGGAGAGTGGTCATCGATTGCAAAAGATGGCAGGAGATGGTGGAAGGCGGCATAATGAGATGGCTGTAGACGACGGGATTCGCGAGAGAACGGGAGGGAGGAGAGAAAATTAGGGCAATGGAAAGTGAATCTGAAAATGGGAGCGTGATCTACGGTTCTGAATAATTCAAAATTCTTATTTTTAGTTAGTAAGGGCATTTTAGTCCAAAAATTCAAAAAGTTGGTATAATTTATACTCCCTCCATTTTGTGGAATTTGACCATTTTACTTTTGGCAATTGCTGGCACATTTTTCCACGCTTCTTGATAATGTGTTTTAAAATAGATTTTTGAAGATTTCTTTCTTTTACGGGATACTACACTGTCCCGTAAAAGTCCAATTAATTAAGTTGATGGTTATGATTTTTGTTGACAAAGTCAAAATGGATATTTCAAATAATGTCCCTTAATTAATTAATTGTGATCTAGATGTCACTAATTAAGGTATACTCAACCCACAATTAGACCTTAATAATTCGTAAGGAATTATTTTCGCGATCTCAAGAATTAACTTTAGATAAGTCAATTAACCAAGAATTAATGATTTAAATTAATTGATTTAGCTAATCAATTACACAAAGAATGATTTATTAAGAGATTGAGACTTGGAAATTCTTAAGTAGATTATTAACTTATAGTAATAAGTTAATTAATCAGGATTTAATAATTAATCGTAGTTGATTAATTAATCAAATACGCAGATAGAATTAATTGAGTTTAGCAATAAATCAAGTTGAATTATTAATAGAATTTCACATGAACCGTCCACATGACGGGATTCATAACTCGAGCTTAGATCACAATAACCACGTTACTGAAATCAGAATAACCTCCAATTAGATTAAAAACTAGAATCTTAGATAAGATTTTTATTCGTTATAATACGAATCTTACCTCGATTTTAATCGAAGGTCACGCGAAGGAGGAACAGTAGCTGAGGCAGAGATCAAGTCTCGTAGCAGTTGAAAAAGCAACAAGGTGGGCTTTCTATAAAACAAAACATGTTTTATTAGATTGATAGCTCTTTTAAAGTGTTGTCATGCCATAAATATTTTTAGTTTTTGTATGATGCCTATCTGTTAATTGGCGCAAGGCCAATTTATAAATCGAATTCGGGTCCTTGAATGACTTGCTATCATGCTTGGACTAGTGTACACATCGATTGTGTCATTGCAGATAGCGACCGATCACGTGACCGAGTGAGGTGGCCACCTCCTCGGACACAACCAACTCAGATATGGTAGATTACTACAGAACTTAGACTGCAGTCGCTTTTAAGATCACAACAGTTTTTGTGAACATAGGTCCTTTCAGTAAAATTCTATGATTCACTGATTAAATGGCTTGACAATAAATAAATTATTTTGGGCACGTGTCCACTGAGTACTTTGTACTCATGCCCTGTACATATTTCTCATGTGCAGGTTGAGCGGGAGTTGAAGCGAAGTGACTGGCAAGGCTTTTGTCAAGTAAAACTAGAGTTGAACACTCTTGGCAGTATGTGTCATCATACATGTACTTTAAAACGCATTTCCGCTACGTACACTCATTTGATTTTCCATTTGGTTGTAATCAAGTCAGAATCTTGACACCATCAACGTACTGTATCAGCTGAGCATATCAGTCAACTATGTTCTTTTAAACCTCATGTACCAATTAACAAGCCAGATTTCATTGATATTCCTTGTTTATTCACACACATTTTCCATAGTCGCGATTATACCAAACTAAGCTATCGATTAGTGAAATACAGTCGTGACAGAATTGTGGGTAAACGGTGAGTCATGTGATATTTAATGGGAGGCAGAGGCAGTTAATAAGTTGAAATCTGTTGGTGAAGAGTGAAGGTAGATCAGATGCCATAAAAATTTAACGATGCTATTAATTGCGAAAAAACAAGCCACAATAAAACAACACATCCAATTCCTAAATTAATGTTACCGTACACTGTGTAATGTCTACGGTCTACGCAGCCATCATTGCACATGTTACTCATCACCTACTTCTATTTATTTTCTATCTATAATTTTCTACTCGCATCTTAATTTTTACTAAACACCATCAATACATAGTTTTTCGTTTATGAGAATAATATCAGTTGACATAAATTATAGTTATTGGGAGTTAAGACACACCAAAAAGATTTATGGAACTCTTAGTTTTTCCCCTTCTCTTTCTCTTAACGGATAGAATCCTCTATACAAACTATAGTGTTCCAATTGTGTACAAAACATTAATTTTTATTAGTTTTAGTAGTAATATTTTTTATAAAAATAAAAATTGTTATATTATGTTGAATCATAATAAACATTTATAATTAAAAAAAAATAGAATTAAAAAAAAACAATATACTCTAATTTTGGATTCACCAACTGATGGAGATTAAATATAAATATAGTATGGATATTACTATTATAATTATTTGTTTTATTAGATTTTAGTTTACTTCTTTTCCAAGTAATTTAGACTATAAATATGTGGTTTCTTTATGTAATAGGGGAGTTGGAATTTGATAATAAAATTAGGGTTTGTTTCCCTTGTCTTGTGTTCTTCTGGCATTCAATAGAGAATCAACGGAATTTCACTTTATATGCGTTCTTTTCCGGTATTTTATTAATCTTAATCAACGGATTAAGAATAATAGAGATTAATAAAGATATGCGTAGATTTTGTTCTTATTTTAATTAGGTAATAAATATTACTAGTATTTTTTATGTATTCTGGGAGTTGAATTTTGATAATAAAATTAGGATTTGTTTTTCCTCTTGTGTTCTTCCGGCATTTAATAGAGAATCAACGGAATTTCACTTTATCTGCGTTCTTTTCAATATTTTGTTAATCTTAATCAACGGATTAGACGCTTCCCCTGAATCAGTTGGTAACCTATTTTAGCTAATAAAAATTAAAATCAAATGCTAAAAAAAATTATAAACTTTAATTGGATAAGTGAAGTAGTGAACCTAAAAAATAATTATAAAGTTAAACTTAATAAATTAAGTGTTGAATAAAAATGTATAAAACTAGTAAAAATTAAAATTTATCATACGATTGAAAGTTGGAACACCAAGGGTACAAAGATCCCAAAATGCTTTTTTAATGGTGATAATAATTATTGTTTGTAATGGGAAAACCTAATAGGCTGACAATAAAACTATTTATTCGGTCCACGAAAGACCGGCCCATAATCTCCTAAGGCGGGCCACTTCCAATTGGGCTACGTGTGAAATTTTAATTTTTTTTAGTTAAAAAATGTTGGTTTAAAATAAAGTTCCACAAGCAGAAAAAGAAAAATCACGTTCACCAATTTTCATTAAATCAAATGTTTATTTACTTCAAAATTCAACAAACAGCAATACCAAGAACCGAATAATGTTTGCTCAAAAAAAAAAAACGAATAATAGTTATTTCTGAAGCCAGTGAAGACAGCTGCTTCCTGCAAATATATCCTCCAAAGGATTAATCTCATTTTATCCCCCCAAAAAAAGAACAAGATACCTTAATAAAGACAAAAAAATTCATACAACTAGATGCAAAATTGAGATTAACTAACATAAATATAATGATAAAGTCACACAAGGTAGAATTATCCAAGACCGAGCAGGTTTTTGATGGACGATACAAAAACAAAAGTTGGCAGAAACATCTTAGCTAGGAGAGACATACTTACATGCACAACAAATCTAGACCAAGAGACAAAAATGTTAAACCTGTTGCTCGTGCATGCCTCAATCGTCACTCTTCTTCTTCTTCTTCTTTTTCTCTTTCTTCTTGGCCGATGTATCGTCACCACCATCCTCGGTTTCTGCGTGTTTCCTCTTCTTTTTCTTCTTCTTGTCACTACCATCGGTGTCGCCCTCTTCCTTTGCTTCTTCAGCGTGTTTTCTCTTCTTCTTCTCCTTCTTAACTGGTTCCGCTTCAACTACAGCACCGTCATCTTCGGTTTCAGTCCTCTTCTTCTTCTTTTTCTTCTTCTGCTCACCTTCAACAACTTCTGGTTCTTCTGCTTTGTCTTCGTCGTCCTTGGAAAGCGCTTCTGTAAGTGCAAGAATAGAATCGGCAGCCGGATTGTACGTCTGCAAAACAAAATCGCTAGTTTTAAATAATCGTATCGTTAACATACAGATAGCATTGAGATATTAGGAAACATTTCAGACCTTGGCTGGAGTAATCATCCCTCCTGACCCTTTCTTCTTGTCCTTGTCATAAAATTCAATCTTTGGTTTTCCTTTTACTGAGCCAGCAGACTGGCTAAGTTCCTTTCCTTCCAAGCTCCTCAATCGAGCCTCGAGCTATATAAAGCAACAAAAGAGTTACTAAAGAAAAAGCGAGCAATACAAAAGACTTCGCCTACTAAACAAAGTTAGAAATACCTTGAGCCTATTTTCGAGACCCATCGTATTATCTTCGCCTTCTCCAAGAGCATCACAACGAATAGCCAAAGCAGATTTTGCAGCCAGAGAACGCGAAATTTTACCCTTATGTTTTGGGGCAGCTTGACCAACCAAAGAAGCATGATATATAAGTCCATATTTTGGAGTTGCATGCTTAGTCTTCAATGCTCTGAAGAGGGCCTTTTCTGCACCGAGAATCTGCACTGTGCTTCCAGGTTGCTTTGCAAGATTCAATAAGCTGCCTCCATGTGCAATCAAGCGAGCTCCAACAAGTTCTCCAACGAGAGCAGTAAGATTTGGGGCAATAGTGTTCATTCTGCTCTTTAGATAGTCATACAGTTGAGCTCTGTATTCAGAAAGAGAGAGAACTTGGTTGCATAGATCTTTTATGTTCTCTAAATCCAGATCATTGACTTCAGTTCCCATGGAGATAACGGCTGCCTCCTTTAGTTCTGCCTCAACCTCCTCTGTAAGTATCTACAACAAACGATATAATTGAAGTTGTAGAAGAAAACTAAATCCACATCAACCAAGAAAACATGAAAAAAGTTACAGAGAAATTGTTCTCAAACATTATTCAAAAAAACTAGACATGTCAAGAATGTTGCTTGAAGCATTTAGTACATTGTTGGAAATTGTTGATCTTATTCAAGCTCACAAGGAAAAGTAAAATCGATTCAAAAGCTAAACCCCTACATACTGGGGTTTATTTATCTATTCACATTAGTTGTGGTTAGGTGAACAAAAGAGACCATAACTAAATTTCTACCTCGGAGAAATCAAGTTTGGCAGCATTGATACGGTAGCCCATCAATTTCACAGTCTTTGCATAGAGGATGTTGTCTTGAACAATCTTTGCAAGTTCGGGAAAATGCCAACCATACCACTCCTTGACCCTCATCGCATAAGTATTCAACTCTTTGTCAAGGTCATCCAGCAAGCTAATGGCTTGAATAATCATGGTATCAACCTAGAATAGCAGATTGTCAGCAATGGTTAATTAAAAACAATAAAAGAGTGGAGATGTGAATAGACTTTTGAAGCTTGCAAGACTATATGATGCAAAGCTGGAAACAGAAGACAAAGAGAAGAAATGACCAAATACACATTTTCTTCAAATTATTACATGCCAGTGGCACAAAGCTTTTAAATACATGAACCATCCAGGCATCTTCCGCTTTTAATAAAACATAACAGCATTCTAAAACTCGAGCACAGGTTCATTTACGAGGAATGCACTGATATAATAAGAGAAACGGAATAATACGTTTATACATCAATTCATAGATAGCCACATATTAAAGATAAACATCCATAAAGAGGTTCCATGTCCTCTTTCACTACAAGTGAAAAGAAGACCGGACTCCATGATTATGTTCAATACCAACCTTATCGGGGCTGAATTTTAACTTGTATCTGGATAGGCTGTGAGACAAACCAAGGCTCATTGGAGCCATATCTTGTGATGCTAGGCCAGTTATCAGTTCATTCAGTTGACTTCTCACCCCTCTCATTAATTCCATGACAGCATTGTTGTGGACACATTCAATTTGCTGTAAGATTTAAACAATCAGAAACGCCAACAATTTGAAAAAATTAGCCAAATAACAAACATGAGTAAACTCACAAGCTTCTCTTTGATGATGTTACCGAGCTTAGAATCAGCCACTGCCAAGATGTCACCATCACAGTGGCTACGCAGGAATTTTCTAAGACCCTTGCTGGGTTTACTGTCTATGAGTAAGGTAGTAGCAGCCAGCGCTTCCTGGGTGTTCTCAAATTTCGAGAACGCCTTCAATTTGACAACCTAAGAGGAAGAATACAAGCAATCAGCCACAATAAGTATACAGAACCAAAACACAAGACGGGCTTCATTCATTTAATTATGCATATAAACATATAAAATCATTTTATGCACATACCCCGACCCCATATTTTCTCTACCAGTTGATACTCATTAGTACTAAAAAACAACGAAATTAGCAGCAGCCTATGAGCAACTTTCATATAGGAAAAAAAAGCTGTTTGGGGTCTTTCATAATCCATTCTCAAAATGAAACTAACATAAATTAGATTGCATGTCCCAGAAAACCAACATACTTTTAACTCGCTAAGTTAGAACTAAACTTGCATTACTTTCTTACTCTCTATCGCCATACACAATCTTTTTAAGTGTAGTTCATACACTGTAAAATGTTAAGAATCGCACACACAAGTTCGTCACCGATCAAAATCAACAGAGATAGAGAAACAGCGTTGCAAAAACAGTACCTTTCTAGCAGCGTCGGGGGAGTCAAATTCCTTGGCCAAATTCTGCAACAATAACAAAGAAAAAATGAGAAAGAACTCATCACGCAGCAAAAAAAAATTGAAAGCAAAACCAAAACAAACAAGAATCCAGCGAAAATACCTCGATTTTGGAAAGTTTTTCTTCGTCGAGCACCTTGAAGAGCCCAAAGCCAGCCGGCGTTTCGAACAGAAGCAACATGTTTGCTCGCTCTTACTCTTCCCACTACTGCTCGCCCCGCCGCCTAGGTTTAAGTAGAGAGAGTTAGGTTTTCAGCGATGTAGGGTTTTAACAAAGAAGAATCGAGGGTTTTAGGAGGGGAGGCGCCCTTTTTTATTGCAGGGCGGACCGAAACGGGCCGGATCTGACATGGATCCACATTTGTTTAGATTCGGGTCAAATTTATTGACTTCTAGGTCCATAACATTTGTTGCATTTTAGAGTTTTTATCCGAAAATAATTTATTAAAATAATTAAAAATGAATTAGGATATTATAATAATTTACTTATGTTTTTACCGTAATTACAAAGAAAAACAAGTTACAGTATGATATAAAAAGTTATAATCATTAAATGTCAATATGAAATAAATTAATTCCTCTAAAGAATATATATATATATATATATATATATATATACACATATATATATAACATATTTCATATACTAGCATTGATTTTAACTAAAATTTTACATATGAATTTCACTATAGAGATATCTAATTGAGTTATCCTCCTAAAGCGTGAATCACAAATAACTTTATCAATACCCATTTAAAAATAGAAGTTGTAATTTATCATGTTGTAGTTGTTACTTGTGTGAACATGTGAGTAAAAGGCAACATGTCAAATACCTTTTGTATGAATGACAAAAATATTTATTGTTTTAAACATTTTTTTTATTATTTTATTATAATTATAAGATTTTTAGTTGTGATATAATTAAAAACTAGATAAATATTAAATTAATATTATATGTATATATAACGGGTCTGTGGGTTGGATTTGGACTGAATATAGATCTCATAGTTCAATATTCAGATTCAAATCCGAAATTTTCAGTTGAGATTCAAATCTGATATGGATTCACGTGATCCAAATTTTTGAATGTCCAGATTCTAAAAAATGAATTTGGACCTCCGAATCTGAACCAAGTCTATAATCCATTATCATCCATATTATTAGGTTTTCTTTTAGAATCAATTAATAATTATTACTAATTTACATCACCACATGACACCTGAGATATGATATGACATTTTTCTATTGTAGGTTGCTTTACATGTGTCAATTTACGATGGATAGCACAACAAGAGAAAACATAACGGTGAAGACAGCTGGTACTCTGAAAGACATTCTCAACACTTTAGCTACAAGCTCACAACCAAAGTCCGCATGCACAAGAAGAATGGAGGCTAGTGCAATGTCTATTATCCCAAATTTGAAGATGCTGAATGTTGATTATGACGAGGGAAATTCAGAATCTCAAGATGAAAAAATCACCATCCTCTGTAAGACAGGTAGAGAGACGTGCAATATATTTTTGTGACCGGTTTCCGCAGTCTCCTAGACTCTAAGACTGTTGACAAGCTTCTTCTACCCAATTTAGCACCTCAACTTAGCGGTCTCTGCAAGATATAGAATGCCGACTTTAACTTTTGTCAATTATAGCACTGACAATTCAACAGTCTCTACTGTCTCTACAAGGTAGAGACCGTCGACTGGACTGTATGTTTGGTTAAGCTTTAAAAGTGCTCGAAACTGTTCCAAATCTATTTATTTGCCCCTTCAGACCTAAATATACAAATTAGTGTATTTATCTAAATGAACTATACTTCTCTCAATGCATCTTTGTCCGCAAATAAACTTGACGAATATAAACATGGTTCTCATATGTATGTATACAACTTAGAAATTTCAGCAAGATGTTAAATTATCATAACTTGATCATCTGTGTTTTGACTTTTTTATTTTATTTTATCAAATTAAAAGTTTCGGTATGATTTGTCATTTAAGATGATATGAATTTATGACGTTTCTAGTTATAAAAAACAAGATTGTATTAAATTGTTAAACACAAAAAATAACTCATTATAAGTGAGACGGAGGGGGAGTATATATTAATCTCGAAATTGCTAGGTAATTTTGTTTAGCGCAACCCGTAACAAAGCTTAAGAATTTTATAATATTATTTTCCGCTAACAAATATAAAAAAAAATCTCAATTTTTATATAAGTTTTAGAACAATGACCAATCTTTACTTCTTCTTTTTTTTTTTTTAACTATGTTTTGATTTTTATTATTTTTGTTCACAAATTATAAGAAGGGTCCAGTTTTTATTCATTTAATTGATTTTTTTAATATTTCATACTTTGAATAAAAAGTTAATTGTTTTTCTGTCCTTTTCCATTCATGTATTCTCTCATCCATTGGAATTAAATTTGATTTTGCAATTAAAAATAAAAAGAAGATATCTAGAAAAAGAAAGAAGGATATGAAAATACTGTAAAAAAATATCTAGAAATGAATTACCTAGATTAACAAATTCTAGCCACAAATTAGAGGTGGTTATTGCTCTATAAATAGGTGTAAATGTATTCATTTTAAAGTGTGCAAAAAAGGAATAGAACTGTATCTAAAAGCTCTTCTTATATAAAAATTCACATGTTTGCTCGCTCTTCCCACTACTTTTGCTCCACCACCTATGTTTTAAGAGAAAGTAGGACTTTAAGAGATGTAGGGTTTTGAGAGAGAGGAATTGACATAGGGTTTTAGAGAAATGAGAGGCGCGATTTTATTGCAGTTGGACGTATGGTAACTGGCCGGATTTGAATTGGATCCGGGTCAAATTTGTTGAGTTTTAAAAAAAAAACTAAGTCCTTGTAAAGTCATATTTCTTCTATTGGTTTCACATGTTTGCTTCACCAGTCAACGTTGTTAAAAAATAAACATAAATAAGAGTCTACACATAGTGCTTACCAAATTTCCTAATATAAAAAACAAGATTAATTATAAACCCATTAACAGATGTGACATATACATTTTGATATGTAATGCATGTTGTAGTAGAGTATCACAACAATAAGAAATTGAAAATAGGGCCAGATTTAGCCCAGATGAATTTTCAAAAGTAATCAACTATGGAATATTGATTATAATTATAATTCATTACATAAGGTGAAATATTAACATACTTCTATTGCAGGTTCTTGTTATTGTTGGAGAGACGGTTTTTGAAATAACTACACAAATACCTCATACCTTCATGAGGCAGGATGCTCTCAGCACGAAAAAGGTACACGGGCTTTGTAAAAATATTAGAAAATTATAAAAATATTAAAATTATAGTACTTGAAAAAATAAACAAAGGAAGACTTGAGCCTCCTCCAATCTTCCGGCTATGCCACTAACTCATTTATTCTTAAATCAAACATCCAAAGAGAGAATAATGTATCATTTTGTAATTATATTTATAAACTAGTGTTTCATCCGTGTGTTGCACGGAACATATTAATTATTAGTTATATGGAGTATGTAATACGATAAAACATCTATAAATTAATACTCGATAAATTAATAAACTCTCTAAAATAATAAAATCTTCTTATCCAGACTGGGCCCCTTTGTAAAAAATCATCAAATTCGATAAGATAATAAAATAATATTTTTTGGAAAATCCCTTTATAAATATTAGGTTCCATTAAAACTCTATATTAATAATTCATAAATAATACTACAATTTCAAATATTGTGGTAATTTTCTATTGACACTTGAGAAACATTTTCCAAGTGGAAACTTGACATCTAAAACATTTATTTTTTCAGGATTGGGTAGTCACAACTCATGACATTTCGGTAGATTTTTGTGGTTTGATACCCATGACCTTCCGGTAGATTTTTTTGAGTGCATGTGAGATGATCTCTCTTATACTCAAGTAATATTTTACGTATTTGATCATTCATGGATGATTTTGCGATGTCTTTTAGATGAGAAGAAGTGACATTTCGGTAGATTTTTGTGGTTTGATACTCACGACTTTCCGGTAGATTTTTTGGTACATATGAAATGGTCTCTCTTATACTCACATAATGCTTGCTTTATGCATTTGATCATTCATGTATGATTTTGTGATGTCTTTTAGATGAGAAGACATGTTTAAGTGTTATGATTTATTTTATTTCCATGAATATATTTAATTATACATGATATTATACATGGATATATTTAATTAGTTACAAAGAATTGGTTGATGCCAATGAAATATATATGAATTCATTTATTTTTAATAAATATGTACTAAATTTTCTCAATTTAAAAAGTTTCTCTTTTAATTAATAAAATATTAATTTATCGACATATTAATATCTCTCTAAATAAATAAATCTCATAGTCCCCAGGTAATTAATTTATAGACGTTTTACTGTATGTCAATATGATAACGAAGTCCTAATTTCAACGACTCGCTAATATATATCTTAATTAAAAGGTTGAGGGGTTAGAGTGATTCCAGATGTGTGTGATTATATGTGAGTATGTATTTATTGTATTTAAAAAATATTGTAGTAATATAATAAAATATAAAAAAATCATATACCTTAATTTTAAATTTATTTTAGTAATAAGATTGCAATTAAAAAAATACTCCAAGTCCAATTTTATCAAGTTTTCGGAAGAGATCCGGTAGACATCGAGTGTTATTAACCCTATAATCTCAGAAGCACCTTCCTTTCACTGGTAACTACTTAATTGATGTTTATTCCTTTCTGCTAGCTACATATCCGTTTTTAGGAATTTGCATTTCATAAGATATTTGTTTGTGCTTATGTAGGGAACATAAGTTTTGGAGGGAAGAGCTTCATCTTATCCAATCCCTCAGAGGAAATTCAATTGGAAAAAAGTCTAAGTATGCATCCGTTGTTCAACATACTTCTGTCTAGAAGTAATGGGTACAATGTTTGTCTGCGATCTGGAAAATCGGTGACACCACAAGCCCAATTGGCGACCCAACAAGGCTTTCGGCCTAAAGGGCTACTACATTTAAGAGAAGTCGCATACGGAGAAAGCCACGATCTAAAAAATTGCAGCCTAATACTTGGAATCTAAGAGTGCAATGGGGGCCTTCAAGAGGGATGAGCCGCGAGTTTTTGGGAGTTCATGCCGCAATCATTCGACGGCATCGTCGTGCATATAGGCCAAACATAGACGTGCCTGAATTGGTACAGTTGCTTGGCGATTAACTACATGGTCACCTTTCAGAAATCTGGATAGATATGATACATAATGATAATGAAGCTTTATGGACACATGAGTGGCGACATCATGACACATATTCTGGAATGGGTGTTAGAGATTATTTCCAACGAGTTTACGACCTATACCAGCGATTACCCGGGCTGAATGTTCTAGGACCAATTCGACAATTGCAAAATTTGAATAAACTGCAACAAAAGGATCACGACTGCCATGAATAGCCACAAATTCCTTCAATGAGATACGTGGCTTTTTCAGCACCTTTGACCCATCATATATGTACTAGAGCTGCGCTTTGAGATGGATCCTCAAACGTTTGTGTTTGTGGATTCTCGTAAACCATATTCTGGTCATATAAATGACGAAACTTCTAGAGTAATTTTCCCTTCGGCTGCGGGACGTTTGCCACGAGATGCGATGCTTCGACATTAAGGCTATTCGGGTCGTGGAACTGTGCAAATTGAAATCCATGAAAGAGACGTCATTAATGAAGTCATGGAAGACCTCATATCATTCGAATCCTCCACAACTGCGCATAAGTTTGTAAATGGATTCTTGATATTGATGAAATCATGCGACTCCAAGTTAGTTGATGATCATGAAGGCTAATGATTTACATCCATAGAATTGTTTGAAATTTCTTGCTCATTTTTAACCGGAAAGTGTACTCTACTAGAAGTCCGCCACTCTAAGTTGAGTTAGGACTGGAAATCAGTGCAATAGCGGTTAACTGCACCATGATTTTCGGTTAGTAGCTACTGATTTTTCGCGAAAGTGGCTACCGCTTATCGCTACCGAACGGTAATTCGGTTAACGTGATAACCGTTTTTGAATTTCGGTATGGTTATCAGGTTACCCGTTTTACCATTTTTATTTTTTTTTGTATTTTTTTCAACGAAAATATTCATATTCATCAACCATCAAAGATCCATGATCAAACATCCAAACTTCATCAACGATAAGCTGTTTTAAAATGCCACAAATCAGCAAAGTAAAGTATCAAACACACACAAACCAGCACTAAGTCAGCCACAAATCAACATCAAGCCACAAAACAAAAACAAGCAAGCCAAGTCAGCCAAGTTAAACACACACAAATAAGGAGAAAAAAAAAAGGGTCCAAAGGTCCAAATGACAGTAGCAATATTGAAGGCTTGAAGCTAAAATCAGTTTCTTGTGCAACTCTTTGTCATTCTGGTCCCTCCATTTGCAATCGAACTCAAGACTATAAAAGAAAAAAGAAACAAAGAAATAGATCCTCCAATTAGTTAATAGTTAGAATAATATTATTAACAAAGGATAAATAAGAATTACAGATACTAATTAAGTCAAATAACATATTATTTACGTACTTGATATTCTTTTTCTTGTTCTTCTTCAGGTAGATCCTCTACATCTTTTGTAATATCCCACTTATTTATTAAGTTAATTAAGTAATTAATTTTGTTTAAGTATTTAATTAAAGCAATATTAATTAAATGTTAGTGTTTGGATCAAGCTCGTTGCAGATTAAGATTTGGGCCAAGGTCCTTTAGTATTATTTTGGCCCAGCCCATTAAGAAAATTTATTAGGCCATGCCCGTTAGACGATTATTAGCTTCTGGGCCAAGCACGCCTATTAAAAGAAATACAAGGAAAAAGAATTGGACCAAGCCCACATACATCTTCTAGTTAAAGCCCAATGGCCCAATCCAAGCTCTAACAACCTCTAACCAATTAAGTGAGGAAAACAGTAAATGAATAAATAAAATTTCATTTCCTTCTCACTATTTAGTCAAGAACGAAAATTTCAATGAATTCAAATGAAACAAATAATAAACTACATTATTCCCTGCTGCTTAATGAGAACGAAAAAAAAAAATAAAATTAAATAAACCATAAGTTAATAATACATTAATTTACAATAGAGGGTAATTATTGCAAATTTTTGGGGAATGAAAAATGGGAGTCTACACACATGCCAATATAAGTTCAATTTCAGATTTCAGATCACTTCCAAGATCATCATACAAACAATCAAAGGCAGAAGTGTGTGCACATAATCATCATTGCAGATTACCCAACAACCAACTAGCCAGCCACACAGAACAATCCAACAACCAACAATCCATCAATCCTTGGGAACCTGTTTGTTAGTTTGAGATTTATTAGAAACCACCACACATCTCTGTGTTTGGATCAATCCAACTTAACTCAACTCCAATCAGTGGTATCCTTGTACCTAGTTAGATCAATATGTCAACCCGTTCCTTAGTCAACCTGCTCGTGTAACCTGCATAGTCCAATCTGCTGAGGCCAACCTGCATGTTGAGGAACCTGCATGCTGAGGAACCTGCATGCTGAGGCCAACCTGCATAGGCCAACCTGCATGCTGAGGAACCTGCATGCTGAGGCAACCTCCTGAGAGGAACCTGCATGCTGAGGAACCTGCATGCTAAGGAACCTGCATGTTGAGGAACCTGCTTAGGCCAACCTGCATGCTGAGGAACCTGCATGCTAAGCAACCTGCATGCTGAGGAACCTGCTTAGGCCAACCTGCTGAAGCCAATATGCTTAGTCAAGCTGCTGTGAGTCAAGCTGCTATTAGTCAACAGCTTCTCAAGATGAAGATTCTAATACACAGATCAAGCTTGAAGAAAACAAAGACAGCTTGAGGTACAAAAGGTCGACCTTCCCAGTCCGACCTAAGCTGTACCTTGCCAACCTCGATGGTTCAAGCTGTACAGAAAACCTCAACGGCTAGAAGTCCAGTCAGCAGTACGGTTCTGACACCTCTGCAACTTCAACGGCTCTAATTCAAATTGGAGTCATATAAATACTTCAAACCATCCCAGAATCGGTGAGAGGAGAAAAAGGGAAAATAGACGGAGAAGAGAGAAAAATAGAGAGAGGAAACCAGAGTTTCAAAGCCAAATCTATCCAGAAATCTTTACGCTTCAAAGCCAAACTCAACACTCGAATCCAAGCTATTTCCCAAGTGTTGAGACCTTCAAGATTTTTGAGTCTGGAACCTCACAGAACACTCTCCACAAGCTTACTACATATTCGTCCAAGTAAAGAAGAATCTGTTAGTTTAGCTGCAAGGTTGTATGTAAGAATGTATGAAAGGTTGTAAGGGTCACGACCCAGAACTCGTGCTCGGCTCAAGTCTAAAGATTGACGAAGGTTGAGGCTGGTACTCAGCCAGTATAAATAAGAGAGAAGTAAGGAATTTCAGATACGACGGTATCTGACGTGGATGTAGGGACGTTTCCCGAACCACGCTAAATCGACTGTCTCGATCTCTCTCTCTCTATCTTTTATTACAGTCGACCTTACAATGTTCAACTAACCTTCATTACATTGCACTTCATTGATATAATCAACCTGCACACTGTCACCAAAGAAAGAATTTTCTAAGAGGTAGCCAACCTGTCCACCAAACTTCCGCACACTGTTCGGTTTAGCAAGCTCACCAGTTTACTGACTGAGCTGGATAAACCGAGCTGTACTGATAAGCTGAGCTGACAACTCAGTAAGATCGATTTTGTTTTAAAGTTAAAACTGTTGGCGAATTGGTGTATTCCCCCCCCCATACACCAATGACCTATTTATCGGGACCTACAAATCCAACAAGGGAAAGTATCCCAACCAACAGATCCAACAGAGCAAATATACCAACCAACAGAGACAACATAAATAATCCAATAAAAATTCAACAATCCAACAATCCGAAAAGGCATAAATAAATAAGAAACTAGCCATGCAGATCAGAAAGTTCTCACAGCGTTGTGGGATCTTCAAAAAGCCGAGGAAGGAAGATCTTGTGGATCTCCTTCAAGCTCTCACTCTGCAACAGGTATTCCCGCGGCGCCTCCCTTTCACGGCGGTGCTCCACCATGAAGATCGCCCACTCCGCCTTGACCTCCCGCGCAGTAGCTTCCGCTTCCATCTCTCGCATAGCGGCTTCCGCCACCAGATCCCGCGCATGCACTTCCTTTGGCCTTCGTCTCCGCGCCGACGACCGCTTCATCGGACCACGCCGTTCAGATTCTTCGCCGGAAGGGGAATCTGAGATAAAGGTCTCGTCGTCGGTGATGGATTCTGACAAATAATCGTCGATTGCATCAAGTTCTACTTGCAGATCTGAATCAAACTCAATAGGAGTGAAAGATTGGGCGACGACCCGTGTTGATTTAGGGGTTTCGGAGTCGGGAGGGGGAATCGAAGATGGGGAACTCATCACCACAGAGAAGAAAAACTGAAACGGACGCTGCGGTGGAAGAGGAAGGGGTAGCGGCCGCGTTGGGTGGAGGGGATTCCAAGGGAGAGGCGGAAGAAGGTTGCAGAGAATCGGTGGTGACGCGGGGAAGGGGAAGAGGAAGGGAAGAGCGCGGCGGAGGGGGTGGGGTTTGAAGATGGGAGGCGGAGGAATGTTCCAGAGAGAGAGAGAGAGAGTAGAGAGCGACTGAAGAAAGTGGAGGATGAGAGAAAGTGTGCTGATTTGGCTGGTTTTCTTCCTTTCATTAGGGTTAGGGTTTTTAGTGTTTAGTGGGTTGTTAAGGGGCTAAAAAGACCCAAAAAAGGAAACCGGCCAAATCAAGAGGGACAGCCCAAAAAAAAAACCCAGCCAAATCAAAGGGAACGGAGGGAGTATATATTCAATTTATGGGACGTAATACTTTAGAGTAGTTTCAATCATGTTAGAGGGCCCATAGGCTAAAATGAGCGGAAAAGTATGGTGGAGGCTCATGTTAAAGCCCAAAAAGGTTTTCCATTTCACAGCCTGGCCGTGGTGCAACAAGTAATAAAGCATGGAGGCTCGAGGGCTTATCCGTCAATTCAAAATGCTGAATCCTAACGCAACCTCAACCGTCGGATCTCAAGATGCAAAGCGGCTCCTCAAAATTCAAACTCTCCTTCTCCATCGTCCCGCTCCCCTTTCCTAATTCTTTAATTCTCTCGCGCTCTCACTCTGTCAGTGGGGGAGATCTTCTATTTACTCCGTCCTAACTTTATCAATCATTCTTCCCTCTCTCTCCCTCTCTCCATCTCTCCATCTCTCTTCTTCTCCCACGCACTTGCAAAGAGGCTCTCAGGCGTTTTCCATAGCATGTCGAAAGAGAAGGGAGTGAATGTGCAGGTCCTCCTTCGTTGTAGGTAAGTGGAGTTGCTTATATGCTCCGATTTATCGATTTTCATAATGTTGATTTCTTCCATGTCATTTTTTTTTTTTTTTTTTTTTGGAATTTGATGCCAATGGTGGTGCTTTGCAGGCCGTTCAGCGACGACGAGTTGCGAAACAACGCGCCGCAGGTCTTGTCGTGCAACGATTACCAGAGAGAGGTGTCGGTTTCACAGAACATCGCCGGCAAGCATATCGATAGAGTCTTTACTTTTGATAAGGTAGCCATTTCTTATTTCTGTACCTTTTTAAATTGGGTCACTATTATAAATTGCCAGTAAATTGGGTCAGGCAACAACAATCACATTCGAATGCTTCTAGGCAGCACTGCAAATTGTGTTTTAGGGTTAGTGAAAATGATGCGTCCGTGGGTGAATATTGAGTGACATATTCTGAAATTTATAGACTTTTTTCCTTCAAACTACTCTGATTTAGAATTAAAATTTAATGAAAATATTGGCCTGACCCTGATAAATGCGAGTACAGATTGACCGTTATATTTTCATATTCAGGTGTTTGGACCTAATGCCCAACAAAGAGATCTTTACGAGCAAGCAATTATCCCAATAGTGAATGAAGTTTTGGAAGGTTTTAACTGCACGATATTTGCATATGGACAAACTGGAACAGGAAAAACGTATACCATGGAGGGGGAATGTAAGAGATCTAAGGTAATTTACGTTCCTATTTTTCTACTAACCATCTCTGATGTTGATTCGGCCCTGATTTTGCTTCCTCGAACTTTAAAGTGCGTATCAAGTGGTGAATTGCCACAAGGAGCAGGAGTGATCCCTAGAGCAGTAAAGCAAATCTTTGATACATTAGAGAGTCAAAATGCGGAATATAGTGTAAAAGTTACTTTCTTGGAACTGTATAATGAAGAAATAACTGACTTGCTAGCACCTGAAGACTTATCCAAAGTAGCCATAGAGGACAAGCAGAAGAAGCAGTTGCCACTAATGGAGGATGGGAAGGGAGGTGTTCTTGTCAGAGGACTAGAAGAGGAAATTGTGGCAAATGCTAATGAGATATTCTCTTTACTTGAAAGGGGATCAGCTAAGCGTAGAACTGCAGAGACCCTATTAAACAAGCAATCAAGGTATAATTCCTCACATCATTTAAATCCCTTGCATAGTTCTTTCGGTTTTATGAGCTTAACTGATTTGTTTTTCCATGCCAGTCGATCACATTCTCTTTTTTCCATAACGATACATATAAAGGAAGCAACACCCGAAGGAGAAGAACTAATAAAATGTGGCAAGTTGAATTTAGTTGATTTGGCTGGTTCAGAGAACATATCTCGTTCTGGTGCAAGGGAGGTAAATTTGCTATCCTCTGTGCTCAAGTAGTTATTATCTTGAAAATTAGTGGTTAATCATCATGATTTTATTGTTGAGATTAGTTTATTCCTAGTGAGTTTTTATCAAGCCTATTTGATTGTGAGGCCTTCTCAATGATTTTAATTTTCCCATCTCCAGGGGAGAGCAAGAGAAGCTGGCGAAATAAATAAAAGTTTACTGACATTAGGACGAGTGATCAATGCTCTTGTTGAGCATCTTGGACATATTCCTTATAGGTTTGCTGCTAATTTGTGATTATTTTTCTATTTTACTCTAGAATATTTTTTAGTATAAGAGACAACTCGTGCTAATTCTTCAACAGGGATAGCAAGCTCACTCGCTTGCTTCGTGATTCATTGGGTGGAAGAACGAAGACATGCATTATTGCTACAGTGTCACCAGCAGTACACTGTCTGGAGGAAACCCTTAGCACATTGGATTATGCCCACCGGGCTAAGCATATAAAGAATAAACCAGAGGTTTGTTATAATATCCTTTATCATGTGAGCAAAACACTATTGTAATTGTATTGTCTTCCATGATAAAGCTCAGTTGTATAATTTAATTCTCTTCTGCAAAATGTTACTTTTGCTAGGCCTAGGCCCAAATATGATTAGGTCATCTTGTTCCTGACTTTGATTTTCTTTTCAACTTTATTTGATTTCTATCTAGTTTATATGAAGTATAAATAAATGCCTAAGAATAAATTATTTTTGTGAAATGCATCTTGTGAAGCTAGTATGGTGGGGTTGAATGTAATACTTCAATTTTCTTATGGAGACCAACAACATCCTTCTTGAGCCTGTCATTGTGAGATGCAACTCATGAGAAGATAAAACTGGAGTTGTTTTTTCATATGTGCTTATAGAGTTGCCTCAAGATTTCTTTTTAAACTTGTAGGTGAATCAGAAAATGATGAAATCAACCCTGATTAAGGATCTTTATGGGGAAATAGAAAAACTTAAAGCAGGTAACCTTGGTTGTGATATGATGTTTTCCTATTACTGAAGCTTAATGCAACTTGCACAGATTCACATCTCTTTCTCTCTCTCTCTCTCTAGAGGTTTATGCGTCAAGGGAGAAGAATGGGGTGTACATCCCTAAGGAGCGATACTATCAGGAGGAGAGCGAGAGAAAGGTACTACTGACACATAACTTGGTTTAAGGAGTGGATTTAAATATGTGCTTATGTAGTGCTCTTAGTGAGCTCATTTGTGTAATCATCAAACATATTTCATTATCATGTTGTAGGCAATGGCAGATCAGATTGAACAAATGGGAGCGACGATAGAAAAGAATCAAAAGGTCAAACATACTTGATGGTCTTTTTATGTGGCGTAAACGTTAATTAGTCATATCCCGAAATGCTTAATTGTTTAGATGTCTGCTTTACAGCAAATGGAGGAACTGGAACGTAAATATGAGCGTCAGATTGAACAAAGTACTGATTTGAGCAAAAAACTTAATGCCACTCAAGTAAGCCATATTCATTGTTCATAAAAATGTTTCTAAACTGTCTACAAGTCTTACTTAGAGTTGTTTGCAGGAAGAGCTGAACCAAACAAGCAAGTTGTTGGCAAATACAAAAGGCGAATTAAAACAATACCAATATTGCCTCAAGGAGCGGGATTTTATCATATCTGAGCAAAAAAGATCAGGTATTTTTTGTGGCCTTGATAGATAGGTGTGTTCTTCTTCATGTGGTGTTCAATATTGTTTCTGAAATATTGTTCAGAAAATGCTCTGGCTCATCAAGCTTGTGTATTACGGGCTGATTTGGAGAAATCCCAGAAGGACAACGCCTCACTATTTCTTAAAATTGGTATGTCAGTTCATTGCCTATTGTGTTCAGAACATTGATTTGTGTGGGAGTTCTGAATTTCAGTGTTTTTCACTTATATACATTTGCAGCCAGAGAGGAGAAACTGGATTATGATAATAGATCAACCTTAGACAATTTCCAAGCTGATCTCTCCAAGCAGCTTGATACCCTTTGCAATTTGTTGGCTGGTTCTACATCCCGACAATGTAAATACCTCCAGTGTGTTGAGAATTTGTGCAACTCTTTAATTGAAGCGCACAATAAGGTAAATTTTCTACCACTTAGGTTGTTTTAAAACAATCTTTTCAATCTCACTCTCCTGGATAAATTTGTTTCTTTCTTTCTTTCAAGCTCTATTTTCTGACTTGAAAGAATGTTGTCAGCAATTTTTTGTTCCCCTATAGTTCTTTCTTAGTATCTTTTTAAATTCCTTGCCACTTGTATAATTCACTGATACATGTAAACTTTTATTTTGTAGGCTGCTTTAGAACTAAAGAAAAAAGTAAGCGCTTCAAGAAACTTGTGTGTATCTCATTTTGAGGCTGTTCAAAATGTTGTAAGTCTGCATAAAGCTGGCAGTAATGCTGCTTTGGATGAGCTGTCGGCTCTAGCTTCTTCTAACTCTCATTCTATTGGAGAAGTAAGAAACTCTTCTAATATATCTGATTTTTTCCCGTATTCTAACTTTGTCTGACATAGAGACTCGCCCCTCTTTTAAATTTATAATGTAGGTTTTAGCTGCAGAGGATGTTCAGATGAATTCAGTTTTTGATGATCTTCAACAAACATTATCAAGTCATCAGGGGGAAATGGCTGACTTGGCAAGAGAGCTTAGACAGGTTACATATTGAAAATACAGTTACCCGTTTTAGTATCTTCAAAAGGAAGTTGTTGCACCACTAAGAAGGTTTTGCTCTAGTTCGTCCTAGTAGTCTATGTATTAACTCGGCAATTTTTCAGAGATTTAATGCTAGCATGGAGCACTCGGTGAATACCTCAGAATCTCTCCTTGGATTTGTTGAAAAACTTTCTGAAGAATCAAAAAGGCTAGAAAATCATGCAACTAAAGTTGATGAAGTTCAGACCAAGAGCATCACTGAATTTTGCAAGGCTTATGAGGTTTGACAAGTTTATGGTTAACTGTTATGAAAGTGCGACTATATTTCTTCTAGCTTATCAAAATTATATCTGCAGGCCCAGTCCAGGACAGATGCTCAGAAGCTTATTGCTGATGTCACCACTCTGGTTTCTGATTGCATGCGTCGACAGAGGGAAATGGTTGCTTATTTCGTTCATCTTCTTCTGTTTTATCTATATATTTATAGTTCGATTTTGATTTTCTAATGTTGATACTTACAGGTGGATGCAAGGCTAGGTGATCTAAATGACAGTGCAATAGGGAATAAGATGTTTTTAGATGGATATGTCTCAACCGTAGATGGAATTACTTCGGATTTGAAAAGAAAATGGCAGGAATGCTTTTCACAAGCAGAAGTTAACCTCAAGGATAATGCTGACTTCTCTGCAGCTAAGCATTGCCGGATGGAGTTACTTTTGCAGAAGGGGTAAGAGCTACTTGATATCTATTTTATTTTCTTTGGCCGTCTTTTGTTCCCCTTCCTTTCTTTTCGTTGTAATCATTTTCTACCATTGTTTCAGTGTAAACAATGGTGATGCTGCTTTGAAAAAGTGGCAAAAAACCAAACAATTACTGACCGACATGGGCAGTCAGCATGCCACAACAATTGCATTGCATGCTAGGTAAGTCAATTTTACCACAGTTATATATGTTGACATTTGGAGATTTAAGATTGTAATACAGGTGCAAAAACTAACCTCTGAAAGCATGCTTTGATTGAAAACTAAATGCAACATGACGTTACTTCTGAAATCTTCTCTTCAGGTGTATGACTGAAAGCAACGAACAACACGATGTTGAGATAGAATCTGCTAGACTTACACTTGAAAAGGATGCCCAGGAGAGTTGCACAGACATCATTCGCTGCTTCGATGGTCATTTGCTTTTCATATCTTTGATGATAATTGCCTTATGGAGTAAGAGAGATTTTAAGCCCTTTTTTCATATGTTCTCAGGCTTGTCAGAACAAGAGAGAGCGTCCGTTTCTGATATTTCTGCAACTACTAAAGCTCATTCAGAAACAGTGGAGGATCTTAAGAGAGATCACTCTGAGAAGGCAGCATGCATTGAACAATGTGCAACTAATACTTTCACACAAAAATATATGGTATGCCCTATTTTACACAGTTTGAACATGTACAATAATAAGATTATTACAGCATTTTGATTTTTTGTTTTTTCTGATGTAGGATTACGAGCCTACGGGCTCCACACCTCTACGGTGTGAGGCAGACATTCCCAGCAAGAGCACAATCGAGTCACTTCGGACAATGCCTATGGAGACTCTTCGAGAAGAATTTCGAGAAAACCATTCATTGGAATCATTTGTAGGGAAGGAAGTAAAGATCCAAACTCCTCGTTCTCCACTTTCACAGATCAACTAGCAACATTATGTGTTTGTACTTGGATAAAAAAGATTCTTGATTTACAATTAAATATAACTTCAATTGCTTTCTGTATAACTTTTGTATTATAAATCATACTTATATAATTTGGATTCGATGGAATGAAATGCTAGCAAATGTCTCTTAACTTTATTCACATAATTATACAAGGGAACTTCCTCACAAAGTTCAAACCTTGAAACACAAGCTCTAATATATAGATAAGACAAGGTTGAGACAAACATCCACCTTCCTTCCGACAGTAAATATTGATATTATTACAAAAATTGGTAATATACTGAGCGGGAAGAGTTCCCTTCACACTCTCAAATCTCCTCATCACTTCATTCCTTGATTCACATAATTATACAAGGGAACTTCCTCACAAAGTTCAAACCTTGAAACACAAGCTCTAATATATAGATAAGACAAGGTTGAGACAAACATCCACCTTCCTTCCGACAGTAAATATTGATATTATTACAAAAATTGGTAATATACTGAGCGGGAAGAGTTCCCTTCACACTCTCAAATCTCCTCATCACTTCATTCCTTGATTCATATATTTCGGTTTGCTCATGCTCCACGCATTCAAGGTGTCGACTGTCACAGTCTCAGTCCCATTGTTGAACACATACAGATGCGCATTTTCGTACAACGCTGTCATGGGGTAGACCCGAGACGTGATGCAAACCTTCCCTCCCTCGGCGAAGCTCTCCACAACAGAATTATCAATCTGCATAAAACAGTCATTCGTCATCACAATCAGCCTCTACTCATCATCAAGAACGACGAAAACGGAATTAGTAAAATCCTGCATACCAAACTCCTGAGAGAGAGCTTCATGTCCTTCAACTCTGCATCTACGAATCCTCCATAAGAGGGCCTGTATGCATCCTTCCCATCCGCCATCTCGGTTTTGTCTTCCTCGATAGACGACCTGGCAACGAGATAAACATTAGGCGAAAACAAGACTCCAGACATCTAATTCGAATAACCAAATCTTCAAATCTGACATACATGGATGCATCAGAGCATAAAAGAACTTTAGGCTTGTCATTATCCTTGAAGATTCTGAAAAACACAGGCGTGAACTCCTCCAAGTTCTTGGAAGCTAACGTCACGAGCCCGAAGGGGCCTAATGCGCCTTCGACAGTCGATTTCTTCTCACGGCAGAGCTTCTCCGCATCATATCTATCCCAGCTCGGATCAAACGGCTCTGCTTTGTCCAAGCTCGGGACGGAGAAGATCACATCCACATCAGCCTAACCAAGATTGTTCCACATTAGTCCACTAACAAGCTCATCTAACTAACTTAACTAACATAACTAACTATTGTATATGTACCTGAGCAGCAGTTATGTCTGTGACTTCGATCTTATCTCCCTTCTCAATCTCCACGTTCCCCATTTCGAAGTGGCTTCCCCTCAACTTCTCGAGTTCTTTAACAGGCCATTGAATCAGCTGCTTCCCTTTTGGATCGAGCTCGACTGTACGAGGAATGAGCTGAAAAAAACACACAAACGTTAGACAAAACAAACTCATGTCGGAAAATCAAGAATCAAGAAATGAAGCTTTACCTGCACACCAGCCCATCCCTTCTCGATATCCTTATCAGTAGAATCCGACTCATTAGCCCAACCCCACAAGATCCTCCTGTTCTTGCTGGGATCGAAGAACGATTTCGAGGCGTAGAAGTTGCCGTAATCGAACCTCAGTCCGTTCCACCCATCGATGGAACCCTCATCCGGTACATACCTATCCCTCTGCAGATCGTAGGTTCCGATGGTGTAGTACTCGTACCTAGTCAAATCGAGGCTGACTTTGAACACGTGCTTGACCGTGGGGCCCAGGACGGAGGTGTCCAATCCGTGCTTGCCGGAGGCGTTGACCGGGAAGAAGTCCGGGCACTCCCAGTTGCCGGTGCCGGCCTGGGTGTGGAGCGAGTGCTTGGCCTTCACCCATTTGAAGAAATCCCTGCTCCGGTAGAGGAACGCCATCCCCCTGTGCTTCCGCCTCCCGCCGATGGCGATCCGCCAGTGGCCGTCGGGGCCCAGCCAGGCGGTGGTGGGGTCGCGGAACGCCGTCTTGTTGACGGAGGCGTCGGCGACGATCAGGGGGTTGCTGTCCGGCTTGATCCATTCGCGGAGGTAGGGGTCGGAGAGGTTGGCCGGGACGGCGAAGTTCTGCACCTGGGTGTTGTTCTCGTCGACGATCCCGGTGTAGAGGATGACGGGCTTGTTTCCCGGGAGGACGGTGGCCGAACCGGACCAGCAGCCGAACCGGTCGAACGGTTTGGAGGGGTAGATGGCCGGTTCGAGGCTCTCCCAGTTGATTAGATCCTTGGACACGGAGTGGGCCCACACGATGTTGCCCCACACTGCTCCCTTTGGATTGTATTGGTAGAAAAGGTGGTATATTCCGTTGAAGTACATCGGCCCTTTTTAAAATTCATCATCATAACTTTTTTTTATTATTATTATATTCTTTCATTATTAAATTTGATTAAAAAATAATAATAATAACAAATTAAAGGAAAATTAAATAGAGGTCTCACCATTTGGATCTGAGACGTGGTATTAATTATTGCATCACCGCACATGCAATGCAATGGAAAATGGAGTTAGTCAACGATAGAATCTAACACGCAAAATTTTAAATTTCTACAACCAAATATTCAACAAGTCAGCAAACCATATACATTATACATTGTATACTCCATTCGTCCCATAAATACTAATCAGTTGACTATTTATCATAAAGTCAAAAGGAATGTTTTTTTTTTTTTAGTACAACACAACACGATCGAGCACATGTAGTTTTCGATGACAAATTTTTGAAGCTAACACAATACATCTTCTTGATTAAATTTCATTATTCTTCCATGTGATGTACCCAATGTCTAAAAATCGGCCTAGCCGGCGCCTAGGTGCTAGTCGGACCATGGCCGACCCGACTTTTGGCTAGTCGGTGGTCTTTAGGCGCTCGGGCACTAATCGGCGCCTAGTCGGCCGCCTAGGCGGGGTAGTCGGGCTAGTTGGCCGCCTAGGCGGGCTGGGCGGGGTAGTCGGGCTCTAGGCGGACTCTAGGCGGGCTAGGCGGATTTGATTAGGGATTTAGAGTTTTAATTTTAAATTCATATATTTAGTTTATTTATGTTCAAATTTATGGATTTCATGTTTAATTTTTTTTTAAAAGTATTATATACTATGAAATTTATTTGGAAGACTACTAAGTTTATGGAATTTTAGCTATTAATTAACATATTATATGTTTTATCATAAATTAAAAAATGAAATTATGAGTAATATATGTTTATATAGTTTGTACTTTAGAATATAGGAGTAAAAATAATAAAAATAAGCATTATAATTCTAATCCGACTAGTACCCGACTAGGCTCCCGCCTAGCCGTCTAGGCGCTAGTCCCCACCTCACCGCCCGACTAGCGACTTTTAAAACACTGGATGTACCCATGAGTAATGTTGGGAGTCAAAAATAAAGTAATTAGGGTTGAACTAGTTGCATGGGGACCATGATGAATTCTCAGTTCAATTAATGCAAGCGCAAGATTTCCACAGCTGGTTTCCAGTTAGGCAAATATTGTGACTTCTTTGAATAAAAGTCCCTTTTCTTCTCATAGCCTCAAGAAAAATCATTAATATATATACGTGGTTCACACACACACACACACACACAACTAATTACCAAAACACTAAATATTATGTTCAAGATTTTCCACTAATTTGAAAAAGGGGAAATATGAACTGCTGCAGTGGATAAGTGTATGATGCAAACACAATATTATATAGATATTTAATTTTTGCATCGATTGAAGACATTATTATACTACAAGAAAAGCGCAGATTGTCCCCTTCCAAACATTAAAAAAATTAATAGTGCCATTGAATCCAGAAAAAGCCAAAAAAATTATCTTTACACAAAAGTTTGACCTTTTCTGATTGGCAAACCAATCGAAGAACTTCAGATTCAGCGCCGTGCCCTAATTTACTAATATTTTAATTAATTAATTAAATCCATGCATTCAAACCCCATCCATTTCAATTTTCACCCCCAATACCCTAACGTACAATACACTATGCAGAATGTACCGTGCATATATCCACTTAGAGAGAGAGAGAGAGAAATTGCATACCGTTTATCCAATGTTTGGGAGGCTGAAAATGGTAACCGGTTCTGTGCTGTCTCTTAACGTCGACGGCAATCTTGGATTGAAAGTGAGGGAAAACGTGGTGAGAGGCGTCGACGCCGTTAAGATTTAACAGTGCTAAACAGCATAGCCATGAAAGTAAGGGCAGAGCCCAAACAAGAGCCCTTGAAGAAAAATCCATTCTACAAAAATATGTATATATATATATATTTATATGTTTTAATGTACTGTGTTGGATAAAAACTCCAATGAGCGACGTGAGTACGTCTATTTATAGAGAGGAACGGAGAAACGGATCCTTAGAAAATGGAAGAGAGAGAAAGAGAGAAAATTCAGGAAAAAAAACTTGATTCTGAATAATAAATGGCTTGATTGGAATTAAAATTGATAATTATGAGTAATTACGTGTTAATAAAATTAGTCAACCGTCCCTTGTTTTTCTATTTGGATAAAGAAAGGTACATGTGGACCGAGTATATTTGGAGTATATTAGGGCATATTTTAAAAATCTTGGCGCTTTTTATAATTATAAAATAAGAATTTTGTGGTTATAATATTTAATTTAATATATTAGGGCAGATTTTAAACATGTTATTTGATTATTTATATTTTTTAACATGTTTTTAACACATGATGAATATCTGACGATGTAATAAAGAGATATAATGTCGAAATATATTATTGTGTTTGAATTTCAGATTAATTTGATTCCGAAAGGATAAGGATTATTTTAAATTTCAGTTACCATATATCGTATCTTTCCAGTTTCAGTTATAAGTTTTCCCGGAGGCCAAAGTAGTTAAAAAAATAATATTTTTGTGACTATATACCAAATTGTTACATTTTATTATTTTAGTACTATTAATTACTACATGTATAAATGTGCAGAAATGACACGAAAACCTGCATATTAAAATATAGTTACAACTTACACACGTAATTTATAAAATATTTTCAAATTAGATCTAGAAATTCGGCATTTTTTCTGCCACTTAAAATGAAAAATTGAAGTAATCAAAATCAGGACGAAATCTAGGAAATGATACGAGATTTTTTATTTTTTTATTTTATAATTTGGCAATACGAAATTATATTTTAAAGATAATGAGAATTATCCATTCGTAAACCAATACGAATGGGGAAAACTTGCGTTGCTATTCTAATATTTCTCACAAAATTTTTCCATATATATAGCACACAATTTAGTGCGATAACTTTTTTCCGTTGCAAATTTTATGACCTCAGTTATTTTCATTGATCGATTTCATTTCATAGACATTTTTTTAAAAACTTTTGCTTCAAGATAATACGAATAGTAATTATAAGAGGATATAAGAGGATAAAAATAATTTATTGGTATTCATATAATTATCTATCATGAAAAAAAAACTGATCTTAGATGAAGACTATATTAGTTAAGAGGGATATATATATGTAAATAAATAATAAAAATAAATAGAAGATTCCCGATCAGTGAATGATTGACCACGTATAAACTCTTCCCAAATAAAGAAAAAATAAAGATAAAAACCCAAATGGATTTAATTAATGTTCATAATAAATAACAATAAAATATTTTGAACATGGAAGCTAGGAAAGAAGACCCTCTTCGAAAATAACATCACACCGTAAAACTTCACTATTTTCTCAAAAAAAAAAAGAAAAAAAGAAAAAGAAAAAAGAATTTCACTATCAAATAAATAATGTTGAGCAAGTCGACATAGGCAATGGCGTCAAGTCTATTAATTGTGTTTTGTTTTTCTTGCAATTTTCTAGTGTACTATAGATTATAGAAACACAAGAATATTAAATATTTAATTTACGAAACACGATTAAATTTATCTATTAAAAATAATTAAATTTATCTATGAGGCAAATTTATCCTCCAAACCTAAATTTGATATCACAAAAGCAAATAGGGTAAACAAGTGTATTTTCTCTTTATCTATTAGTACTATTAGCCGTTAGGTGCTTTAGTGTCTAAATATATTAAGGTTAGGCGAAGGGTCTGAAATCAAAATAATTTAAAATACTGCAGGAAGTGTCCAAGATCGATTGAGCATAGAAATTTGTTATTAAAAAAATTATATATTTCTGATTATTTTAATTTGATCATAACAATCTTCACCATCTATTGTTGTCGACCATGGTGCAATTATTGAGGCGTGTAAAAATTGTTTTATATGGCAATCTGTTCATACATTGACTATGCCATATATATACAAGTATACAACTCATACACTTATAATTATTGAATATTAGAAAAATCGTAAAAAAAATAGATTTTATAGTATGTCGGCGCAAATATAAGTTCATATAATCATATATATAAGTTAAGTGATTTAATGATTCTTTCTGATTAATTGGGTGGGATTTCAGTTTCTTCAATTGCAATAATTTCATTTTAGCCTTGATTTTCATTGATATATGCGTGGCCAATTATAAGAAAACTCAACAATATCTTTTTTTGAAAAAACTTAAAATTCAACATTATTAGTCATGTTGAATAACTTTTTAGCTCTGAATTGACTAATATTATTACCTACTAATATTCATTACTCATATAAAAGTCCTTACTCATAAGGTGTACAATAGATTATTATAACAAGGTGACGTAAATATTACGCACCTAATATATACAGTATTACCATATTTAAAAATATATAAAGAAAAGTATTTTATGGGGGTCCGAAATCAGTAGGGTTCTAGAGTGTGATGACCACAATAAATATTCTTTCACCAAACAAGAATTGGCCGATTTTCATCCATCTCGTGTTTTATTTTTCTATATTTTTTCTCATCTAAAAAACTATTTGCATCGTGGCAACTATATGATAATGCATCTAAGATCTATCGAAAATGTATGTGCTCACGGCTGATGTGTTATTGTCACGTCGATAATTTTTTTATTTACGATTTAATTTTTTAATAGGGTTTGATTCTTTTTTTATATAATAAAATTTAATTTTAAAGTATATATTTATAATAATAATAATTCTTAAATATATTATCGTCACATCAGCTGAGAATGCAATGTATGTAAAATTGATAAATTGGTTAACAAAAAATAGAAACAAAATTAAATTCTTCCCGACTACAACATCAATGCGACTTACCTTTAATATATATATATATACTACCTTCATCCCACCATATTAGGTCGCTTTCATTTTATTGACTTTTCCGGTAAGCATTTCCACCAAAACCTAATACGAGTTTTAAAATATAATTTTAAAGTAATTTTTTTTACGGGATACTATGAGTGTCGTAGTATCCCGTAAAAAAAATTTACTTTAAAATTATATTTTAAAACCCGTACTAGGTTTTGGTGGAAACACGTGCCGAAAAAGTCAATAAAGTGAAAGTGGCCTAATATGGTGGGATGAAAGTAGTATAGTAGTATATAGATAGATAGATATATATAGATATATATACTTTTTTTTTATTTTGAGATTGCGTTACCTTGAGTTCTCAACATCACACTTTATTCAGCACTATGCAAATCTCCATTAAGATAGTGACTACAGTAAAAACATCTTTTTAACAAAAACAACCATACAAGGAGATAATAAATCATTTTTATTTTTGTAAAAGTAAACTCCATTTTTGTGTTTTGCTCTTGCTTTTTGTGTGGATGTAGGGGTGGGTGCCCCATTACCTTTTGGCACTATTGAGCTTTTCTTTAGCTTCACATATTCTTATTTATAGGCAAAAGAAAAGGTTGTCAATCTTGTGTTCATATCAATTTCAGGAAAGTCCACTATACGATTTCTTTTTCTTATCTTAATTTTTTTTTTCAACTTACTTTTAGACGCTCAATTTATTTTCTTTGAAACAAAGGATTCGAATCCGAGACTTTTTGCCATGAAGGTCTCGAGCATTAACTCCACGACCACTAGGTTAACTCACATACACAGTTAATTTATTTTTTTATACACTCCTCCAGTACATGAATTAGGCGAACAATTTTCCTTTTCCTTCATTCATCAAATACGTAAACAATCCCTTTTTTTTTACATAAACCCCATATCCATAATTTCTTTACACTCTCAAAAATCAACCAAAAATCATTTTAATATTCATTTTACTTTTATATTCACTCGCTTTAAGTATGATTCAAAAATTATTTTAACATCCTCTCACTACAAAAATTAAATCACACGTTGAAAGATTAAGTTTATCTATTTCGTGGACAAAGGGAACAACTAACAAAATTATACTCCATATGTCCTACATTTGTCCTCCAAATTTACCAAATACGTAAACAATCCCTTTTTTTTTGACATAAACGCCATATCCATAATTTCTTTACACTCTCAAAAATCAACCAAAAACCATTTTAATATTCATTTTACTTTTATATCCACTCGCTTTAAGTATGATCCAAAAATTATTTTAACATCCTCTCACTACAAAAATTAAAACATGCGTTGAAAGATTATGTTTATCTGTTTTGTGGACAAAGGGAACAACTAACAAAATTATACTCCATCTGTCCTACATCTGTCCTCCAAATTCACGCACTTAATTCCATTTTGGGCCGTATACTAAATCCATACATCTTCCATTTATAGAAGTGAGCTCATTACAATAATATCATTTTATACTCTTACTACATTAAATATTTACCAAATTTACTATATATGTGATTCAATTATATGGTTTTTTTAAACTCGTACAAATGAAATGGGGAAATGGTTTTGAGTAGCGTAATTAATTCTGGATATATGAGTCAATATATGTGCCAAGAAAAGTCACATCTAATGCTACATGCATCACCGAATTGTCCTTTGCTATTGCTTGTTGACACGTCAAAGCTGCGAGTCAAATCATAATAATCTTTTTCTTAATCAGACAAAAATCGAAATAATCTTAATTTTGTTGTGGGGGAGGAAGACTTTATTTTGCTCTTTTGGTTAATTAATTGTACTAAATTTTCATGTGGCATAAAGTAATGTATGTTATTTAAAGAGTTATTTAAAGATAATAAGAATGCTATTTATAGTAGATTTGCTTCAAAGTCAAATTTGGCAATTGGATATCGTTCTCACCCTATTTCCCCTTTTTTGTTTTAATGAGACTTCTTACCTTTTCTAGCAACTAAAGCAAAGAGACTAATGAATTTATTATATATTTAAATATCATACTATATTAATTTGGTTTTAATACTTTTGTGGCACGTGGTGTAGTAAGATATTACAAGAATCATTATGTTAGATTTTATACGCGCGTGTATATATAAAGACATTGATTCCTATGATATTTATGTGTTAATTGATGAGGATGAGAGAGTAGTAGTGGAATCTAAGTAGGATCCACATTCCACAGCTAGTGGAAATTGAAAAGCTAAATTTCAATAACCACTCTTCCATCCATTTTTTCCTTTCGTTCTCACAATCTCATCACATTAAGTTCAGTAATAATGTTATACTATCTTAATATGAATCTTGTTACGAAATTAAATACAAGATAAATGTGAGAAAATATAGAGAACCCTGTCTACATTCAGAGTTTTCAGGTAGGAGAAAATGGAAGTCTAAAAATAATGGTGGAAAAGGCATAATATGGGTTTATCGAATATGTGAAGAATAGTCAAATGGAATGGATCATATCACAATTTAAGTCAAAATTTCGAATTGATAATATATAAACTATTCTATTTTACGACTTATTCTGTAATGGACTAATGGGTAAACTTCTTTGACTCAACAATGCTATCTTAATCGTATTATTCAACTGGTGTACGCACACTATGTGACTGTTATTTGTTTTGCTATAGCATTTGCAAAAGTAATACTCCTCCACGGCATTAGCAAACATTTAAAAAAGAATGTAACGTACTCCTTTTGTTTCGTGCTAATTGTCCATTTTTATTATTTTATATCTTACATATATTTAACAAATGAGACAATTAGCATGGGACGAAAAAAGTATTATGTTGCTCATTACTGTACAGGTGAAGGATGATTCTCATGCTACCACCGCCCACCATATATATGTTTGAAATTTTTCAGCACAAATATTTATTTGTAATGATTAAATGTTATACTAATTTTTGAGTTCTAATCAATTTGAAATAAATATTAAAGTGAAATACATTTAAAAATAGATTTTGGTTGACTTTTAAAAAAGAAAATATATACTCCATTCCAATGCAGTTATGAACACAAGCCCAACTTTTAGAATCGACTCCCCCCCCCCCCCCCTCTCTCTATCTCTCTCATAACAGTTGCCTTCAATCTATAATGTTTTTCTTAAATTTAATTCAACTAGGGGTAATATAGTTGTATCATACTTCATTGTTAAAATTAAATCTAGAAAAACAATGATGCTACGATATTATTGCTCATTAAATTAATTAATTTTTTTTTAAAGAGACAGTTATGCAATGGAAATTTACAAATAAAGATAAGTGATATACCACTCGTGAAAATCAACAGCAGCAGAATGAAAACAGCTGCTGACAAAGTTGAATGGGTTTTCAATGTGGGGAATAATAACGCCTTCGTTCGCACTTAATTGCTACAGAGGAATCCGTTACATTCACATCGAAACAAGTTCAACCGTACAAAATATGACAACATTTCAAGTGCAGATTTAATGTTCAAAAGTTGATTCATAACATCAAACAAAATGGTACTTAAAACTAACATGCATATTCTGCAGAAAATAACTCTCTTAATTGTCAACATCAAGATGATCAAACATAACAATTTTCATGTTCAAAACCAAACAACAAAATTTTCGACTTCAAAAAAAAAAAACATCCCAACCATATTTGCCAGCCTCCTGACAACAAATGACAAATTACAGCCTCCTTCCCCTTCGGCCACCCTTTCGCCTGGTGCTGTCCGTTGGGATTGGTGTCACATCCTCTGAAGAGATATTAAATAATTATATTAGATTCAAAGAATGGTAGTAACATACCAGATTATGTTACTCAAAATGAATGAACAAATTAATGAAGAGAAAAAAAGTCATACCTATACGTCCAATCTTCATGCCTGAACGAGCGAGGGCTCTAAGAGCAGATTGGGCACCTGGACCAGGGGTCTTGGTCTTGTTACCTCCGGTAGCACGGAGCTTAATATGAAGAGCATTGATCCCCAACTCCTGCAAAATCCATGAATAAAGTCAACAACTGTTTACCTCAATCACAAATACTGGAAGATACTTCAATCATAATATTAGGAAATCCAAAGGTTTTGAGTAAAAGAATAGGGGTAACTGAACAGACCTTGCATCTCTGAGAAACATCTTGTGCTGCAAGCATAGCGGCATATGGGGAGGATTCATCTCTATCAGCTTTGACCTTCATGCCACCTATATCCATGAAAAAAATTATGATCAAATTTCCACAAAAAGATATTGAAGCCTCCAGATCAGAACCTATAATGAAAGCTACAAAGTTAAGAACTATTATTATTACTAAGGTTATCTAGAATAACAGTAAGGTGGTATAGCAAGGCATCAGTTCTCCAAGTTGATAAAGCATCAGCAACAATGTTTCAGATGCAAATTACCCATTTAAAATGAGATTCATCATTTGTCCTACTTAAGTTAAATTGCATGTAATGAATCAGACATTGCCAAAAAAGACTTAATACAAATAGCTAAAATATAAGGTAATACTAAGAGGCCAAAGTAAATATAACCTATGGATAATGAAGGGCTGATACATAGACAACACCTCAACTTTATAGCTTTATAGCTGTAGAGTTCCCAAAAATTCCATGACAAATTCCCCAAATACTTAACCAGTGTCCATGCTTTGAGTGATATGATGCAATTGACACTCATAAAAAATCAGAGCATACCAAATGAGTCGAATCATACCTGTAATGCGGACCATGGTCTCGCGCCCAGATAAATCAGTCACGTGCTGCAAGCAGAATTAAGACACAATTAATAAAAATTAACCAGTAATCAGACAATGCTTCTCTCTCAAGGTATAGTCAAATGTACTCTGATTTAAACTCACAATGAAGGTGTCATTGAACGAGGCGAAAATGTGGGCAACACCAAATACCAATTCACCATCCCTGGTAGCAGGTCCGAGGGTGACATTCTCTTCCTTGGGCTCCCTAGTCTTTCTCTTCGACTATTACAGCAAAAAAAAAGGACATTATGTACATTAGAATCAGAGCGACAACATACATCTAATCTAATAAAGCTTATCAAATTGATAAAAACTATCCCTAGAACTCCAATTTCTAATCAAGTTGATCCGTGTGCAGTGAAGCATATACATTCGAACATCAATCGAAATTGATTCTGAACACTACCACCACTACCCCACCCAGGTTCCGAGCAATCTCATGAGAAATACACACAAAGCTCCAATATATGATAAATTAAGCCTATCTCTACTCTGCTGAATTTAAACATGAAGCAATTAAGCTAGAACGAAATAGAGTAACGGAAAACTTCGCTAGCCAACATTTGAGAACATAAATCCAAATGCTCAAGCAAACAAAAACGAAATAAACAATCGAATACGCCTGAGCAAACCGCGATTACGCGTTGATTATATGATCAATTTATTACAAGCATAAACCTTGAAATGCAGCTTAGAAAGATAGAAACTAAGAGGAATACCATGGCTTCGGCTACGACGGAGGAAGAAAACGGGGATGAGTGCAGCAGCTGCTTCTCGAGTGGTGTAAACCCTAATGGCGTGGACAAATGAAGAGGCGAAGGAATAGGGCTCAGATTTAAAGCTAGGTTTTAGCAAGGCTGAGCCTATTTTAATTGGGCTCCTATTAAACTTTAACAAACCAATCTTAAATAGGCCCAGGCCCGTGTAAGTTGTGAGCGATTGAATTATAATTTCGTAGAAGTTTGCGGTTTTGATGTGAGATTTCATTACTATTTTTTTTTTATTTTAACTTTTGAATAAATTTAGTACTCTCTCGTTGTTTATGCTTCATTCTATTATTTTAATAAACTCATAATGAATATATCCGAAATATAAACAGTCGGGACAGAATGAATAGTGTTTCTATTCAACTAGTACCACACCCGTGCAACGCACAAGGTATACTTTTTTATGCATTTTTAATTTTTATAGTATTTTCCGTACCATTAACTTAGTTATTACATTAATAGGATCCGGTTTGAATAAAAATAGATCTGTAATGGGACGGTACATGTATTAAGAAAGAAATGCTAAAAGTAGTTTATAGTTGATGATAAAGTTGTTGAGAGAACTGGAGAAGTAATAAACTGATGGTGATACGCTGTTTTTATAAATAAAGTATAATTTCAAATTTTAAAATAAGACAACGTAAAAGAATAATTTTCAAATTAAATAATATTATGTAATTGAGGGGCGTCCCAATTTTTTTTTCCACACATGTAGTTATATATATGAATTATCGTTCAAACTTAAAAGGTGGTACAATTTCAAAGTTTTAAATAAGACATCGTGAAAGAATAATTTTCAAACTAAATAATATTATGTAATTGAAGGATGTCCCAATTTTTTTTCCACATATGTAGTTATATATGTGAATTATCGTTCAAATTATATATATATGTGAAATATCGTTCAAACTTAAGAGGAAAGCGCGGATATGACGGAGTTGTTGATTTTTTATTTTTTTTTAAATTATTAACAGAAAATTTAAAAACCACGCCACGGATGACTCGAATCGGGATCTTTGTCTCAAATATTAACCCCTTACCGCTGAGCCAACACATGTACACATTAACCCCCTACCGTTGGTGATATTTTATTAACTTGCACATGCCTTAAGGTATAAGAGAAGTTGGTACTTGCACTAATTAATGATTATTTGCTTCATGCCAATATGATGTGTAATACATGTTGATATTTTTTTTGCAGGTTTCTCGGCATGCTCATTAATTTAACTTACAATCATTTTTGCTCCAACAAAATTTGCAATTATAAAGTTTATTATTATTGATAAAAGTGTTACTTGCAAATTGTTGCATGAGCTTGACCAAATTTGCAACCCGGCCTTCGATAATGACTTATCCCTCAGTTTTTAACAAATGTGTTACGCTCGAGAAAAAAAAATAGACCTCCCTTTTATATTTGGAAGTTGTTGGCAACATAAGAAATTAAGAGAAAATAAATAAAACAAAACACGAATTGAATTTATTTTGTTTCTACTTTCTAGTGACTTTGAAACAAATGGACAATAACAGTCAAATCAAAATAATTTACGTTTAACCATTAATAATTACATGCCTTGGTGTCATCTACAGTTTTGAGATGCCTTTTAATTTGTAGAATACTTCCCCACCCCAATCAAATGGCTTATCTGCACCAATCGATTAGCGATGGGTCATAGTTGCAGGGTCAAACAACACATACTACCAATATATCAACATTTAATGTGGTAATACCACGTGAGTTGGGGAATCGGGACTTTAAACTGTAAAAATTAATCTTACAAAGTAAACAAAATAAAAAAATAAAAAAATCTAATCCGTTGACTCCTTGACCAACATAGCATTGCCCAAAACTAACTGATCGTTCTCTTTAAATCTATAGGGAAGTAAAAAGTTTTTAGATTAATAAAAATATCGATGCATATTTTCGAGGAAAAAAAACATTAAATTGAAAAGTATTTGTTATTAAATTAATTTTACACATGTTTTCTATAGAAAAACGGTAGTAAGAAGCAACATGTATGTAAATAATACGAAAGTGAAATATAATTAAAATTGTAGATAAATTAAAAATTAATTTCAAATTGGACACAAAAACGAAAGTTACTAAAAGTGGCTATCCGTAGTCATTATTATTATATAGATAGATAGGGATAAATACAATAAAGTTGGTGGAAGAAAAAAATAAATAAATACAATGAGAACAAATACTACTAAAAGAAGATATCTCTGCTTACAGTAAAGAAACTTTAATTTAATGGGTATTATTCAATCCCACATCAAATTTAGCCACAAGTAAATCAAGAAACTCCATAATTTTTAAGTTATCAAATCCCACAAATATTCTTTTCACCAACGGGTTCAAACACTTGCAAATCAACAGCTCTTAAACTATAGAGACAACTTTTGGAGCCAAGATTTCAAGAAGGCCTTTAGGATTGTCTACATGAAACCAGTGCCCTGCATGGGGGAGAACATGAAAAGAGAAAGGAAACATATCAAACATAGAAAGAGAGAAAATTCGGTCAAATTAGAAATGGATAACAAAAAGGCAAAAAAAAAAAAAAAAAAAAAAAAATCAACCTTCACACTTCTTACAAATTAAATCACGAACTTCATTTTTAGTAAAGGAAATCACGAGTTTACATTTTTTATGGTTAAATTTGCAAAAGTGTAAAAATTGGTATATTTTGTGCAATTAATCCAATTAGAAATAAACAAAAAAATTTAAAAATAATTACAACACGTTTATTCCGATTTCGATGCGCATCAATTATCTATCTCTCTCTCTCATAACAATTGCCTCCCCTCAAACTATAATCCTTCATGACTTCCCATTATGTACTCATTTTAATTTAACTACGGTATCATAACTCATTACATTAAAATTAAATCTAAAAAATTAAATCAAATCTTTATATTAACTGAAGTTTTTTTAAAGGGATAAGTATGAAATGGAAAATTTACAAGTGTAGAGAAGTCATATACCACTCGTGAAAATCAACAGCAACAGAATGAATACAGCTGACAAAGTTGAATGGGTTTTCAATGTAGGGAATAATAACGCCTTCGTTCGCATTTAATTGCTACAGAGGAATCCGTTACATTCCCATCGAAACAAGTTCAATCATACAAAATATGACAACATTTCAAGTGCAGATTTAATGTTCAAAAGTTGATTCATAACCACAAGCAAAATGGTACTTAACTAACATGCATATTCTGCAGAAAATAACTCTCTTAATTGTCAACATCAAGATGATCAAACATAACAATTTTCATGTTTAAACTAAAAATAGTTCAAAACCAAACAACAAAATTTTTCTTCACTAAAAACATCCCAACCATACTTGCCAGTCTCCTGACAACAATGACAATTACAGCCTCCTTCCCCTTCGGCCACCCTTTCGCCTGGTGCTGTCCGTTGGGATTGGAGTTACATCCTCTGAAGAGGAAAAAAAAAAAAAAGGTTAAATAATTATAACAGATTCAAAGAATAGTAGTAACAATAGATTATGTCACTAAAAAAGAATGAACAAATTAAAGAAGAAAAGAGTGTGTTATACCTATACGTCCAATCTTCATGCCTGAACGAGCAAGGGCTCTAAGAGCAGATTGAGCACCTGGACCAGGGGTCTTGGTCTTGTTACCTCCAGTAGCACGGAGCTTAATATGAAGAGCATTGATCCCCAACTCCTGCAAAATCCATGAATAAGGTCAACAACTGTTTACCTCAATCATAAAAACCAGAAGATGCTTCAATTATAAAATTAGGAAGATCCAAATATTTGCGGAAATGAATAGAGATGACTGAGCAAACCTTGCATCTCTGAGAAACATCTTGTGCTGCAAGCATAGCTGCATATGGAGAGGATTCGTCTCTATCAGCTTTGACCTTCATACCACCTATTTCCATGAAAAAATTTATGATCAGATTTCCACCAAAGGATATAGAAGCGTCCAGATCAGAACCTATAATAGAAGCTCAAAAGTTAAAAAACTATCATTACTAAGGTTATCTAGTGTAACAGACAGGTGGTACAGCAGGGCATCAGTTCTCCAAGGTGATAAAACATCAGCAATAATGTATCAGATGCAAATTACCCATTTAAAATGTAGATTCATCCCTTGCCCTAAGTTGAATTGCATATAATGGATCAGACAGTGCCGAAAAAGACCTATACAAATAGCTACAATCTAAGGTAATATTAAGAGACTAAAATATATTCAAAGCATGGATAATGAAGGGCATAATTCCACAACACCTCAACTTTATAACTGTAGACTTCCCAAAAAAAGCAGTCAACAAATCTTACAAATTCCCCAAATAATTAACTAGTGTACATACATTAAGTGATATGATGCAATTACTACTCAAAAAGAAAATCAGAGAATACAAATAAGTAAAGATAAACAAGGCCCATAATACTAACATAACTTAGACCAGTCAAATCATACCTGTAATGCGGACCATGGTCTCACGCCCAGATAAATCAGTCACGTGCTGCAAGCAGAATTCAGATACAATTAATAAAACCATTGATCAGATAATGCTTCCATCTCAATAGATAGTCGTCAAATGTACTCAGATATTAACTCACAATGAAGGTGTCATTGAACGAAGCGAAAATGTGGGCAACGCCAAAAACCAATTCACCATCCCTGGTAGCAGGTCCAAGGGTGACATTCTCTTCCTTGGGCTCTCTAGTCTTTCTCTTCGACTATTAAGTTAAGAGGATATTATGTACATTAGAATCAGAGGGACAGCATACATCTAATCTGATAAAACTTTTGAAATCGAAAAAAAACTATCCCCAAAACTCCAAATTTCTTATCAAATTGATCCGGGTGCAGTGGAACATATACACTCGAACATCAATCGAAAATGATTCTGAACACTACCAGCACTACCCAACCCAGGTTCCGAGCAATCTCATAAGAATTAAACACAAAGCTCCAATATATGATAAATTAAGCCTATCTTACTCTGTCTCTGCTGAATTTAAACTTGAAGTAATTAAGCTAAAACAAAGAAAGAACGAAATAGAGTAACGGAAAACTTCCGCTAGCCAACATATGAAAACAAAAATCGAAATGATCAAAGCAAACAAAAACAAGATGAACAATCGAATAAGCCTGAGCAAAACCGCGAATCCCGCATCAGACTTTTACAAGCATAAACCGCGAAATGCAGCTGAGAAAGATTGAAAATAAGAGGAATACCATGGCTTATGCTACGACGGAGGAAGAAAACGCGGATGGCTGCAGCAGCTGCTTCTCGAGTGTTGTAAACCCTAATGGCGTGAACAAATGAAGAGGCGATGATATATGAATAGGGCTCAGATTTATTATAGCTAGGTTTTACCAGGATTGGGCCTATTTTAATTGGGCTCCTATTAGAGGCGTCCCTCTCAAATAAATTACTAGAAGGAAAAACAATAGGATAGTAAGTTGAAACATCCGCGTCTTCTAAATAGTTTTTTTTTTTGGTGAAATTGGGAACATTTGTGAGCTAGGTATTCAATTCATTTGTTTTTGTGGAGTGATATTGGAGAGAATTTTACCTCTGCCTTATACTATTTCGATCCATATAGACAATCGACATCAATTGCGTTTTGATGAATTGCCAGCATGAAGAGATGATGAACAATATCGTGTTTGCAGGGTTTTTATTAGAAATCTAATTGGGGGTTATACATAAATTAGTTTTTTTTTAAACTTTTATTAGAATTTTAATTGGGGCTATGAGGATAAATCGGTACATTTCTAATTTTCTTTTCTTTTCTTTTCTTTTTTCTTTTCTTTTAAATAAAGGAGCTATAATGAGTAGATTAGGGGCTGTGTTTAAAATTACCCCTTATTAAACATTAACGAACTTTCCCTAAAAGGCCCATCCCCGTGTAAGTTGAGAGCGATTAATTTCGTAATTTTTTTTGCTTTGATGTAACATTTCATTAAGGGACACACTTGGCTCAGCCGGAGGCACCGTGCGGCCGGGCTAAAACAATGACATTTTTATTCATATAGATTGACACTTTTAAAAATTGTCATTTTATTCGTAAAATAATTATGTTAAAGATTGACACTTTTATTCATATAGATTGACACTTTTCTGTATAAAGATTGACACTTTGGGGGCCCGGCCGCACGGTGCCTCCGGCTGACACAAGTTTTTGTCTTTCATTAATACTTCTTCCGTCCCACTTATAAAAGGTTATTTTATTATTTTAATAGACTCGAATGAATAAAAAATAGTCATTTATAGGTGGGACGAACATAGTACTTATTTTTTGAATAAATTTAGTACTCTGTCCGTCCAGCTATTTATGCATGATTCTATTATTTTAATAGGCTCAAAATAAATATACTCGAGACAAACAATCAGGAAAGAAGTAGTATTTTTTTTAGTGTTTCGGCAACCATATAAAGGAAGAATCATATTTAATATGCACGTTAAGTGTGTCAAACGATAGAGACGGCGGATTGTTTCTATTCAATAGGGATAAATACAATAAAGTTGGTGGAAGAAAAAGATAAATAAAGACAATGAGAAGAAATACTACGAAGAAGATCTCTAAGCTTGCAGTAAAGAAACTTTTATTTAATGGGGTCCTATTCAATCCCACATCAAATCTAGCCACCAAGTAAATCAAGCAACTCCATAATTTTTTAAGCTATCAAATCCCAAAAATATTCTTTTCACCAACGGGTTCAAACGCTTGCTGATCAACAGCTCTTAAACTATAGATCCAACTTTTGGAGCCAAGATTTCAAGAAGTCCTTTAGGATTGTCTACATGAACCCAGTGCCCTGCATTGGGAATAACATGAACGGAGACTTTCCCGTTTGTTTCATCGACTCGTCTAGAGGAAAGGCCTTCGAGCTGCTGTATGGTATCTGGGTCCCATCTATCGCTCTTCTCTGCCCGAACAATGTCTATCTCCATGCCTTTGGGTGGGTGTTCCAACAGGGGCCAATAGTCCATTTCCCTAAGTTGCAAAAGGATCTCATTTAAGTAATTCATATTTTACGTATATTGAGTGCCATATCGCAGAATGTTTGTTACCTGTAAGAATTAAACATCTGCACTGCGCCATCTAGATTGAAGGCCCAAGTCTCGTGTTCTCCGGATTTCTTGAGGTTGCTTCCTATCCATTGTGATAATGACTTTGAAAACCCAAGATTCAGCATATGATCCACCAGCCACCTACACGCGTGTTATGGAGTGATGAGCAGTGTAAATAGCAACCATTTCATATCAACACGCTAACATGCAAGTTCTGCAATATGCCTAGGAATGAAGCATGGCCATGAATTGCACGATTGCATGTAAAATATATGCAACACTCAAATGTTGCAACAATCCTTCCTGCCACTCATGACTCATGCAAAGAACCTAAAGCAGTATAAGTAATTTTTGTTCTTCTTCTGAACAAAGTAATACATAGAGGACAGAGGAAGTACTTCCTAGAAGGTATTTCCGATGGTAGACTCTGCAAGATCTTCAGAACTTTCTCGACTTCACCTTCATCATTCCGTGGGATCACTTTTCCAGGAACAGAGTCCAGTACCCACAGCTGCTCTGCAACAGTTTTACACATCCATAAGCCATAATTTATCAAAGGTAAAAGTAGCAAAAACACCCCTAGGGTTGTCACTTCGGAGCAAAAATAACCTCAACGAAACATTGGGGGCTGCCAGCACCCTAACGTTCCATAAGTTGGGAAAAAACACCCCTCCCCTAACAGTTCATTTAACTCCCCAAAAAAATTTATTCATCTTTTATGGGACTCACTTTTAGAGTTGGTAAAGACAATAGCTCGAGTAGGAGAGCTAGGCTGGTCTTTCATGAATATAAGCAGCGCTTCTTCTCCATTTATCAATAAATTTACAATAGCTGCAACAGTGGCTGGTTCAGAAACGAATGGATGATTTTGCTTCCTTCTGTTCTAGAGAATTTGTCACTGATGCCCCCATGGCAAAGGAAGCGCGCTCAAGCTTCTGACAGCATGATTTTGCATCATCAGATGATAGATAGCTAGTAACTAATGGAATATTCAAAGTTCAAGTTTTTCCATCGTCTTTTCTATTTCATCATCTGAAGTTTCTAAATTCTCAGGATTGTATACAAAGTTTGTCTAGAAAAAAGAAGAAAAAAAAAAAACGAACAAAGGACATATATATATAAACAACCATGAGCTGAAGTTCCAATAAAGGGCTCGCAATTGGGCTCCTATAATGAAAAGACTATAAAGAACGATCGCCTAATTTTCTCAATTAGTTCAGAAATATTTCAGGATTAATGAAGGAAGCTAAAAAATCAGTTGTGCTATAAATGTAGGTTTTATACGCACTAAAATATGTACTATCACCGTGGGAAATGAACAAGAAATGCTTCTTCTTTATGCATACATTTGGGTCTCCTGAGAAAATCTAATCTGAAGCTCCAGCTCTGTTCTTGAAGCTAGTGTTGAGATACGCTGAAGAAGGGAAAGTAAAGCTACAACAAATTAAAATAAAAGAAAAATATTTTTTTCAAACGGAGTTAACGGGTAGTGGAGGGGTGTTTTTGCCCAACTTATGGAACGTTGAGGTGCTGGCAGCCCCCAACGTTTCGTTGAGGTTATGTTTGCTTCGAAGTGACAACCTTAGGATTATTTTTGCTACTTTTCCCTTTATCAAAAGAATCAACAAGTGCGAGCATGCAACAGTTTTACACATCCATAAACCATAATTCATCCAAAGAATCATCAAGTACGAGCATCCTTCAGCACAAAAAGATAAAATGGAAGACACGCATAGCAAAACCATATGGGCAAGTACTTTTTTCAGACGAGCCAATTTATCCCGAAACCATAATAAATACTACCCCTTTATTGCTGCAGTTACGAGCAAACCATAACTACTGGAAGAACAATGACAATATGGTAGCTTACTCAGTAGAAGGAAAAATACCTGTTTGGGCAAGCTAACATTATCGCCGTAGTCCCCATTAGCACAACTTTGGGCAAACTGTAAAGCAACCTTTCCTCCCATGGAATGACCTATAACAACATCTGGCCAGTCCCAGCCTTCTGCTTTCACCATATTAGCCAAATCTTTTGCAGCATTTTCCAAATTGTGAGGGGGCAGCAGTCCTTCTATTTCAGCAGATTTCCCATGATTCCTCAAATCGACCAGAACCATCCTCCAAGCTGCACGTGCATAATGAGTATGATTTCCTTATTAGAAAGAGAGCTCACATGATATTTCCATTGTTCTTTTCCCTCTCATTTATAAACATGATCATGGAAATGAAAATGTTTTATCCAGTTCAAGTCCTTCAGACACTAAATTATACACAGTTGACAGTAAGAGCAATTCGAAAAGCTTTCCAGAAGAAGGTTTTTACAAACTCTACCATGTCTTATAAAACTCAATCAAACAACTAGTGGGCATCAAATCACATCAAAATTCATAGAAACATGTCACCTACTACTCGAATTGTCAAATAATCTGATAATGATAAACCGGAATACCGCACGTCGAAAACTATAGAATCGGTGCAACATCAAGCCTTATGCTGCTTAGACGACTGGAAATTGAAGTAAATTGAGATCGCAAAAGCAATAATGGCGGAGAAAAAGTTACGCACCGGCGGGGGAGAGGTAGGAAGCGAGGGAGCGAGAGAAGGAACGCCAGTTTCGACCGGAGCCGAGGAGGCCGTGGAGCACGAAAGCCGTGAATTCATGGGGTTTCTCCGGAGACGATTTAACCTCTTCAAATGCCAGTGTCTGCAAGGATCGGTGGGGTTCGCGGCGGACTGGCGTCGGTCCGTGAAGGAGCCGGTTCAAATAGAGGCGGAGACCGGTTCTGGTCGGAGCTCTCGACATGTTCTCCGTGTACCGAATTCAGTTTTCTGAAACTTTAGGGAGTGTTTGGTAGGCTTTGATATATTAGGATAGAACTAGGATAGAACCATATATCTATTGTTTGGTAGCTGAGATGAGATACAAAATTTAATGGGCCTGTGATATAATTAAAGGCCCGGGAAAAACAACTGTTATTCTTCTTCTTCTTCTTCCACCAAATTATATCGGACCCCCTCCCCCCCGTAATTGATTTCACGCTTTGTTCTGCACGCTCCTCAGACCCGCCGCCGCCTCCCTCGCCCTTTCGCCGCCTCCCTCACCCTTCCGCCGCCGCCGCCGCCTCCTCCCTCACCCTTTTCTCGTGCGTGAAAAGAGAAATCAGAAGCTCGATTCTCGTGTGTGAAAAGAGAAATCAGAAGTCCATTTCTTCCGGAATCCACCCTTATCACCATTTCTGCTCTCTCCCACCTGTTCGTCGCGTTTTGATAATCCTCTGCAGTCACGGCCTTCCTTATATTACGGCTGCAGTTATCACAGTTTTGCTACCAAATAAGAACTTATCTGGGTTAAATCCGATCGAGTTGGGATTATCGAAGCTGCGGAAATCAACAATTATGGAGATTTTCTAGGGTTCTGATCGAGAATTCAATGGAGGCAAAAGTGGAGGAGAACAAGTACAGCATAATCGTACCCACCTACAATGAGCGCCTCAACATCGCTCTAATTATTTACCTCATTTTCAAGCATCTCCCGTGAGTCTCTTTCCCTTCTGACGATCTTAGTTGGAAAATTACTGGATTGGGTCCTAGAAATTTCTATTCATATGTGAATCGAAAAATGTGAAATTTGATGGAATTGATACTGGCAGGACTTAATCTGATTAATTTAGTAGTCCTTTGTTGCTTTGGATTCGTTGGGGCAGTCAGTATATGTTGAATTTTAAGAAGAATTGTTATGGGAATTTGGTATTTGTAAAGCTGTTTGCAGGGATCCTTTGGAATGTTCAGTCTTCAGAAGTGAATTTGAATGATTGACAATTCTGGTCTCGCTCCCGTTATGCTAACTTAATCTGAACACTTGAGAAGTTCGTTATACTTTGAAATTGTGCTATTTTGGAGTTTCTTGTGAGGATGAAAAATGTATCTCATTGAAGAATGTAGAGATTAACGAAACATTAGAAGTATTAATGTATGTTAATATTTCGGTCTTATAGTTCAAGGAGCTTATTGATGATCAGTTTCTCTTCGTATGCAGAGTGAATGCTTTAATCCTTTTTTACTTAACGATCTGTATTATTTTTTTTGGGAAATAAAGTTTTCCTTTTCTGTTGTGAGAAAGCCGCAATCACTTGGAGTTAGAAATGTGGGTGTATAATGTGGAAACTGTCAAACTTCTTCCTAGCGTTCCTTATCCGAATCCTCGCAGATTCATATAATTGAGTTTTTTTCCTGGACTGAAATCTGAAAACATGAAATGTACTTCACATGCATGGATGATAAAATTTCCATTGCCTGATAATCAGGATTAAATCATACAGCAATTCATCCCATTATCCTTATTTTATGACCATTAGCTTTTCCTTATCTGGTTCTCACCATGGGAGGAGTTCTTAAGGATTTGACGCTTACAAAAGTAGCAAAACATGTAGATGGACAGCTGACCTATCATATATTTTTTTTCTTTATGTTTCTAATCTCTAGTAACTGTGTCATGGTGCTGCATACAACTGTTGGTGTTATTTTCTTTATAACGGTTTTGTGCCTTTTGTTTGGATCAGAAATGTAGATTTTGAGATCATAGTGGTGGATGATGGGAGTCCAGATGGAACTCAAGAAATAGTCAAACAGCTGCAAGAAGTATATGGGGAAGACCGTATCGTATGTTTGGGCACTTTCCTTTTTTCGCAAGTAGCTCCGATTTTTCAAAGCTTGGATTTTTATTTGTCTGTTTTACTAATGCTATTCTCAATTATGTAGTTGTTGAGACCTAGAGCAAAGAAGCTTGGTTTAGGTATGTACTTGACAATTTATATATCTGAAAGATGATTGTAAAAGTTCTAAAGATTTTTCATTTCAGGGACGGCCTATATTCATGGTTTGAAGCATGCAACTGGAAATTTTGTTGTGATAATGGATGCAGACTTATCACACCATGTATGTGTCCTCCCTTAGATGCATAAAGAATGGAATGTCCTTTGTGTATTTCCGAGTGAAAATAATTTTCGGTACTCTAACTTCCCCAAGTATTGTACCTTGTGCTGTCTGTAATGCTCTGTAATATGAAAAAAACAAATACTTCTGTAACTGTACAAAATTTCCGTCCTTAAGAGTCAAGACTATTGTTTTTATGAAGCATGTCGGTGGTGTGAACAAACCCAAAACACATGAACAAGAAAAAGAAAAGTCTTGGCCAGTGGTTTGCCAACTAAGATGACACCGAGAATATGAGTTTTCCATGTAATTGAATTCTAGCAAAGCTTGGGTACACTTCCTTTTTGTAGGTGCTACAATTGTTCTGTATCTACTTATCCCATTTGGTTAATTTTTCTTTTTGATGCCCTTTGACAGCCAAAATACCTGCCAAGCTTTATCAAGTAAGTATTTTCCTCAGTGAAGTACCGGACTTTTATGACCTCAGTATCGAAATCAATTAATGAATCTTATTGAGATCAGGAAACAGATAGAGACAGGTGCAAGCATCGTTACTGGAACTCGATATGTAAAAGGTGGTGGGGTTCATGGGTGGAACCTGATGCGCAAATTGACGAGCAGAGGAGCTAATGTTCTTGCACAAACACTTCTATGGCCAGGTGTATCCGATTTAACTGGTTCATTCAGGTATTATACAAACGTAATACTACCTCTGTCCCATTGAAGTGGGGACGCTTCCTGAATATGTGCGAGGTATAAAATAATGGAATGTCCCCACTTCAATGGGACGGAGGGAGTAATTTAGTTCCACCTATTCATTTTATCACTCTAAAGTGGTGTGTTGCCTTTTTTGCTGCAAAGGCTTTACAAGAAATCTGTGCTTGAAGATGTTATAAGCTCCTGTGTGAGTAAGGGGTATGTTTTCCAGATGGAAATGATTGTTAGAGCTTCAAGAAAGGGTTACAACATTGAAGAGGTAACCACAATTTTCAGTACTGTATATAATTGGAAACTAGTATTTGATATCTTGAGATAATCATGCTTAGTTTCATGTTATTTTCCGATTATCTGGAATTGGAGGAGGCAGTTAATTCCTTGAAATTTCATATTTCTATGTTTTATTATATTAAGGCATGGATATATATTATATGCTCTCTCCATTGCACCTCTAAACATTTTCTATTTATTGTTCTTTTTACTGATAAGCTGTTTGAGGTGGTCTGATGTTATTCTGCCCAACATTTTTTTCTCTGAAATATGATTATGCTCCGCCATTTCCATGTTTAAAAGCTGATAAGTGATATCGCGTTCTACCTTTTCCGTAGGTTCCAATCACATTCGTCGATAGAGTGTATGGAAGCTCAAAACTGGGAGGATCAGAAATAGTAGAGTATCTCAAGGGACTTCTATACCTTCTGGTTACAACTTGAAACAGATTTAGAAGTTTCTACTTACAGAAAGTTCGAAGAAACAGTCCACAGCTTCTTTGAAAGTTTTTATCCTCTCTGTATCTCAAAAACCTTGATTTTATTACATTAAACTCAAATTTTGATGTGACTGTAACTAAAACCTTAGATTGGAAATGATAGACCCTTACACTTTTGCATTGTTCGAATGTGTATGCAGACTGTAATCTGATAATATGATTTATGAAAAGAAAGTTCTTTATCCAAAGGGTTTCGCTCAACAGTACATGCCCAATAATGTCAGAGTTGCGAATTGCGATGCGCTACACAAACGGCGCCGTATAAAAGCTTACCGAACCCATAAATCATCTTTTATTTATGTTTTAATAGATTAATGGGTTAACACCAAAACCAAATCAAATCATGAAATGGAGTTTTTTAAATTTTTTAAACCAAATCAAACCATTTAAGTATGAAAATCAAACCAAACTAAATCGTATTAAAACAGCTTGATACGGTTTGCAATCATAAATGTTAGAAATTCATAAGCATTGTTGCGCCATAAATCAAGAAGAACTGGAGAAAGTTAATATTCTTAGGTTTCAGTGATTCGCTATTTCTATTAAAAATAATTAATGAGTATTATTATAAGTATATTACAGTTTAACAGTTTACTGTTCGGTTTGATTTCTTTAGTTTAGAAAACAAAACCTAAACCGTAAATCATATTTTTTTTAAAAATTAAAACCAAATCATATTTTTCAAACCGTTATCGGATTACATTCACAAATCTATTACTCCCTCCATTTCGTCGAATTTGACTTGCTTTTGATAATTTTTGGCACGTTTTTCCACGCTTCTTGATGATGGGTTTTTAAATGGATTTTTGAAGATTTCTTTCTTTTACGGGATACTACGACAGTAATATATTAAAACAAAATGAAAATGACAGTTTTTTTCCCACCAAATTAAGGCTAGATTAGTCATTTTAATTATGAGAAGTTATTATTTAAAAAAAAAAAAAACAATTATTACAGACAAAATATTCAAAAATTTTGCCTCAACATGGGTGGTTACCTGTCACGACCACACTTTGCTAATCGATAGCTAAGCTCGGTGATTCGTGACTATGGTGGAATTAACAAATAATTTATAAAAGATAGGTAATTTTGGAATTTGGTACGAAAATATTATAGAACAAACACCGATAGATGGACGTAATAGACGGGTAAGATACGACACCACTTGTCATGATTTTGACTTGATTTACAACCATATCGAGAGGATTCAGAATTTTCAGAGGGTATGCAGCGGAAATGTGTTTAAGAATACATGTATGAAACATGTATTACCAAGAGAAATCTTCAACTAATACTACTTGCTAACTTTGACAAAAGTATCGCCGGTCACTCTCCCTTCATCCTGCTCAACTTGCACATCTGAAATAATGTACAGGGCGTGAGTACATAGTACTTAGTGGACACATGCCCAAAACATTTTTATTGTCAAGCCATTCATAGTGAAGCATAGGGTTTTATTGAAAGGTCTATGTTCACGAAAAACTGAGTAATCTTAAAAGCGACTGCGCAATCTATGTCTTGTCGTAACCTACCATATCTGGAAACATGAGTACCGAGAAGGTGGCCACCTTCCGCGGCACCTGACTAGCCAACTGCCATTGAGCATAGTCGCACAGTGTACACTAGTCCAAGCATGATATCTAATCACGCAAGGACCCAAATTCGATTAACAAATTGGCACAACCAACTCAGATAGGTATCATACAAAAACTGAAAATATTTATGGCATGACAACACTTTAAAAAGAGCTATTGATCTAATAAAACATGCTTTGTTTTATAGAAAGCCCACCTCGTTGTTTTTTTCTCCACTGCAACGAGATCATATCTCTGCTTCGGCTACTGTCCCTCCTTCGCGTACCCTTCGATTAAAAATCAAGGTAAGATTCGTATTCTAAGATTTTAGTTTTAATGCTGATCGGAGGTTATTCTAATTCCAGTAACGTGGTTACTGTTATCTAAGCTCGAATTATGAATCCCGTTATGTGAACGGTTCATATAAGTTTATTATAATAATTCAATCTTTGATTTATTGTGAAACTGGGCTAATTAATTTTAATTGCGTAATTGATTAGTTTAACCAATTAATTTAGATTATTAATTCTTGGTTAATTAACTTATCTGAAGTTAATTATTCTTAATCGAGAAATAATTCTATACGAATTATCAAAATTAAATTATATTTTACCGTAATTAAAATTTGATAATTCGTATAAAATTATTTCTCGATTAAGAATAATTAACATCATATAAGTTAATTAACCAAGAATTAATAAGACTAGATTTAAAATCTTACATATTAGTAATAATTATTTTTTTAATACCATTTAATCTCAGCCACTAAATCATACTGACAACTCTGCACATTTTCAAGTCTAAATTGGGGGAAAAAATGACAATTTACTAGCAGGCAAAAACAATTATAACAGTTCAAACTTTTCAAAATTTCATGTACATCGCCAAATTCAATTTTCATAACTTTATAAATAGGTCCAAAGATAGTCAAAGACATAATATATGCGTATATCACCGTTTCACACAAAATAAAAAGCAAAAATATCGCTCCTTTTTATAGTTTGATCAACGATTTGCCATGAAAAAAAAAAAACAAATATTGCCTTGCAACTAGGATTGTAAGAAGCTACTACAAGATTCCCTAGAGTCAGAACCAATATGAAATGTGTTCTCATGAATTAGTTTCAATATCCATTTATTTTTCTGTACAATTAAATGTGTTCACGACCTGATGTGGTAGTGTCACGTCAATAATTTTTCATTTAGGATTTTAATATTTTTTTGGTAGAGTTTATTTTTGTAAGATAATTTATTTTTGCCTAATAAAAAAAAAATATAATAATAGTTTTTCTTTAAGGGTGTCTTCTCTTTTTGATAGAAAATGAGGGTAAAGAAAAAGTTTACACAATTTTCCCCCTTTTTTCCTATGTCTCTTTGATGGATAATTTTTCCTGGACAAAAGAGAAAATTTTAGTTAAGCATCCCTTATCCCACATTTTTCATTCCAAATCATGATAATATGATAATATTTTTCCACCCATTTAGAGTAATACTAATATTTTCTCATTTTTTTCCACTTTAGAATATAATAAAGCAAATGGGAACTAAATTATGGGATACAAATTTTCATTTTTTTTCTTATCCCTCATTTTCGTTTTCTATCAAAGACAACACACCTTAAATATACTCTCGCCAGATCAGCCGCACGTGTGCATATTAAGTATGCCCACAGTAGGTAGATGAGCATTCCTCGATACATACATAAGTCACTTAAAAGTTATTCATATATAATTGTTTGCTACAAATATTTTTCAAGGACTTAAAAGTAAGGGACAAAAATATTTAAAAACAACCTATTTAATAATTATTCAATCGTTTAGATCTCATAATTTTCAAAATTTATGATCATAATAATATTATTATACTAACATAAAATTTATATATATTTCTCTAAATTCATTTCTTACTGATGATGGTTGCCATGCATCGCGCGGGTACGCATACTAGTTAAAAAAAATAAAAATTTGATTTACTTTTTCTATTCCTTTCTTTGAAATTTAAGGGATAAATTTAATTATTATACAATTTGTGAATATAGTGATGTAAGTTGAGCTACACTATTATTCATCATCTTTTTTTCTTTTTTTTTAACATTAATCAACTGAAGTTTAAAGCCTTGCCACGGAAGACTCGAACTCGGGATCTTTGGTCCCGAAACTTAACCTCCTAATGCTAGGCCAATACACGCACACCTTTTATTCATCATCTTCACTTGGAATAATTTCATCATCCAAGAACAATTCTTCAAGTAATGATGACTTACAACAATTATTCAATCCATCATCCACAATCACAAGTATAGCTTGAATAGAAGCACAAGTAATAGAATGGCAACCAAACTAGAAATCCAACTTCCAAATCTCATATCATCCTCATATGGATCAACACTCCATACTAAGGAGGTATCTTTCATGCTACCATGGTCTGCTTTCGTCGTCCCCAACGAACTTCGCTCCTCTTCAGCCTGCTCGATATGCTTCAGAATGTGAGGGAACACCTTCTCGCTCGATTCCTCTCCGATCAATAGATCGGAGTGGCCAAAACCATCAACCACCACTCTATCATGCCTAAAACCAGGCTGGTGCAACTTCATGTATTTGTTAGCAAGAAAGGAAGTATCTGGCCTCACTAGCAGAGTCCTTCCACCTGAGACGTAGAGCGTTGGCAGCGCCATTCTCTCGGGATGAATCATGTACGAGTTGTTCCCTTTGGAATCCACTATGAAACCTGCATTGCAGATTCTTCTGAGATGAGGGAATGCTGCCATTGGGAGCCTTGGAAGGTTCTCCTTGTTCATCCATTCATGCATAGTGTGGCTTATGTTTTCATGCCAAAATGCGTTTCCAAATATACCGGAGAAAACTTCGCATTCATCACAAGTGCACCTCTCGTAGCGAGGGATTAGGCGTGCTATTGACTTCAGGAGGCGGTGTCTGGTGCTCGTATCTGATGTCTGAAGCATAGGTAGCACTGTGTTCTCACCAAGAATTGCCATTGATATCTGCAGTTGGTTGTTGTTTATATAAGATAACGACGAGTCCAAAACATCGATCATGAAGTGTAGAGATCAGGTTTACCGGAAGAAGGGGGAGCCACATTTTGACAGAAGAAGAAGTGGTGAGTTTGAAGAACATGGAGGAGTTGGTGCAAGACAATGAGGCGATGTTTTTAGGCGAGACGTGCCCTCCCATGAGTGATATGTGAATGGCTACACCTCCCACACAGTGTGCAACTATGTGTACTTTTGTATGGGAGCCATAGAACTCCATGATTTTTGTGATTGCTGCAAAAGAACGTATGCTAGTTAGGAAAAATGATTGAAAGGAAAAAGGTGAATAAATGGCATAAGCATGAACCAATTTTACCCCCTGGAATGTCTAGTCTGCCAATATCTTCAACTGAAAACTGGTTTGAAGGATTGGACCAGTGCATTCTTGAATGCAGCAGCCATACATCATGTCCTTGTTTCAGCAATGTTCTAACGAGATCGGTTCTCTCTGTTGGTAAGCAGTAGCTCTCAGTTGCATAGCCATTGATCAGAAAAACAGGATATGGTTTCTTCTCTCCTTCGACTATTCTGTTGCGGTTGCTGTTGCTGCATTTCCAGTACTGGCAAGATATTGTAAAGTCATCTTCTGTAAATTTTCATAATAACAATGATGAGTGCTAATTAAGATTTCATACAAACTCATAACTAGGAATGAGAGCTATATATTAGTGAAGTGATCACCTGTTTTAATATCATGGATCGTACTCTCCGGATAAGGCTCTCGAGCCAATTCTTTAGGGGTGAAATCGGAGAGAACTCCTCGTGGTGTTTGCAAGATATAAGTTCTGAAAAGTGACTCCATTAGAAGGCCTACGAACCTACTCCTTCGTCCACCTTCTAGCGCGTAAACACTTCTCAGAAGCTCTACTGGGGAAATATGAAGCTTTCCTTTTAAGTTCATGTCATGATTATCAGCTTCTCCCATCTTGTTATCAGTGAGTTTCCTCAGTGTGACATGCAAAGTAGTCGATTCTCTCCACGTATACATGGCTAGAAGATAAGGGTTCATTATCTTTCTCCCTTCAAGGACATATCTGCATAAAAATAGCAAAGATCAAGCTTGAATTCAACTGAACTAGTACAGAAACATGCTCTAACCATACTTGTATCGAACCTTGAACCAGAAGACGCTGCAAGAAGGAGACGATAATGCATATACTGCGTGTAAGGAGTTCTTGCATCTGTTTTGCATAGATCAACTTCCCCTTGTATAATATACATTTTGTCGACTTCCATTGCCCTGCATTCAACATATCCTCCCACTTTTCCCCTCAAAAGAGGAGGGGATTTTCCATTAGCAGTGTTTCTCTTGACTGTGAATCTCAGTTTCAGATAAGCTGTACAAGGCATGCCACCAACTTGCCCTCTCATGGTTTCTCCAGTCATGACTGTGGCATCATCGTCTATCGCTTCTCGTCTCTTATCAGAATCTCCATTTTCAAAATCTCTTACATACTTCATAGAATCTTGGACAACATGTCTGCTTACATGCTCAGCAGCAGCAGCCACAGTGAGGCAAGGGTTGATTCCAACAGAACAAGGTATTATGGAAGCATCACATACATAAAGCCCGGGGTGGACCCCGGTCCCATACTTCATATCGAAAACTTGGCCTCGAGGATTGCAAACACCAGAAGTGAAATCCGGTGAAGCTACACAGCCTCCAAGGAGATGAACTGAAGTGCTCCTATACTTGGACATGAACAGAACTCCTCCCAGCTTCTTAGCAAGTTTATGGAATGCTTCGATCTTTCGTGGTAGCAAATGATCATGTGGAGGCCGAAACAAGATTTTGTTCGTCTCCTTTTCGAACGTGAGTTTCCCACTACTGTCATCATGCCCGATTACGTTCAGAACCATTTCTCGGCTGCATTTCAAACCTAGACCATATTTAAGCATGTCTACTATTCCATACAAGAAAGAGTATCCAGATTTCGATCCATAAGTTACTATTCCTTTGAATAGGAAGCTAGGATAGGCTGTTGGAACAACTGCACTCTGTAACAAGGGAAATGTCTTCTGATTAATAGGCTAGATTATTCAAATATCCATTGGAGCTTCAATTTGGAAGTGTATGAACCTGAATGGTGAAGCCCAATGAGGAAGTATACGAGGAAGAAATCGATGGCCCCGGTCTTTCTTGGAACGGTATACTCGAGACTTGTGCCTTAAGCAGTCCTCTAGCATTCAAAGGGGCTGAGCTCCCAGCAAGATAGGCTACATTATTGCCATTGCAGCTTAATCTTGAGCCTAGTTTATCTGAGACTGTTAGTCCTCTCAATTGGGATTGGAAAAGTATTTTTGCTGTACCGAAGACTCCAGCTGCAGTCGAAAAAAGGTATAGAGCTCACAGTTTGCTCAAGGAAAACAATCAAGAAAGTCATATTGAGAATGAAAATTACCTGAGAGTATAACTATATCAGTTTCTATATAGTCAAACTCATTTATGAACACAAGCCATCGACGTTGTCTGCTTCCTTTCTCTCTGCAGCTTTCATCTTCGTTTCGAACCATGTATTGAACCTCACATCCTGTTCTAATGGTGCATCCTGCCTGTTACCAGAAATAAACCTCAATTTAAGCAGAGGAAACATTGTTTTTTACTAAGATTTTCAGACAAAGATGGAAAGATGAAGACATACTTTGACAGCAGAGACCAAATAAGTTTTATCAGTAGAGTTCTTAGCATTGTAAGGGCAGCCAGCAAGACAGTTCCCACATGCTAGGCAACTTCCGGTTTCTCGAGAGCTCTCTATTTCAAGATTCATGCTCAACTTCATCGAGTCGTCTGTTTCCTTACCATACTCTGCACCCACGACTCCTTCCATGATCTTCGAATTCTGAAACTTCAACGGAAGGCTATGTACCTTGAGCATATCCGAAGCAGTAGCCTCGTATCTGTCCCAATCCCTTTCCCAGCTCTCTGGCCATCGAGGATCCCTTCGTGCACGTGCAGTTGTCGGTAGCACCACTCCTCCATTCACGAGCGAACCACCACCTAATCCACAGGCTGTTGCTGCAAGAGCATCACCTTGTATGCTTACCTATTTTATTCATTACAACATTACAAAATTTAGGAGGCTGCCATTGAAATGTGCATGCAAGAACTGAATATCCCAGAAAAGATGAAAGGAGAAAATAGAGAAGTTGCAATAATCAAACACAACACACACATAAATGAATCTGAATTGAAGTAAATCTTTTTAGGTTGATGATGAATAATGGAACCTGAAAGAGAGCATCTTTAGGGCCAAGGTTAAGTCCCAAGTTCCTATTTTCCATCCTGACAGCAGAAAACATCTCAAGACTATCAGTCGGAAAATCCGAAGCCTCCCACCTACGCCCTTTCTCCAACAAACAAACCTTGAAACCAGCCATCGACAACCGACAAGCTGCAACAGAACCTCCATATCCAGAACCAACTACAACAGCATCATAACCTCCATCACCACCCCCAAAGAAACTCTCAGAGCTCGATTTTTCCATGACTATGTACTAAAAATACGACTGTACTAGAATTCTTAGCTTGATGCTCCAAACATATGCAAGAATGACAAGACAAGACAAGGCAAATTTCAACTGGAAAAAACAAGAGAACGCATACAAAATAATGTTGACAGATCAGTTTTTTAGTTAGAAAAAAGAATAAATTCCTTCAAACTTTGTCGAGTAATATTTGATATGGGATTATCATAATGCATCAATTTATAAAATTTGATAGAGTGAACGTAATCAAAGCAACATTAGACCAGCTGATTGGAGAGAGATCGCTATCGATGTAACTACATGCATAGGTAGCTAAAAGTTTGACTTGGAATTGCAGTTCATAATAGAGAGAGCAATGAAGGAAACTCAAACGCAGCCATAAAATGGATTGGTTGAGAACTGAAAATGTCAATGAGAATAAAGTTTGAATTTTGAACTTGAAAAATGGTGCCAGTCAATTTAATATAAAAAAATGTCTTCTTTTGTTTACTTCCGGTTTCATACTACTAGAACTAGAATTGGCCCACCTTCAAAAAAATTATGGAGGAAAAAGCTTTCGCGGGTAAATTTATTTGCAGAATATTTCACCAGTAGGAATTCCCAGCCACCGACCTGTTTTGCCGCCTCCTGAAGGTGGATAAGATTAGAAAAATATCCATTGATTACGAATTCGGCGGTAATCCATCTCTCTCTCTATATATATATATGCAGATGATGAGGTTTTGGCCAAATTTCTTCACTGCTTCCTTTCAATTTTATCTGAATTCGAGTAATTTACAGATAATTGAATCGCAAATAAGTTAATTACATATGCAAGTAATGTTCTCAAGGAAGTTCGCCGTCAAAATCCTGATAAAAACAACAATTTGAACAGAATCGCGACCAGTACAACGAGGATCAAAGGCGAAATGCAGCTCGAGAATCCTGCACCATCTTCGTACGGATCATCGCTCCATGCTAGGAAGGCCTCGTAGTTTCTCGCCTGTTCATCCTCAGCCAGCTCCACGTGTTTTTGAATGTGGGGGAAGACTCTCTCGTGCGATTTCTCTCCGATCAAGAGATCGGAATGGCCGAAGCCGTCTACCACCACTCTCTCATGCCTGTAGTGAGGCTGGTGCAGCTTCATGTACTTATTAGCGAGGAAGGAAGTTTCTGGAATCACGAGGAGAGATCTCTCTCCAGAAATGTAGAGCGTTGGGATTGCCATTCTCTCGGGGTGAATGAGATAACTATTGTTTCCTTTTTCGTCAACTATGAAGCCGGCGTTGCAGATTTTTCTCAGGTGAGAGAAAGCTGCCATTGGAAGCCTTGTCTGATTCTCTCTGTTCATCCATTGATGAATAGTGTGGCTGATGTTTTCATGCCAGAATGTGTTCCCGAATATGCCTGAGAAAACCTCGCATTCGTCGCAGGTGCATCTCTCGTATCGAGGAATTAGGCGTGCTATCGATTTCAGGAGGCGGTGCCTGATGCTTGTGCTTGATGTTTGGAGCAGATGCAGTGTCTTGTCCTTGCCCATTATCGCCATTGACATCTGCAGTTTGTGCATTTATGGTGAAAAACTGAGTAATCTTGAAAGAATGGGATTCTTAGTTGAGAAATTATGCTTACTGGAATAAGGGGGAGCCACATTTTGATAGATGAGGATGCTGTGAGCTTGAAGAACATCGAAGAATTCGTGCACGAAAGAGAAGCTATATGCCTAGATGAAACATGGCCTCCCATTATTGAGATGTGGATGGCTAAACCTCCCACACAGTGTGCAACGACGTGTACTTTTATGGATTCCTCGTACAGCTCGATTATCTTGTTCATTGCTGCAACAGAGAGATAATCTTGAGCTATATAGCTAGGACGAAGGATGGTTGAAAAATGGAGATATTTTCTTGGATATATGGATTTACCTGCTGGAATGTCTATTCTGCCAATATCTTCGATGGAGAAGTCGTTCGAAGCATTCAAGGAGGGATGCAGTCTTGTCCTCAGAAGCAAAACATCATGCCCCTTTTGCAGTAAAGTTCGAACGAGGTCATTTGGCTCAGTTGGTAGGCAGAAGCTTTCGGTTGAGTAGCCATTGAGTAGAAGGATGGGATAGTGTTTATTTACGCGGTTAACTTCTTTCGAAGGATGGCTTTTCCAATGCTCACAGCAGATTATGCACTCATCTTCTGCAAATGTCACAGTAGTAGTAATGATCATTGTAAGAAAACAGAAGAAGCAAACTGTTTCTGATTATGTAACTGTACCAGTCTTAATCTCATGAATCGTGCTATGCGGATAAGGCCCTCGAGCTAAATCCGAAGGGCTAAAATCGATATGGATTGTTCTCGGTACTTGGAGAATGTAAGTCCTGAGAAGGGATCGTGTTAAGAGATGTACAAACTTGAACCTGCTTCCGCCCTCGAGGCTGAATATGCTTTTCATAAGCTCTAGTGGAAAAATACTAAGCTTCCCTTTTAGATTCGTCGTTTCATGTCCTGTTTCATCGCTGATTTTTCGTAGTCTAACATTCAGTGTGGTGGATTCTCTCCATGCATATAGCCCTAAGAGAAAAGGATTCATTACCTTTCTCCCTTCAAGAACATATCTGCATAGAACTCCTTTCTTTTATCAGTATATTCTTATTCAAGGAAAAAGAATTTTTAAAAAAAAATAAAAATGAAAAGCTAAATCAAATCAAACCTTGAACCAGATGAAGCTGCAAGGAGGAGGTGATAGCTCATATACTGTGTATAAGGTGTTCTGATGTTTGTTTCACATAATTCAACTTCTCCATGAATTATATACATCTTATCCATTTCTAAACTCTTGCATATAACGTGGCCGCCTACTTCGCCTTGTAGAAGGGAACGGAACCTCATCTTGAGATAAGCTGTGCAAGGCATTCCACCAACTTCCCCTCTCATGGTTTCGTTTACGGTGCAGCTGCTTATCTCCTTCTCATATCTAGAGTTGGACCCTTTTTCTCTATTACAGCCTTTCTTCACAAAATCTTCGTGCTCGACACTATTCTCGATTATCTTCCTACTTACATGCTCAGCTACAGAAGCAATAGTGAGACAAGGGTTGAGCCCAAGTGAGCAAGGAATTATTGAGGCGTCGCATATATAAAGTCCATCATGGACCCCGTTTGGAGACGAGCCATCAAAAACTTGACCATGTGAATTGCAAACGCCAGATGAAATTTCTGATGATGCAATGCAACCTCCTAGGAGATGTACTGAAGTGCTTCTGTATCTTGACATGAAGAGAGTTCCTCCTAGCTTTTTTGCTAGTTTTTGGAAAGCTTTGACCTTTCGTGGGAGTAGAGGATCGAGTGGAGTTTGAAGCATGATTTTATTCGAATCTTTGTCAAAAGTGAGTTTCCCACTGCTGTCATCATATCCCATTACATTTAGGACCATTTCTTGGCCATGATTCAAGCCTAAGACGTGCTTTAAGTTTTCAATCGTGCTGTTCAAGAACCGGTTGCTGGATATCCATCTGTATGTTGTTATTCCTTTGAAAAGAAACCGCGGATATGCAGTTGGAATCACAGCACTCTGCAGAAAGAAAAAAGAATTAAAAAAAAAACAGATATATACATTATTTGAAACACTGAATATTTGTACTAAAAGTGGCCTTAAATGAAGGAAAATCCTTCAAAACCAGTGCCTCAACCTGAATGGTGAATCCCAATGATGAAGTGTATGATGAAGAAATCGATGGTCCTGGTCTTTCTTGAAAAGGCAAGCTTGAAAACTGCGTCTCGTTTAGTCCTATAGCGTTTAAAGGGGCCGAGCTTCCAGCAAGATAGGCTACATTGCTTCCATTGCAGCTCAATCCTGAGCCAAGCTTCTCTGATACTGATAATCCTCTAAGTTGTGATTGGAAAAGTATTTTTGCAGTACCAAATACTCCAGCTGCAATATGGGACGACGTAATCTAAATAATTTGAAGCAAAAATGAAGCTATATATCACCCTATGTATGAGCATATACCTGAAAGTATAACTATATCAGATGCTACATAGTCAAATTCATTGAGAAATACAAGCCATCGTCGTTTGCTTCTTGCTTTGAATCCTCCTTCCTCTTTGTAGATATCGTCATCGTTTCTCACCATGTACTGAACCTCGCATTCTGTTTTGATAGTACATCCTGCCTGTGAAAGTAGTCCAAAAAGTTGAATTGTTTGAGAATATGTATCATTATATTTAGTGAAAACAAAGGATTATAATACAAACATACTTCAATGGCTGAGACCAAGTAAGTTTTATCAGTAGAGTTTTTTGCATTGTAAGAACATCCAGCAAGACAGTTTCCACAAGCTAGGCAGTTTCCCGGTTCTCGGGACTTTCTAGAATCTTCCATGTCAAAATTCATGCTCAGCTTCAATGGCTTGATGTTCCCATCGTACTCTTTATCGATCACTTCTTGCATGATCTTCGAATTTTGGAACTCGGTTGGAATATTCTGTGCTTTAAGCATCTCTGAAGCAAAGGCCTCATATTTATCCCAGTTTCCTTCCCAAGCCTCGGGCCATCTAGGATCACGTCGTGCACGAATTGTTGTAGGTAGAATAACTCCTGCATTTACGAGCGAACCTCCGCCTAAGCCACAGGCTGTAGCAGCTAGAGAATCATCTTGTATATGTACCTATGGTTAGGTAAAATTCCTCAAGATTCAAGAAATTAAATAATACTAAAGTATTTTAAACTTTTTTTCAACTGAAAAGGCATTAGCAGTGAATTTTGCATATGAAATATGTGCAAGTTTATGAATTTGCATTGGAAAGTACCATGCAACAGAGAGAAAATTTGAAGTCTCAAACCTGAAATAGTGCATTTTGAGGACCAAAGTTGATTCCAAAGTTGCTATTTTCCAACCTGACAGCAGACAAAATATTGAAACTGTTTGTTGGAAAATCCTTTGCTTCCCACTTACGCCCTTTCTCTAACAAGCACACCTTGAGACCGGCCATCGACAGCCTACAAGCAGCAACGGAGCCTCCGTATCCAGAGCCAACAACTACAGCATCATAGTCATTACTGCTTCCTACACCAAAGAAATCAGCTGCATGCTGCTTCTTCATGGTTAAAGCCTAATTTTGATACAACTTTATCAATGGCTCATACATATATGTATTTTTATATGTATTAATTATATATAAGGACTAGTAGATGTGGACAAAAGGAATTTGAGTTAGATTCAGATGACATTATACTGGATTCTCCGGCTGTCTGAGAAAAGGATAAAAAAGTATGAGGAGATTCTGCTGTCTATTATTTGAATACTTCTTTTATTTTATTACTGCATTTGAAAGAAGACAAATTCACTTAGCTGCCATTCATAGATATGTGCTCCAAGACAATGATCTTATCAGTCATTAGATTAATGATACGGATCAAGAAATAACATCGAAACGAGACACTGTCCTTCAACAGCTCTGATTATGTTTATGATGCACTGGTAATGCAATTTTTTTGAAATTTTGTAAACTGATATCCACTCTGTACAGTAATCAGGAAAACATAAAATGAATTTCCAATATCAGTCCATTGTATTTTAGATTTTTGGACTAATCTTAGTATGTAATAACATGGAAGTTCAGCCATATAGTACTAAACAAATGCTGAAAATCTCAAACAACAAAAATTTTACAGCTGAGTTTATGAAGAGTTAGAGTCTTGCTATTTCAACACACTTCTTTAAGGCCTCTAACAGGCTTCTCATGATCCGTTCTTCCCCGGGAGGCGGCTGTTCTTTCTTGAGCCCGTTTCTTACAGCTCTGAAGATCGGAACGGAGCTATCAGTTCCGGGAAAGACCAAACAATCTATGTACACCAGAACTTCTGTTTCTGCATCTCCAATTGTTATGAAACCAAGCCTAGCTCCACCTGGGATTTTGTCAACCTGTTTACAAATATAATGATCAAATTACCAAGCTATTTTACATAAATCGGATGTTATTAAATCATCGAGTTCGTTTGTTTTAACCGATACCTTCAGTGGCATTGGCAGAGGTAAATTAGCACCTTGGCATAGACTGTTCCCCCACTGTTAAAAAACATCAAAGATTCTGATGAGTGATTAGGACAAGAAATCAAAAACAGAATGCTTTTGTCTTCAACAATAGACTAAAATCAGTTCAACCAACAACTTGATTAACATATTATTAACCATATCATTGTACAAAATGCTTGCTTTTGTTTTATGCTTTTGTACTTAAAGAGTAAAGCAGCTGTGCTAGGATGTTCATGAGTCAAAACCTATAGTAACTTCCAAAAACTATCGATACACAACGAGGAATGCTAAAAACAATAACCAGTTTCACATTTTCTGTGTTCCCTCATTCTTATTAGGACAAGTTAAATATAGACGAAGGAAAATGATCATGAGACAAGAATTCTTGTCTCAGTTTCCACATAGCTATCAACTCATTGTATACTACAAAATTGTCCTTTACAGTAACTACAAAACAGATCTTAGCAGCCTAAATTTCTCAAACCTATGTTTTTCTTTCACCATGCACAATATAGCAATAATGGAATAAAAAAAAAAAAAAATCAGAAAATGCATTTTTTGCATGTAACATTACCTGAAACAGCAGTGTCTCGAATCTAGCAACGTCGGTGTTCGAGGGCAGCTTCATGGTCCCCAGAGAAACTCCCTCTTCATCATCTACAGGTGAAATGCTATCTGTTGATGATGCCTTTGAAACTGCAGCTAGATTGTGTTTTCTTGAAAATTCTGGTGGATTAAGGAACTGAACAATGGTGGTAGATGTGATGAATGCTGGTGGCTTAGGTTTAACAAAGGCAGAAGGTGAAGATTTGAGGTGGGATGAATGGACTATGTTAATAATGTTTCTGATTGCCATGGAAGCCATGGCTTCTTTGTTTATTAGTTGCTGTGTGTAGAATAATTTATGGAGTGTGTGTGTGTGTGGTGTACATATTATGTGGTGATGAGAGTGGCCTAGGATATGAATATGGATAGAAATTTCACATTTGAGTTCAACAGTGGGGTCCCCTTCTTTGGGTGTAGAATTACCAAATGGGAACAACTGGTCCAACTTTTTTTTTTTTTCATATTTTGCGAATATGTATCACTATTAAAACAATATTCAATTCAAGTTCGTTTATTCATGTTTTAAGAGCTTCATGATCTATAGTTACTTAAAATTAAAAAATTTGGATCTTATATTTTTTTTTATCATTGTAAGCAGTGACAAACAAATAGTACAAAAGATCTATTGTAGTTTACTGCATAATGTCATATATTGTTTTTCTATATATATTTTCGGATGCTCGTAATATCATATATTACGAAACAAGTAACTACTACCTCTGTCCATGATAGACGGACCCCAATTTTTTTCGCACTGTTTATAATACTTTGTAATGAAAGGTTTTAAAACTCTCATTACAATGTACCAAAACCATCTAGAAAAAAATTAAGGACTGTTTATTGTGGACAGAGATACAATAGTATGTTCGTGAAAAAAAAAAAAAAAGAAAAAAAACTTAATAAGTTTCACATTTCCAATCCAATTAGAAATTAATGGGTTTCACATCCTCTAGCAATCAAAATTACATGATTCAATTAAATAGATCATCACATTTAGAAATCATAACAAAGAAGAAAAGTACAACTAAACAATAGGGTCTAAATTACAAGTCGAGATGAAAATGGCTATATAAGTCTGTACAGTAAACAACCGCATAATCCGCCTTTAGATAAGAAATATCTCTAGTGAATCTTATCATTGGATTACGAGGAGCAAGCTTCAAGCTTGGGAAGAAGACTGCGCCAAGCATTGGCTATACTGTTAGCCAGATTTGCTTGACCTAGGGCGAATTCGTGGAAAGCCACACCCAAATCTACTGTCTTTTGTTCTTGGAATCGAACAATCTCTTCGTTCATTAGCTTCACGATTTTCTCGAACCTTCTCCAGGCCTCCGCACCCTCAGCTTTTAGCTGCATCGGAAAATTAATTATTAGCTGGGTAAAAGAGGTCGAGAAAGAAGAAGTAAAAAAATAATAGCATGATATCAGTGACAACCTCCTCGTATTCATGCTCGGTGTCATACAGTTTATCCGAACGTGTTAACCGAAGCTTGTTCCTGCAAATAATGCCCAGTTACAATAAGCTACTAATGAATTAGACTTGAGTAAAATATCAAAAAGTGTGAGGTATGAGTTCAGGGACATACATATCTATTTCCTTAAACTTAATTGCTTCAGCGAGTTCACAATGGTGCCTGAATGCATTTGCTCTCTCTCCTATCGTTGCCTGTCCCAGATCAACAGAAACTCTGATCAATTCTTTGAGAAATGAAACATAATGCAACAATATGGATAACGAAATTAAACGCTGGTGTGGTGGAAATTCAAGTACATGCAAAAAATGGTATTGGCTAGTTAATTTTACTCTCATATTCTAACTTCTTGTGCTTTAGTGTTCGTACTCACAACAACACGGGTCCAAATTTTAGAAAGCAAAGCCAATTGACCACGGGAGTGTTTAGAATACTTGTGCAAATTGAGAGGATGAACTCACCTTAATAGACTGAACAGACCGCACATAATCCTTTAAAGGTTCTTCAAAATTCATCAAGAGGTTCTGAGCCTAAAAGCAGGAAATAATAAGTTAAACAATCATTTCATCTTAAGAACAACTAACAACTCGAATAATACCTCTTTTTGCAGATGGATCGACAAAATCTCTGATTTTGCACCAAGCTCAAAGAATGCCTTTCCAAGAGCATTCCCTTCACACTCACCTAGTAGTTTCACAGCCTTACCAAAGTCTGATAAAGATTGTCCCAACTCTGTGATAATGCAAAAAACTTGACAATCATATAGTTGGAAAGAGAAAGGAAAGAGATTGATATCAAGGGCAGTTGGAATAGGCATGGCGATGGCAATTAAGAAATAAGTTCTACTAAAACATTAGTCTAGAAACCTGGGGAGGGATAAACGAAAACAGTCCATAGTTTCCACAAGAAATCACAAAGATTTGATAATTGAATATACCCCTGTGTCTCTTCACAAGACGGTAAGCATGCTTCTGCGCTTCAGCTAGGTGATCTTCAAGCTGAAAAACATAATTCTTGAGCTTCTCAAATTCGGGATTCGATTCTTCAACCGGCTTCTCTTTTCCAAGAACGACATCACTCACTCTGGATTGCACATCCTGCCAATATGAAAAGTCTGCCACTGTCATACATGAAATGCTTCACCAGTTGCTCGATAGGCATTACATACAACAGGATAAAATAATTATTGATGCCATCTAAGAAAAGCACACAATTTCAGTTCAAAGCAGATAGTTGTATGCTTCTTCAGAGAGAGAGAGAGAGAGAGAGAGAGAGTTTTAAAGATATCTGGAGCTGGCAATATGAATTAATTAAACTCAAAAACTCAAATTTACATTCTTTACTAACTAGTTACTAATCAAGCATAAATGTGATACCTTGAAAATCTGCATTAGGTCTGCTGGCTTTTTCTTAAAAATACCAGTTTCCTGGGATCGTGCTCTCTCCATAGTCTGCAGACCCCACAAAGTATTCAATTCAAATGTCCAATTTGATATATTTGTTGAACAAAGTTCCAGCTAATCAAATAACCTGCTCATCGACTGTCAGAAAGATTCTTAAATCCTCACTATATCGAAGCTCCTGATGTGAAGCTACCCGGTTGACAAACACATCTAAAGCTTGACGCCTCATCTCAATGAACTCAGCACTAAATCTGAACTTCTCTGTGCAGCAGAAACCAATGTTATGCGCATTACTAGTTCATGTATTTTGCAAAAATATAGCCCATAAAATGATGTGTCAGATAGTTTTAAGAAAAGCATAAGCCAGCAAACAGGAAAGCAAAAAGCTCCTGAGGTCTGGGAGATGTGAAGTATCGCCCTCAGCTAGAATTTTCAGACTGAGAATGATTATATACTAATCCATGGCTTTAAAGGTCAATATGCAAAGGTCACAAGTCATCCTTATTCAAAGGAGTCAGGAAATTAAAATTGGTGGACAAAACACGCTGGGGGAGCTTATTTACCAAATATGATTTGATTCAAAGCCATCAAGTTTCCAGGACCATACAAAATTACAGCAAATTATGACACATTACCTATGTCTATTTCTTTGAGGATTAGGGTTGAGTAAGCTTAAATTTGCACATTTGCTAAAGGTGTCATATTTCCTGAAATGCAAAATACACACCATATGTGAATTGTGACAGTTTTTATGGATAAAGGACCATTTTAAAACTAATATCAAGTTTGATGAGTGTGGGTGAGGGGGGGAGTGTTTTTATAAAGATCTGCTGCTGCTGAAGTAGAAATGAATGACACATATTCAGCTCATTACCTACAGTGCTCTTCTCTGGAAGGGGAGGGATGAAGACACCCTTATACTTTTCAAAAAGGCGGTCTCTTAGCCAAATAAAATCACTGTACCGACGGATAACAATTTTTTCGGGCCCATCATATTCAGGGAGGTTCGTCTGCAGACAAGTGTTAAAGTTTGTTATTTCATGAATCTGGGTCAAACTGATGAACTTAAAATGGTACAACAACAACAACCCAAGCGAAATAGAAGACAAAAGGCCAATATAAAGTTCAACCGAGGTGCAAAGATGCAGAAGTTAGTGCTTAACAATACGAAGAGAGCATGAAATAAATTAAATGCTCGCAAGATAACTCTCATTTTAGTAAAACATCTTTTCACCAAACAAATTAGATATAAAATGTGTCATGATTCATTGCATTATGAACCCAACAAATATCATCGCCTAGCAGTGTCACACAAAGCATAAAGATAAGAGTCTGTGTCAAGGCTTGTGTCATGGGCATCGGAGAATTGACAGATGCAGTCCATTGAGCTCTTTACAAACTCAAACACAAACTGCAAACTGCAAACAATCTAACATGTAGCCCTATAGCTGGATTTCTAGCATACATGCCTAATATCACCATCTTTGTACATGTGGGAGACACAAAATCTTAAACTCAGTGCACTGCATCAAATCCATGAGAATGAAATGGCAGGTTGAATTTTAGGCTTGTAAATTCCCGATGGTTTAATTTGAATGGATTTAAGCTTTGGTAGTCGATTTTGGACAGAGCTCAAGATATTTACAGATATTCAGTGTAAGATTTACGCCATTTTCCATTAGGCACATCAAAGGAATCTCATATCATGTTTCAGACATGCTAAAATAACTAGTGGTTAATAATGGACAATTCGGTTATTTCCTTAAGCATCATGCACATTAGTATTAATTGCTGAACTACAATATGCCATGTAGTCAGGACTCCCTAGTGGACTACCCGGTCCCGGATCCAATAAAGACTCTAGTGAGCTCTCATTCAACCTAGCTTCGCATTCTCATGGTATGTAACTTCAATAAATTCTAGAATATAAAAACAAACATAAACGTGCAGCATCTACAGGAAGATGATCATTAGAAACATAAACTAGCGAATAACCAGACCCAAAATAACTTATCCTCTCAGACAGATGCTAAGTTCCGCTGATTACCATGGCCGAAGCGAATTGAAAACCCAACTTCAATACACTAATGCAGTAAATTGTTGATTATGCACAAGTGCACCCCCCCCCCCCCCCTAAAAAAAACTGAATAGTACCTTGGTAATAACTTTGTAGGAGATATAAGCCTGAACTCCATTTCCCATTTTAGCTGGATCAAGCACCGACACGTTTAGATACGGCGTTTGTGACGATGTGGATCGAGGGCTTTGCACCAGCGGCCCCGATCCACTTTCCTGCAGCGCACATTCATCTCGATTTCACAACAATTGCAAATTGAACGAATAATAAGAGCTAATTATCATAGCATGAATTCACAATTTAAAGATTTAGGATGTCGATTAAGCGAGATGAATATGTGCGCGGGTTTCGGAGTTACCGTATTAATCATCTTCGTGTTCTAGATAGAAGCGAGTCTTGACGCTAAGCTACGCGGTGCGAAGGTAGCTTACTTGACGGCGGCGACTGAAAACGGGGAGGCGGGGAACGACTGGAGAGCGGGCTACGACGCTACGCCACCGGGGACACGTTTACGAAGAAGACTGATATTTCTGATTTTCTACTCGGCGTTCAAGTCTATTTTGTTTTCTTGGTTCCTAAAAAAAAAAAAAATACTACTAGTACTACCTGACCCTCTTTTTTCGGCACATGTTTTCACGTTTTTCGTTGATGAGTTTTAAAATAAATTTTTGAAGTATTCTTTTTTTTACTGGATACTACAACCCTAATAAAAGAAAGAATACTTCAAAATTTTATTTTAAAACTCATCAACGAGAAACGTGAAAACACGTGCCGAAAAAAGAGTTAGTAAATATAAGACAGAGGGAGTAGTAGTTTCATATTCATCTCTAGAGGAAAGAGAAATGCTCTAATGCTCAAATATGACTGAACTAAGATTCAATTTTTATGGTGGATATACACCAATAATACAATTATATTTTTTAATTAAATTGTACTCTTTCTGTCATATTAGAATATGCATATTTTTTGAATATATGTAAGGTATAAAATAATAAAACAGACATATTCTAATAGGACAGAGAGAGTATTATTATAATGCAACTAGACCAATCGTGTTTCGGCCCATAAGAGCATGTGTGTGACTGAACTAGTCCAGCCCACTTAGGCTCCGTTTTGTAGGCAAGATGAGATGAGTCATCTCCCTTCATCCGGAGTTTGGTAGCATTTTACAAAAAGTGAAAAGTCCGAACATCATCTACCCGGCCCGTTGCTATTTATTGTTTTTCCCACTTGACTCAACTCTCCAAAATGGTGAGTTGAAGGGAGATGACCCTCTCTTCTCACTTTGTAATAATAATAATAATAATAATAATAATAATAATAATAATAGGACTCAATAATATTTTAATAATGTAGATTGCAATTGTTGTTAAATAATAATAATATTAATAATATTTTATAGATATTGTCGGTTATAATTATATAATTAATAAATAAATATGACTCAATAATAATAACAATAATATTATTAATAATAATTCATTATTATTGTTATTATTATTAAAAAAAAATTATCTCACTTTGAAAGATTTGCTACCAAACAACATATGATTCATTCATCTTGAATACTATTCATATGACTCATCTAGAGATGAGTCATCTAGAGATGACTTCAAAAATGTATCAAACACTGCCTTAAGAGATCTAAACTTATCTATTTATAAAACTATCAAAATAGTTCAGATCCATTTGACCAAAATCATATCGAGTTCGGGTAGATTTTGACATGATATTTTGCCAATAATGATATCCGATAGTAGTGAAACAAAAAAAAAAAAAAACTCTTAAAAAACGTTTATATCGAATTTATCCGTTTCACCCAAATTGGGTTGAAAGCAGGCCAACCCAAACTGACTCGATCTAACCCACACGATGTTCTCGCAGAGTTTAACAAGTAATATCTCATTTCATAGGATTACTGATTTCTACAAGAATGTTTGTTCATGTTAGTATGTTTTGTATCAACACGAGTTAAGTAATTGAAGCATGATGGTCATTCAATTACTGAATCATTACTAGTATTGCATCCGTGCGTTGCACGAAATATGAATACTTCATTCGTCCTACATAAATTGTCCACATTAAGTTTGACATAGAGATCAATGTAGGTAGAGATAAGGAATTTTAAAGTAGTATTAGTTGTGAGATAAATTTTTTACCATCTTAAGTAAGTGAACAATTATATGGAACGTCTCAATAAATAAACATGGACAATTAGAGTGTGACAGAGCGAATAATATAAAAATATCATTATGATACTTGTTTTACAATTTAATTATATTTATTATAAAATAAAATTACTTATAATTCCTCCGCCTATGAAATGTGCATTGGTTTTGTTATTTCTCTCCGTCTACAAAATATGTATTATTCCTATTTTAGTTCATGATCACATACTCTCTTTCATATTCTAAATTGATTGATAATTTGTACGAACATAATATATCAAACCCAGTGAGTCTTACTGTCTGTTTAAACAAATATTGTATATTTCAATATGTTTTTAAATCTCGTGTCACCAAGAGCTCGTGCACTGTTTATGGACAGAGGGAATATAATAAACAATAATTTATAATGATCGTATTAAAAAATTGAAATTCCAAATTGTATACGACCCTAATTTTAAATCATTAACCATATTTTACTAATAATAAAACTAAAATTAAATATTGAAAAATAATTAAAAACGCTTACACGATTAACTCTAATTAATAATTTTATGTTAAACTAAATTATACTCCTATCATATTAAACTTGAAGAAAAATAAATGTGCGTGACATTGAAATTGGCACATGGAATTTCATATGCAAAAATTATAAAGTACTACAATGTATTCTTCGATTTTTTAAAATAAGTAGAACAGAACCGCTCCCCTACCCACGGTGGGCATGCCCACTGCTTATGTGGCAATGCCACGTGTTAAATTTTTCCTTTTAGGGTTCGATTTTTTTTGGTAGGGTTTAGTTTTTATGGTATGTATTTAAATAACTTTCTTATTTAAAGCATTGTCACGTCATCCGTGGGCATATTAAGTATGCCCACGGTGGGCATTGGATCATAACTCATAAGTAGAAAAATTTTGGTGTTCCGTTTACGATTCGATGATTTTTTTTCACAACCGAAGAACTAAATTTTTTATTATTATATTTATTATTAATGTTTTATCTATTCATATAACTAAATAACTTGCAAGAATCAAATTAAATAATTTAAAAGAATCAAATAACTTAAACTCACTAATAATGTAGATGTACATCAATTGAGAGATTTAGAGCTTAGAACGAGGATCAAATTAAATTTAAGAGATATAGAGAAGTTGGATGTCTCATCTTATTTTTATTTTTTTTGTTATTTTAAATCTTATCGAGTTCTACCAATTGAGAAAGATATAAAATCATGCATAAATTAATAAACGTTTATGAATTATGTGATGCTTCTTTTAAGTATGCAGCTCTAAAAGAAACTAACAAATTGAAACTCGTATGCCAAGTGAAACTGCATCTTTGGTAGATTTTCGTATGCCAGTAACTAAAAGGTAAAATATACAAGAACGTCAATCAAGAGTTTACAATGTCTACTGTATAGAGGAAGGTCAAAAAACAAACATTAAAGGCCCCTAGTCTTGGCCATTACTCGACTGGAGACAGAGATAGAAGCATCCACCACGGAGGGCTGGAGGCGAAGAACAAGATTAAGGGCCGACTCCTTCTGAATATTATAGTCGGCAAGAGTTCTGCCATCTTCGAGCTGCTTACCAGCGAAGATCGATCGCTGCTGATCCGGAGGAATCCCTTCTTTGTCTTGATTATCGATGGAGTCTGAACTCTCAACCTCCAGAGTTATGGTTTTCCCAGTTAAGGTCTTCCCAAAGATCTGCATACCACCTCTCAATCGCAACACGAGATGGAGGGTCGACTCCTTGCCTGCAAAGATCAATCTTTGCTGATCCGGAGGGATACCTTCCTTGTCTTGAATCTTTGCCTTCACATTATCGATGGTGTTTGAACTCTCAACCTCCAAAGTGATGGTCTTTCCGGTCAAGGTCTTCACCAATATCTGCATCCCACCCCTCAAGCGCAGCACGAGATGAAGGGTCGATTCTTTTTGTATATTGTAATCAGCCAGTGTCCTGCCATCTTCGAGCTGCTTGCCTGCAAAGATCAATCTCTGCTGATCGGGAGGGATCCCTTCCTTGTCCTGTATCTTGGCCTTCACGTTGTCAATGTTATCTGAGCTCTCAACCTCCAAAGTTATGGTCTTTCCAGTCAAGGTCTTCACGAAAATCTGCATTCCACCACGAAGGCGGAGGACAAGATGGAGGGTGGACTCCTTTTGGATATTGTAGTCAGCAAGGGTACGACCATCTTCGAGTTGTTTTCCAGCAAAAATTAGCCTCTGCTGATCTGGAGGAATTCCTTCCTTGTCTTGAATCTTAGCTTTGACATCGTCAATAGTGTCAGAGCTCTCAACCTCGAGAGTAATTGTCTTGCCAGTAAGGGTCTTAACAAAGATTTGCATCTGCAATCAAAAAATAACCGAGACCATCAATGACAATAAAGTACATGCTAAATCCAACTTTTTGCCATGCTAACAAGCAATATATTTAATCAGACAAGTATAAACACTGCATTAGTGCAAAAGTTCTTGTACAATATCCTTTCAACCCGACAACTTTAACCATATAAATCTTTTAACTAGACCAAAAATAGCCCAAGAATTTTCTACTAGTATATTGCTTTCACTAGCAGATTGGGTTTTACTTCCACCCTTAATAATATGTGAGGTGAATGACACCAACAAGAAACACCATCAAGCAAGTCTAAGATTACACATCCTAAGATAGATAGATGATAAAATAATGGATGCTTATCAAAACAAAATTTCTAGATTCTGAATCAGGAGGTTGCAATAAAGCAACATCTTTCGCCTCCCTATTTTTCCGATTAAGAATTTAAGAGTATAATCTGAAACAAAAGAACAATACATATGCATGATTACAAAGAATTGCCCAATATCCCCCAGCACCAAATTGAGAATTAACCCTAGTTCTTTAAAATGAAATTTCAAGCCTAATTATTCAATCCGGTTTCAATTTTAAAAAATCCACTGCAACAACCGATTCAAAAGCAGAACAAACTCAAAACTTGCACATGGCATCAAAACCCTACTGAATCGGACAGATCAAACACATACACAAAGCATCGCGGAAACCGATAGACACCATTAATGTAAACAGAGATAAAACGAGGAAAAAGATGAATACCTTGGCAAGCTGCTTGCCTGCAAAGATCAACCTCTGCTGATCCGAAGGGATCCCTTCCTTGTCTTGGACTTTTGCCTTAACATTGTCGATTGTGTCTGAGGTCTCGACCTCCAAAGTGATGGTCTTTCCAGTCACGGTCTTCACAAATATCTGCATCCCACCCCTCAAGCGCAGCATGAGATGGAGGGTGGATTCTTTCTGGATATTGTAATCTGCAAGTGTTCTACCATCTTCGAGTTGCTTCCCAGCAAATATCAATCTCTGCTGATCCGGAAGGATCCCTTCCTTGTCCTGTATCTTGGCCTTCACATTGTCAATGGTGTCGGAGCTTTTGACTTCCAAAGTGATGGTCTTTCCTGTCAAGGTCTTCACAAAAATCTGCATCTCACCAAACAAGCACAGCACAAGATAGAGGGTAGATTCTTTTTGTATATTGTAATGTGCAAGTGTTCCTCCATCTTCGAGTATCTTCCCAGCAAAAATCAATCTTTGCTTGTCTGTAGGATCCCTTCCTTGTCCTGTATCTTGGCCTTCACATTGTCAATGGTGTCTGAGCTTTCTACTTCCAAGGTAATCATCTTTCCAGTCAGGGTCTTCACGAAAATCCACATTCCACCAGCTTCCCTGCCATTCAGTTCTTGAGATTCCTCTGCGGCACTGCAACAACAAATATTCTTATAGATACTTATTTATATTTATTTTCCATTAATATGAGATGCTTTGTCAAGAAATAAGAAAAACAAATGCCTTTAAAATAAAAAAACTAAACAGAGAGGTGAACTAGACAACCAACTAAAACTGTCTTATTCAATGCCTTTTTGTTCATCCCCCAGTAAATCATATTGTTCCTGAATTACTTTATCAGACGACTCTCAAACAACCTAATATCCTTATTCGCATTCAAGCATTGACGAGCCCCTCCTAAAAACATGTCAATTCTTGAATTTAATTCAGAAGGCTACACCTAAATAAACAGCACATATACAGTTTATATTAATGGAAAACGACAGAGATTGAAAAGTAACGATCAATAATTTCATTGGGACCGCCTAGATGAAAGGTATATTGAATAAAATAAACAAGCAAAATAGAGAACTGCATCATGAATACCAAATCTCCAAGTTCACCTTAAGTTCAACTGAGCCATAAAGATTATATCTGATAAATGCACAGAGCAACCTGAGCTAAGTTACCACAGTTCCGTAAACCCTTTGAACTGAAAGGTGATCACACAATATAGAAAACCTCTGTTCAAGTTTATAAAGACTCGGTTCCAGAATCCAGATGAATTGATACAAGGATAAGATACGTACAACCACATACAACGTATAAGTTTTAAGCTAATATGACGAATCTTAAACATACAAACATTACAAGTTTTTGTAGCAAGTTCTATCAATATTCTGAAAAGCATTACTAGTCACGACTTAGGAGAAGCGTTTTTATGACAGAACATCAGCTTAAAGGCGGTAATATGACGAACCGAGAATGGATACGTTCGAACACATTCAAGATCCATGACTTGAGAATGATCCACAAAAAGATTTACCTAATATCTCTACTTGCATTAAATACTTGCATTCAAGAATACCAGTTTCATCAGTACCTATTATCCTCCAAAGACGAGTTCTGCAAATCGACGATAAGTTCATCAATGCCCTCCTCGATCCCATTCGTGTCAGAAATCACCGCGTCGAAGCCTAACGCGTTAAGCTTTCTGAGAACTTCCGCATCTGGAACAAAAATGCCACCCGGGTAACCGCCGCCGCTGCCGTACTTCCCCGACAGATGAATCGCGACCATTAGATCACCTCCGTTCCAGACGAAAATGGGTGGAGCACCGGAAATTTCAACCAACTCACAAACAAGCGCATCCACTAGAACTGTGTAATCATCCATTTGCCGCGAATACAACTCTTTCATCCTCGGATCATCGGAGCCACATTTACGAATTTCAGTCTGCTTAATCTGTCGAAGATAGCTAGCAATCTCGTCTAGGGTTTCTCGTAGCCACTCAGAATTCCTATCTTCGCCGATTCCGGACGATGCAAACTGTACAGATTTATCAATTAGATCATTCAATACATCGCCCATTCTTCTTAATCGTCAAATTCAGTAAAAAAAAAAGAAAAAAAAATTGGCAATAATTTGGAAAGAACAACGGAGCTAGAATTTTAACTGCTTTTGAGATTTGAAATACGACGACGATGATGATTGATATAGAAGCTTTTGCCCAGCTTTATAACTGCGGCTCCCTCCATTTTAAAGTCGGCGCTCTCACGCTGCTTCTCCGGCTCCGGCCAACACAATGCAATTAATTCTTTTTAATAAGTTGAATTCTAAATAAATTTAATTAATTTTATACAAATAAAGATTTTATAAATAAATTAAGTAGTACTATTACTAAAAGGAAATATTAATATTTAATCATTTGGTTCTCCTTTAAACCAGAGGTGAGCAAAACCGAACCATGGTTTGGATCATTTTTTTTTTTGTACTATAGTTCGGATCAATTTTTAAAAGCAAAACCGAACTATTTTTGGTTTGGACCGGATTCAGGTATTTGGTTTTCGGTTTCATCAAAACCAAACTTATTTTATATTTATAAAATATTTAATACTTATATAATATTAATATTTTATTAAAACCATATACTCAATTTCAATTACGCAAATTCCTCAAATCAGTAATCCTAACGCTCCTCTCTCTCTTGCGCTGTTGCGACTTTGACGGGTTGTTTTTATTTTGTTGATGTTAGACTGTTCTTTATTTGGTGATGTTGTTCACTTACACTTGTTGCATGCTTTTGGAGTTTTTGATGTTTTTGAGTTATTGACTTGTTGGATATTGGATAATTTAAACAACTTTAATTTTGTTAAAATCTTGTGGAAGTATTTGTTGCTACATGATTTTGTTACTAATAAAAGTTTAGGCCAATCGAACCGAACCTGAACCCAAACCAATATTTTCAGTTTGGTTCGGATCGGTTATTGAGATAATTTGGATTGGATCAATTTTATTTTTTAAAAGCATCGGTTTATTTAGTTTTAAATTTCGGATCAATTTTGACCTGAACCATCCATTTGCTCACCCCTACTTTAAACTCCTTCCAGCCCCCTTGTAATTATTGAAATTTTAGAGTGAATCGAACATAATAATAATAATAATAATAATAATAATAATAATAATAATAATAATAATAATAATAATAATAATAATAATAATAATAATAATAATAATAATAATAATAATAATAATGTTTGCAAAAAAAATAATAATAATAATAATAATAATAATAATATGGTTAAGAAAAAAAATGTTTTGACTGAATACGTCGTACATAAGACCATATGAAAATATTTTGGCCACATCTCAAAATCTTTGAATTCGAAATAATTGTTAAGTGTGCCAAAGAAAAGTTCAAATACAATTCAAATGATTCAATAATATGAAAAAACAAATAATCTAATAATCAATATAAAAAATTAATAATTACATTAGGAATTGGATTTCAATAAAAAAGAATGGCCGAATTCCGTGAACATAGATCTATTCCGGTAGATCGAACCACGTAAATCCTTCGTGTCCTTTTATTTTCGTGTTCATTAATTTCTCGTCTATGTACATTAATCACCCTTGGAAAACAAGATCGATCACTGGCGCCGTCTGTAGGAAACTAAAAATTTGTGAATTCCGATCAAAGTTTTCTTCGTAAACGATAGCCATGACGAGAACAACACGATCAGCCGCCGCTGCCAAGGAGAGGGAAGCTCAACAACAAAAGAAAGCTGCGCCTGCAAACCCGCAATATCGAGACGCGGACGAGGTCGACGCCAGCCAGGCGCCGGGTTCTAACCGCACACAACGTCCCGGGAAGGAGCATGAGCGAAGTCTGACCTCGGAAGGAGATGTGAGAAACCTACCGGTGGACAAGTTCGGCAACCCCCTCCACCATAACCAAGAAGGTCGTGACAGCAGCAAGGAAGACGACCTTGCCAACTTCCAGCAACAGTTCGACGACGCTGTAAAAGCGTATCTGGCGAATAATCAACGAGATTTCTCAAAGTTCGTCGAGCAGCAGAAAGCTCATAGCCGAGGAGGAGAGCACGAAGCTGCATCCGGATCAAGGCACCGGCAAAAGTCCCCAAGCGTCAGGATTCTAAACGCACGGGACGCCGAGATCCCTCCTAGGCAATTTGCTGATGATCGCCAAAGGAACTATAATCGCGTTTCACCTCGGCGCGACACAATCTCACCTCGTCGCTATGCTAACTCACCTCGGCGCGACGAGGACAATTATCGAGGCGGGAGATTCGACGTTTATGGGAGGATTTCTACTCCTTTCACTAACCGGATACTCTACACACCTCTCCCTTCTTCGTACAAGGTGCCACTGGTGAAATCGTACAACGGATTATGTGACCCGCAGAACTTCCTTTCCCAATTTCAATACAACATGCTCAATCAAGGGCTCAGTGACGACATCTACATGTGCAAAGTGTTCCCGGAGCTGTTGGTTGATAATGCTCGCATGTGGTTCGATAGCTTACCACCTCGGAGTATCAACTCCTATGACGAGCAGATGCAGGCCTTCGAGCGGAGATTTTTCCAAAAGGCCGAGCCCAAAACCACTGCGGCACACCTACTTACCATAAGGCAAAAGCGAGGCGAGTCTATCAGCGACTTTATGACCAGATTCAATGAAGAAAGTCTAAAGTCGATCGTCTAACTGTGAGGTCCTTATCTCGGCCTTCCAGAACGCTATCCAGTCGGGCGCCCTATATAGGGAGCTCGTAAGAAATGAGCCTCGTACTGCGAGGCAATTATGAAATATAGCTGATCAGTTCGCTAAAGCTGACGAAGCCGACAGGTGCAAGCGCGAAACTGACAAGGCCGAACCGATGGATCGGAAGAAGGAAGGTCGTAATGACCGAGGCCAAGGCCGCCGAAGTGCCCTCGACAGACTCCAGCGGGCACTAATTAAATCCCGGCTTGGACCTCAGCAGAACTAGGAAAAGAGCCAATTCACACAGTTGATGAGGCCGAGGACAGAAATCTATGAACTGCACGCTAACATGTTCGAGAAGTCTCAACCCATGTCACGAGGAGGGTCGAAACGCCGATCCAAGGACAAGTATTGCCGATTTCATGAGAATTACGGCCATGACACGGAGGACTGTAGGAACCTGGCTGCAGATATCGAGCACTTGGTGCATGACAGTACCCTTAAAAAGTACCAAAATCGCGGCCAATACGAAGCCCGACCTCAGGGCAAGGGAAAGCGCAAGAACCGAGGAGGGAATAACTGTGGCCCCCATGTGGACAAGAAGCCGAAGCACGAGGATGAGGACGAAGACGAGGACCAATCTCAGTTCGACGGAATCATCACAGCTATCACCGGGCTCCCTCAAGGAGCCACAAAGTTATCACTTAAGGTCGAGGCCCGAAGTCCCCAGACTAACGAACCCTCACAAAAAAGGTTCAAAAAGGACGAGACCATTACATTCTCTGAAAAAGACCCAGTGCCGTCGACCATACCTCACCAAGACGCCATTGTGATCGAGGCCGTGGTGGCCAACAAGCTCGTTCAATGAGTATTCATCGACAGTGGAGCCTCGGTGAGCGTACTCTTCAAGGATTGCTTCGAGAAGCTAGGGGTCGAAGAGGCACGTCTCACACCGGCGCCGATCCTCCTAAAAAGCTCCGTCCAACAAGAGACGCAAATAGAGGGGGTCATTCAACTCCCTGTTACGGTGGGGAAGCATCCATTGTCATCCACCAAAGTAATCAACTTATTCGTCGTAAAAGCCAACTCTCCCTACAACATCATCCTAGGAAGAGATTGGTTGGTGGCGGTGAAAGCGATCTACTCGGTATACCACTTGACGATCAAAATCTCGTCCAAGGGCGGGGTGATCGTAATTTGAGGTGATCAGAAGCGAGCCAAAGAGTGCATGCAAATCGCCCTACGAGGTGTCGGAACACCTCAGCACCCACAAGCATAGCAACCAAGGAAACCCGATGAGTTGGCGATGGAAACAACGTCATCCGCATCTGACGAGCCAGTAGAAAACGTCGCACTCTACGAAGACCACCTGTCTAAGGTCGTCAAAGTAGGTTTTGCAGGCAGAGCCGAACTCCGAAAGCAGATCGTCTAACTTCTTCGGGAATACAGAGATGTCTTTGATTGGTCACCCCTTGATATGACCGGGGTTGCACCAAGTATCATCACATACCGGCTAAACATTGACCCGGGAGTAAAACCAGTTCGACAAAAGCAGCGAGTGTTCGCAGCAGAGCGGAACCAAGTCATCTATGACGAGGTGCATCAACTCTTGAAGGCGCAGATACTCTTCGAGGTTAAATATCCGACGTGGATAGCAAATCTGGTGATGGTCAAAAAGCAAGAAGGAGGGTGGCGGATGTGTATCGACTACACCGATCTCAACAAACACTGTCCCAAGGACTGCTATCCCCTCCCCAACATCGACAAGAAAGTCGAAGCCCTCATCGGCCATAAAGTCTTCAGCTTCCTAGAACTGTACAAAGGGTACCACCAAGTCCTCATGAGTGACAAGGACGCGCCGAAAATAGCTTTCATTATAGACTTCGGCGTTTATGCGTACAAGAAGATGCCTTTTGGACTCAAGAATGCTGGAGCGACCTATCAAAGAATGGTCGACAAAATATTCGAGCCTCACATCGGCAAGACCGTAGAGGTGTATGTAGACGACATCGTCGTCAAAAGTAAAGAGCCGACTACTTGTGTTGATGACCTCAAGGTCGGCTTTGGCCTCCTTCGCAAGGTGAACCTTAAGCTAAACCCCGAGAAGTGTACCTTCATGGTCTGATCAGGAAAATTTCTGGGGTGCTGGGTTTCTCAAGAGGGGTTGAAAGCCAATCCATTCAAAGTCCGAGCCATCCAAGAGATGAAGGTGCCAAAAACCATTCATGATGTGCACAAATTGACGGGCTGCTTGGCCGCGCTAAGTCGTTTCTTGTCTAAAGCCGCCGAAAAATAGCTCCCTTTCTTCAAGATTTTGAAAAAGGCGTCGGACTTCGAATGGAAAGACGAACACAGGTCGGCATTCGAGGAGCTCAAAAAGTACCTTGCCAATCTCCCAACCTTATCCGTTCCAAAGGAGGGAGAAGTCATTTCCCTATACCTCGCAGCTTCGGACGAGGCCATAAGCGCGGTGCTAGTTCGGGAGGAAGGACGTCGTCAGTTGTCTGTCTATTTCATCAGCCGAGCACTGAAAGGGCCGGAGACGAGGTACCAACCACTCGAAAAAGTTGCGCTCGCATTGGTAAATGCCGCAAGGAGATTGCGACCTTACTTTCATGTGCACCCCATACAAGTCCTGACCGACCTGCCACTGCGACAAGTGCTGACAAAACCAGAAGCGTCGGGCGGGATCGCAAAATGGACAGTCGAGCTCGGTGAGCACACCATCTCTTTTTGCCCACGTTAAGCCATCAAAGGTCAAGCCTTAGCGGATTTTCTAGTGGAGGCAAAATTTACAGAAGTGCCAAAGCCGACCGAACCATCCCCAAGCAAAACTGATGCCGAAGCTCTGACCAACCCACCAAAAGATTGTTGGAAAGTCTACGTGGACGGGGCTTCGGGACATTCGGGAAGCGGAGCAGGTGTCATACTCCTCAGCCCAGAAGGACAAGAGACCACTTATGCACTTCGGTTCGACTTCCCAACAACAAATAACGAGGTAGAGTACGAAGCCCTAATTGCCGGACTTTGTCTAGCTCAGGCCCTCCAATTACGAGCTGTTCAAGTCCACAGCGACTCTCAAGTCATAGTGAGCCATATGCTAGGAAAGTAAGAGGCTAAAAGCAAAAGGATAAAAAAGTACCTCCACAAAGCCAAGAGTTTGCAACAAGGCTTCTCATATTTCGAGTTGGTTCGAATTCCAAGGGGGAAAATAACCGAGCCGATGCTTTAAGCAAATTAGCGTCATCATTTACAAGCTCTCCCGTGGAAGAAGTCAAGTGCCAAAGCATAGACGAAGCCAAGGTCAACCTAGTAATTGAGGACGAGCCGAACTGGATGACCCCCTTTCAAGCATATTTGGAGAAGGGCGAACTACCCAGTAATAAGCTTGAAGCTAGGAAGATCTTAAGCAAGTCTCCGAAGTATACTCTAGAGCAATGAGTACTATACAGAAGATCGTATCTTCAGCCTCTCCTAAGATGCGTTGGGCCGAACCAAGCGGACTGCGCATTGCGAGAAGTACATGAAGGATCGTGCGGAAGTCACATCGGAGCTCGAGCATTGTCAAAGAAAGTAATGAGATGGGGATACTACTGGCCCACAATGTTCTAAGATGCAGTCGACCTCGTGAAGAAGTGCCCGAAATGCCAAGTTCATAGGACAGTGCCGAGGCTACCCCAGACCGACCTCACAAGCATGCAAAGCCCTTGGCCATTCATGCAATGGGGGATAGACATCGTCGGCCCATTAGACAAAGCTCCCGGACAGCTCCAGTTTCTCATCATAGCCATCGGCTATTTCACTAAGTGGGTCGAGGTTGAACCCTTGGCAAAGATCACGAGCAAGAATGCCCTCAACTTCGTCTGGAAGAATGTGATTTGCCGCTTCGGTGTACCTCACATCCTAATCTCGGATAATGGGACGCAGTTCACAGACATGACATTCAGGGAATGGTGTGAAGGGCTTCATATTCAACAGAAATTCACTTCGGTAGCTCATCCTCAAGCAAATGGTCAAACCGAAGTCACCAACCGGACGATCATCAAGGGACTCAAAACTCGCCTAGATAAAGCCAAAGGAGATTGGGCAGCGAACTTACCCCAAGTCCTATGGTCATACTTAACAACTCCCCGGACCTCGAACGGTGAAACGACCTACAGTTTGGTGTACGGAACCAAAGCAGTGATCCCGGTAGAGATAGGCCTGCCGAGCCCCCACACTATCAACTTTTCAGCCGAAGACAATGAAGAAGGTCTCTGAACCAATCTGTATTTGTTAAAGGAGAAGCGAGAGCTCGCCTACATAAGGGAAGCCAAGTACAAGCAGTAAGTAGCTCAGTACTACAACCAGAGAGTCAAGTACCAGCAATTCCAAGTAGGAGACCGCGTCCTTCGAAATAACAAAGTCAGCAAGGCTGCAAAGCTTGGAAAGCTAGAAGCCACATGGGAAGGACCGTACCGAGTTGAAGAGGTCCTCGGCAAATGGTCGTACAAGCTCGCCCACTTATCCGGTGAGCCAATACCCCGTACATGGCACATTTCTCATTTAAAGAGATACTTTGCATAAGTGGCTGAGAGTAATATTTAAGTCCATTTAGTTCGTTTAGGTTACGAGTCAGGTCTTCTTGTGATTTTTTGTTCGAACTTCAGTTTTTCTATTAATAAATTTTTTATTTCTCCTTTAATTTGTTTGATCTTGCATATCTCATTTTGCATTTATGAATATTACTACTCCACTTATGCATCTTATCTCGCCCTTTTACTTTAAAACCCTGACGAGGGTAACTTAATATCCTTTCGAGGATAAATAAACCTCAAAACTGGGGTAATATTCAAACGCGCGTAAGGGAACCACCCCTATCGATACTTCTCGACAAATAAGGAACCTCAAGCCTACTTTCATTAAAAACAAGGACGAATTACCTTTGTTTAAAACGAGGAGGCACTACCTTCGTTAAAAATAAGGACGAATAACCTTTGTTTAAAACAAAGACGAGCCTAAACCTCGTCTTATGACGAGGTCGAGCCATCTAAAGCCTAAACCTCGTCTTATGACGAGGTCGTGCTATCTAAAGCTTAAGCCTCGTCTTATGACGAGGTCGAACTACCTTAAGCCCACCTTCGTTTATAACAAGAACTACCTTAGTTAAAAATGAGGATGAAATGCTTGAATAAGAGAAGTACAAATGAATTTCCATTTTAAGAAGACGAAGAGCCCGGAGGCTTAGGCTTGCTAAAGCTGAGCTAATCTCTAGCAAAATCTCTACTAGTGTTCAGATTCAGATGTTATCTATTTTAATTCTACCTCCGCCTCGACTTCGTCCAGTAGCTCCTCTACCTCGGCCACTCTGAGTCCCCTGTCTTCGGGTACTTTGGCCTCGTTTAGACGCCGACTGACTTTCTCGATCATAAAATTCCTGAGAGTGGCGATTGACAATCCTAGAATCAGGATTTGCCGAACTTGAAGCTCCACCTTCCAGGAACTCCACAGAAGTACGATCGAGAAGCCTCAAGCCAGAACCATGGGTAGCTGAAGTCGAAAGCCCGACCTCTGACAAAATACGTTACTTCAGCCTTGGGTGACGATCCATGACTATCTCATAAGTGCTCGCCACTTGCATAAACTCGTTTACTTGATCCCGAAGCTCCCAGGAGTCATCTCCGTATTGTTCCCTGTAGCTTCGGCACCGAGCCTTGAGCTCCTTGACCTTGTCATGGGTCTCAGATATGGTAAATCCACCAGTTCGGTGGATGATAGCTTTGTACTCAGCATGCTCCAGAGAGATCACTTTGGCATCTTTCTGCGATATCTCCAACTTCTCTTCGAGCTCCAAAAACCGAGCCTGCAACTCGTCAAACTTAACCTGAGCAGCAGTAAGCTTGACAGCGGCCTCGTTTTGAACATGCCCAGCCCGGCCTTTCCAACGTAAGACTTCAGTTTCTTTCAATTCAAGAGCTCGGGTTAAATGGGATATTTGTTCAACTAATGGAGAAGCGTCAAAAAGTTCGGGAGAAGACTATAAAAGTACAAAAGAGATTTCAATTAAAGTTGGAATTTCATTAAAAGCCATTTCGGCAAAAAAAAAACGCCATCCTAGTGATGACGTAGTACAATGGTCTAATATATATATATATATATATATATATATATATATATATATATATATATTATTTATTTTTATTTTTTTGAAGAGGATCAACTGACCCCTCCAAGATTCTCCTGCTAAGGCCCAGCCTCTGCATTCTTCTGCTCCTCCTCGGCCTGTCTCACCGGCTCTTGGTCTTGAATTTCAACCTCCTCAGCCAAGCTTACGATTGCGGTTTCGACCTTTGGATCTTTGTCAACCGGACAAGAGCGGATGCTTTCGGCGGAAAGGACAGTAGACAGCGAAGTAAGCTTCTTCACTATCGGGAAGTCTCCCATGAACTCCGATAACACCGCTGCGTACTCGCGAAGCAGTTCGTCAGACGATATCACCTCATAACCATACTTAGACTTATCTAAGTCTGGATAATCATGGGCAATCTCGTCAATGACTTCCACTTTCACGACAGCGTTCAGAACCGTCGCCAGCTCAGTCGCCAATTTGGAAAACTTCCATGAAAGGAAGAGCCTATCTGCAAAGGCACGAAGTACCTCCCCTTGGGAGGACACCACCTCGGCCTTAATACCGGCCGCATTTGCCTTCTCTGAGGCCACTTCGGCCTTTAGCATCGCTGCTTCGGCTCTAGCCGCTTCAGCCGCGGCTATTAATTCAGCCATCATCCTTTCCACCTCTCTGACTTTCTCTTCGGCGGCGGTAGCCTTGTTCGCCAAGTCCTCCTTGGCCGCCTTCACCTGGTTTAGCTCCCGAGCTAACTTCCTATGCTCGGTTGCTAGGTCGGCGACAACCAGTTTAGCACGCTACAATGTGGATCAGCATTAAAGCAGTGAACTAGAACACTAAAATATTCCGAAGTAAAAGCTAGCTACCTCGGCAAGAGACCTCGGCGAGCCTAATACTTGATCAGAGGGCCCACCACCCCCTACCCCGACGATAACTACGTCGGACCCAACGCGCGGTTCTTTACTCTGCCATGGGGCAGGACGAAGCGGTGAACACATATGTGGAGAGCCCATCGGAGGGGACTGAACCACCTCCATAGTTTTCTCTGAGGAGGCAGTAGAAGTTGGTTTCGAGGCCTCCAGAGTAAGCCTCGTCCTCTTCCTGGATTTTTTAGATTTCGACTCGAAGTTCACTGCAAAATAAAGACGACGGGGGGTTAGAACATATAAAGAAGACCCCGATGTACACAAGATAAAACAGAGTCTCACCCGGATTCACCATCCTAGTGGGATCATAAGGGCTTAACCCGTATTGAGCGAGCTCGGCCTCGCTATATTGTTCAGACACGATGCCGAGCTCCCCTAAAACTGTCTCGAGATCACCGAATCTCTCTTCGGGTATTCTGATCCTCTAACTTGTCCATTTTCCAGTAGAACTGGGAAACCTCGTCAGTCCGGCAGAAAAAATACTTCCTCTACCAATTCGCATTCTTGGACTTCGTCTTAACCCTAAACCCTAAATTAGGGGAAAGGTAGAACCACCCCGAGCACGGCTTAAAGTGGAAAAACCTAAGGATCATTCCTAGGGTTAGAGGGAAACCGAGGTGACCGACCTCGATAGCAAGGCCGACAAGCTGTATAAACGAGTTCGGCATAATTTGCCTTACGGCCAGGCCGAACTTCCGTAACAGCTCGTCAAAAACATAAATAAGGGGAAAACGAAGACCACAATCTAAGCAGTCCTCGTAAACAGTAAAAAATTCCACCGGAGATGCACAAGCCCTATCCTCTGGGCGTGGAACGATAAGAATAGCAGAATTGGGGAAAAAGTACTTTTTCGCAATTTGTTGAACCCTAGACGCGTCCAAAACTGACGGGTATTCTAAAATCTTACCAGACTCCTTATCTATGGGCGAAATAGAAACCCTATAGACACTAGGAAAGTCGGAATCGACAGAAACACATTCAACATCAACAAAAGGCGACACCGCTGACGGAGAATCTGACAGCGACACAGACTCATTCCGGCTTTCATCGCCGCAAAAATCTACATCATGAGAAGAAGAGGCCATTATAAAACTTACTTGTCATAGGGAACTGGACCAACAACCACGATGTGAATTTAGACGGTGATGAGCGACAGTGACGGAGGGAACAAACACTTGAAAGAAGAAGAAAGAGGGCAGAAAGTTGAAAGCTTTTTTTGAATTTTTTGGAAAATGCGATAGAATAGCATCTCAAGGAAGTTATATTCGTGTTCCGCCTTTTTGCCTCTCCCCCCACGTCCAATCACGCCTCACTTTATTGGGAGTCCAACCGGTGCATTAAAAGCGACTGACACACCCGTGTTCGGCCTCGGCAAATGATACTCGCGCCACTTCGACGAATTTATTTTTCGATGGGGCAAGGCAATTATTCTCCGATCTTGTTCTTAAACGGGGCGGTACGCGATTGACTTCGTCAATTCTACTTTTTGACGGGGCAACGCACTTCTAGCCGACCTCGTCTTAACGAGGCGGTACGCGATTGACTTCGTCGATTCTATTTTTGACGAGGCAATGCACTTTAAACTGACTTTGTCTTAACGAGGCGGTACGTGATTGACTTCGTTAATTCTATTTTTGACGGGGCAACGCACTTCACATCACTCCTACCTCAGCTATTTCCCCTAAATCACACCCTCACTTCTACATCTTTTTAGAGGGGGATGTGATAGGATATGGCCCAGCACCTAGGCACAAAACATCAGGCCTAATATAATTGGGCCCCGACAATTAAGCTCGGCCCAATTGAAGATAAGAGACTTTATCACCAAGGCAACCAAGACTCCTACATCGACTACAACTCAAGCTCTAAGAGAGATATAGAAGCTCGGTGTTTATCCATAAAGGAAGAGATCAAGCCAAAGAGTCCAAATAGGAGAAGAATTCATATTATAATCGAACTCCATGTTACTATCTATAAATAGGGGCTTAGAATAGATTGAGAGTGGAGAAGAATCTTTGTAAGCAATACACGTATACTAGCAATAACATCCATACTCTCTTTTGCTCCGTGGACGTAGATCTATTCCGGTAGATCGAATCACGTAAATCCTTCGTGTCCTTTTATTTTTGTGTTCATTAATTTCTCGTTTACGTGCATTAATCACCTTGGAAAACAAGATCGATCAATTATTGATTTTTCGTTTTTATTTTGAGCGACTTACTAATCTGAACTCTTGGATTGCAGCATTTATTATAACAATTGTTATTTTATTTTTTAACCAATAAAATAATTGTTCATAAAAATTTACTATTCCCTCTGTCCCAACAAACTTGAATCGTTCAAGCAACGACTCAAGTTCATTGGGATGGAGATTGTACTAGAAAGTCAAATTTAGATTTTCATTCCTCAAGTTGGAATGGTTTATAAACGAATAATATTAAATGTGTGGTGTCTTCTTTTATATGAGTGCTTTTTAATGAAGTCTCATAAATACTCGACATGAAACAGTTAAAATTAAATAAAATCAATGACATATTAAATCAAAATTATGAATACTTAATAAAATAATCATAATTTTTTTTAAATAAATCCACATAAGACCAAGATAGATTTATGGTTACTCAAATAAAACCCTTGTAATAAACGATGGAACTCGTCTCCTTCAAACTAAATAAATTGAGCTCCTATATTCATTTTAGTTACATATTAACCATTATCACTTATCCGTTACTAATTACTTCTTTGCTAAAAAAAAAAAAAAAAAAAAAAAAAAAAAAAAAAAACTACTTTGCTAAACAATCCTTGCGCAAATCAATTTTGAACAAATCAATTTGAAAGTGGGCCTAGGGCGACTTTCAAAGTGGGCCTGGTTTGGGTTTAGATAGGATTTTGATTGTGCTTGGTAGATCCCGAATGGATCATTCTAATTTGTATTCAGATTAAATTTATTCTTTTATTAACATTTTTATTATTTTATATTTGTTCATATTTTAAACAGGAATAATCAATTTTGTTTGAGTAGACATCGTTTTGGGCATCAGGATTCATGAAGTTGTGGACAGCGAAGAATGGCAAATGAGAGAAATGGCGTGAGAATGATTTTTTATTTTTATTTTTTTCTTTCTTTCTAAATATGAAAGAGTTGAAAGCGATTGGTACAAATTGATTATGAATGTAATTTTTAGTTGTTCATTTGACAATATTTTAAATCATTTTAAAAGTATTTGTACCTCCAATGGGCTCGAAAAATATTATCCGGATGAATATAGGTGAGCCTACATTACTACATTAGGCCTGAAGTGTTGTTTGATGTTGGCCTAATTTAAAATATAAAGAAAAGACCCAAAAAAAACTCATTTCCCGAGGGGGCCGGTAGGCCTATCCAAGTGGACTAGTCGTCGGCTAACTCACATAAGGTTTGGGACGAGTTGGGATGAGAGTCATATGCGGTGTTCTAAAAGACGACCAACTTGGCCGTCTAGGCTGCGTCTAGAGAGTCGGTGTTGGGCCGTCCGATTAATTACAAGTTAGTTGGCTCTAGGCGGTAGGAAATTAATCGACGTCTAGACAAGCGTCTAGGCGGTCGATCCAGGTTATCTTAAATAAGTTTAAGGGGTCCTAGGCGGGTCTAGACAACTATAGGCCCCAATTTCAAATTTTAATATATGTGAATATATTCATGTTAATTGTGAAATTCCTAATAATTTCTATATTTATATACAACTAATAATGTTAAATATCAACAAGATGTTTGATTTGAAGTCTGAACTACTTTAAAATTTTAATATTTAAAAGAGATGAGAGCATTCTTCAACCACCAAAAGCGTGGTGCATACAATTGGTGCACTACTATGAAACTATAATTTTTTTTTATGTAACAAACAAATCAATCAATCATACATTGAGGTCGCCTTTTGCTTTACAACTTAATCATATATCTTGCATCTCTATATTAAATTAAAACAATACACAAACAAAGTTTACATATCAACTTAATTATTCAAAAAAACAACGATAAAACAGCGTTGCCTGTGCGAAACTAGTCTAATAAGTAATCAATTAAAAGGAAACAAAAACTAGGATTTGTGCTGCTAAACCTAACTTATCTTGGTTCAAAAATCATATGTAACTGTACAAATAGCACTGATAATTAACGAATTTGCAGTTGAATGTGTTGAGGTAGTTTTGCAAGAAGCCGCTCTTTGGCATAGTCCCTACTAGATTGCATCTCATCCATATATTCAGCAACTGTCTTGTTCCCATAATATCCATCTGTTGGTGCACAACTAATAATTAGTTTCCGAAGCGCAGCCGAATTCTCCGAAATGTAATTCACCAATTCAATATGTTGAAGAGCATCCCCGATAAACAATGCAAACTCGAACACTTTGAGATGTTGGTGCGGAGATCTTTGAGCATCTCTCCTAACTTCCATAGATGCAGCATTGTCCACCTTCCCAAACTGCATTTCACCAAACGACTTATAAGAATTATGTACGGTAGTATACAGCCACGACTTTGGAACAGATAAAATAAACGAATGCACCAACCACTAGTTTGAATTCTTCAAGGAGAGGAGCTGCCCAAATCAATGCGGTTACCGGGAGAAGACTGTGAGTTTTTACTCCATGATATTGGACAAGCAACTTCTTCAAGTTAGGCATTTGAGGAAACTCATTCTTGAGCAACATCTGCAAAAGTAGTAAAAATGTACCGATAGTTACATGTTAGAATAAAAGGTGCAGTAGCCATATTTGTGATGTAGAGTATGAGGTATAGTCAAACCTCGGGATAAAGGAGAGCCAAGTTGAGAACTTCCAGTTGAGAACTGAAGCGAAATATTGCAGAAGTAAGATTTCGTGGAGAATTTGGACTTCCGAATCTAAATTCTGCCCCAACAAGTTTGGGGAGATTCTCGAGTAACAAATTCTCTGATGAATTATCAACCTTAAGCCAAGTAAGATTCGGAGCAGAAACTTTTAGGGATCTGTTACCCTTGTGAAGATACACTTCCAAATGCTTTAACACGAGGTTCGAGCCGCAAACTTCAACATCAGAAGTGAAAACAGCTGAACCAATGCTCAATACCTCCAGAGATGGGCAACTAAGTAGAATCAGCTTCACTGCTTCACCACTCACTTTAAAATGATGCAGACACAATTCTTTGAGGGGTCTAAACAAGATTAGATTTTGAGGCCGACATAATCCACTCTCTCTCAACAAATCTTCGAGGACAACCATGTAATTTGGATCATCACAAACGAAGCGCAATACCAGTGCCTCGACTCCTCTCAGAAACACAAATTCAAGCCATTTGACGACATGTGACTGCGCGGATCTGTTTACATAGAAAGAGATTCTAAACATTTTCAAAAAAGAGGCTTTATTCAATCGGAGAACAGAGTTCACCAACTCTACATACTTGCTCCTCTCCACATTCCACAAACTTGCCTTACGTTCCATCCTACGCATTTCGCGCCTAATTGGGGAACCGAAGTCATAAATATCAGTATCGAAGTCTAGAATAGGGGTGTGTTTCCACAAATACAACCATCGGGAAGAAAGGACACTAGTTCTTGCAGCTTCCCTCAATGATAGGAAATCTAGTATCACGCCAATAATTTCATCAGGTAATCTACTTATTCTATCGACCTCGCCATGGAGCGCCGTATCACACTGTAAAACAGTAACAAAGTTTATAATGTAGCCAAGATAACAAATTATCCACATCACATTAGCAAAAGGGATAAGGTGCAAAAATACACTTCGAGAGTGTTTAGGTGCAATAATATCCAAATTCTTAAATTCTTAAATAAATTGTTCAAATATGCTCTTAGACTTAAGGGCGTTAGTTTACTTTCATTCTTTTTCAATCTATTATGCTTCAGAATTACTCCATCCGTCCGCAATATTTGTTCACTGGATCTTCCTGCACGGGTTTCAATATTTGTAATGACTGTATGTTAAAGTTGTTGTTGGGTCTCACTTGATGTAGTGGATATTAAGGTGGAGTGAATATTAAAATGTATTTTTGTTGAATTTTAGGTAGAAAGAGAATTATGGATATGGGTCCACGTCCAAAATGGGTGCACAAATCTCACGGACGGAAGGAGTATTATTTTTCATGTAATTGAATGTTTTTCTTCAATTTGATTTCGATTCATGCAAATTTAGTCTTGTCTTATTGTTTACAAGGACAACTAAGTCTCAAATATTATCTAGTTGTATTACTTCTTGATTTTCTTACATGTGATTGAGGTAACACGATTCACCTTGCCACAATCAGTGTTCTAAAAGTCGCTAGACGCTAGTAGGGCGGTGGGAGGACGATTAGCGTCTAGACGGCCTAGGCGGGAGTCTAGGCGGTGCCTAGACGGCCTGGACGGATTAGTATAAAATCAAAGTCTACGTCAAATTTTTCATATATTTAAACATGATATCCATAAGTTAAAGTATAAAATCCATAATTTTTCAACTATAACTTAATCGTACAGCCCTTCAAGCCTTAACTAGCCCGTCTTAACCTTCCTAGGACTGCCTAGACATGTCTAGGACCACCTAGGCACGTGCTTAGATGCCGATTAATTCGCTGCCGCCTAGACAAAACTGTCTTGCCATTAATCGGGACGGCCCTGCACCTTCTAGCGCCTAGACGCCTTCTAGGCGGCCAAGTCGGCCTTCTTTTAGAACACTGGCCACAATTCTTTGAAAGATTGCCAAAAACGAAAGTTGTTGCTTATATTAATCATTCATGGAATAAACAGTGTGCATTAACTTCTTCAAAACTATATTCTAACATCAAACACTTATTGCACAAAAACTCTTGACAAAAAAAAAAAAAAAAAAACCAAAAAAAACCAAAAAAAACCAAAAAAACCAAAAAAACGAAAAAACAAAAAATAAAATAAAATAAAATTATAACCTGACTTATCTTTAGAGATGAGAAAGACATGATCTTTGATGAAAATTTAATATTTGGGTACTTAAGAAAGAAAGGAAGAGGCTAAGGTCAAGATCTTTGATGAGTTTCGATGGATTCTATCATTAACTTCAGATTCTTCGCCATGAAAAAGAAAAACAGACACACACACAAAGTAATAGTGAAGTAGAGATGAACATATCACTGAGTATTGACTTTGAGCCTAATAATATTATTTAAATCTAAACATATGCTAGTTTTTTGGGTAGTCAAATACTGAAGCAATTTGCATGAGTAATCAAGAATCTCATTGATGGTTCCACCAGAATCATATCCAACAAGTCTCAGCTTCAACCATTTGCACCCAAATAATCAAGAAACACACACACACACACAGTAACACAGTCTGATTCTCTCTCTCTCTCTCTCTCTCTCTCTCTCTCGCTCTCACACACACACACAAACCCTTTATCCTAATTCATCCAAAGATCAAGAACTCATCAAAGATCTTGACCTTATCCTCTTCCTTTCTTTCTCAATTACCAAAATATCAAATTTTCATCAAAGATCATGACTTTCTCATCTCTAAACTCCAGTATCCTGAGCAAAAACTCATATCAAAAAGTAATAATCGAATTTGCACCATTTTTATACAGATTTGGATATTGTTGCACCTTAACATACTTAGTGTATTTTTGCACTTGAACTTAAGGATGTGTTTGCTATCTTACTCCTTATCATAAGTAGTCATTAGAATATCAGAAATAGTCATTAGAATACAATTTATATGATAAAATGAGTACTATCAACTATGAACTATATGTATATGTATATGTATGTACTTAAAATTTGAAATTGCAAAATCAGATCTTTTATGGTAACCAGTGTTCATAGTTGGATTTCCAACAATTATGTAATTACAAAAAAAAAAAACATTACGCTGGAATTATAATTGTTGAAATTAATATTTATTGCGACTCGTATCAATTACAACAGAAAGTTAAGAGATGACATATAACAATTCCAAAATCAATCGGTGACTCGCACGGCAATTCTATAACATAGAAAAAGATAATCGATATTACCTCGGGTTTGAGATTATTTCCCTCCATCGCAGCTTCAAGATTCAATTTTTATGCTGAAATAAATCACGATATAGGAACAGTCGGATGCAACTCGCAGAATATCAAAGTAATAAACCTATAACTTGCAGATTAATGACAACGATTTTGATAAAACTGTTGATAGATATAGATATTCTGGGAGAGGGGGAGTTAAAGCGGCGGCGTTTTCGTTTTCGTATTCGTATTCATGTGCAATTCTAAAAATAAATAAATACGTAAATAAATAAATAAACCCGATTAAATTACCTTTATATAATTATATTATTCTCAGAAAAAACCAAGCAGTTGTTTTTAGATTATTTATAGGCTGCGTTTGGTAATCATCTCAAGATGAAGAATGATGATTCATCTCAAGATGACTCATATGAATAGTGTCAAGATGAATCATTCATCTCACCATTTGGTAGCAAAAAATTCAGACCCGGATGATATCATATTGTGTTTGGTACAAATTGCAAAACTCTAGATTAAAATTTAAATTGACTATTTTACCCTTATTAAATACCCCTACCGATTTCACTTTTTATCATTGAGATTAAATAGTACCCTTTATTATTTATTATTTATTACTCTGTATTATTATTATTATTATTATTATTATTATTATTATTATTATTATTATTATTATTATTATATTGTTGAGTTATTATTTTTATTATTCTTGTTATTATTATAATTATTACTATTATTGTTATTATTTATTATTATTATTAATATATTTATTATTATTATTATTATTATTATTATTATTATTATTATTATTATTATTATTATTATTATTATTATTATTATTATTATTATTATTATTATTATTATTATTATTATTATTATTATTATATTGTTAAGTTATTATTTTTATTATTCTTGTTATTATTATAATTATTACTATTATTGTTATTATTATTTATTATTATTATTATTATATTTATTATTATTATTATTCTTGTTATTATTATAATTATTACTATTATTATTATTAAATTATTATTATTATTTATTATTATTATTACTATTATTATAATTGTTACTATTACTATTACTATTATTATTATTATTATTATTATTTTATTAATTATTAATATTTATTATTATTATTATTATTATTATTATTATTATTATTACTACTACTATTGATATTATTTATTTATTATTATGATTATTTTATTACATTAATATTATTATTTTATTACATTATTATTATTATTGATTTATTATTATTATTATTACTATTATTGTTATTATTTATTTATTTATTATTATTATTATTTTATTACATTATTATTATTATTATTTTATTATATTATTATTATTATTATTATTATTATTATTTGAAATCGTATAAATACATAAGGGTAAAATGGTAAGAGAGAGAAAATATTGTGTTACTGTTTGAATGAGTTCACCTCATCCGACCAAAAACGTGAGATGACTAAACAAGGCGGAACAGTGAAATATCAACGGGCCTTGTATTCATCTCGGGCCCTCCAGTTTATTTTAGTTGGTTACCAAACAGTGAGATGAACCAAGATGATCTCTCTCATCTTGGTTCATCTTGGTTCATCTTCTTTACCAAACACACCCTTTATAATCTATATTTATGACCGCATTTATGAGTAGGGCGAGCACAATTAAAAAAAATGGTTCGGGTTTTTCAAATATATTTTTTTAACAAAAAAAATTAAATTTATTTAATAATTTCAACTAAGTCATATTGCATATATCAAAATAAGATGTTTATATTTTATATATACTGTTGTTAGCGACTTAGTGAATCAACCTATGAACTATAGTGTTTTAAGAAAATTTAAAATATTATACTTTTCAATTTAATAATAAAATGTACCATCTTAAATGGGACGGATGGAGTATAACATAAAACAATTTTTCTACATAGCAAAAACTTGTATACACTATTCTTACCAATTGCATAGAAGAAATATATCTACAATTATCAATATAGTATCAGGCGCAGAACAAAAAGATTAGTAATAAGTTTCCTCATTTATGAATATTTGGGTTTTTACATTATTAGACATTTAGAAACATTTCCTTATACAAAATAATAAGGTATAGAATAGAGAGAGAGAGGTCACTAATAGCCTAATACTCTAAATTTTTTCACGTACAAATATTCAATAAGAAGTATAGAATCACTTTAATTATTGCAACAAATGTTGCTTTAGCTGTCTTCCGAGCAATAGCAACATAAGTATACCGTCCAGTTTCGGTAGATGTCTTTTGCCAGTTGCTCTACCTACGTCTTTCCTCACTCAATTTCTCTTCTTCAGATGAACTGAAGAAAAACCAGCTCGTATTTTCTTTTCCGCTGAAAATTCGTGATGTGGAAAGAAATTATTAGCCAAAAGTTTTTGCATCATGACTCGTATTAAGGTACATATTTCATCTGAATTGTTATATTAGAATATAAGACAAGTATATAGGAGTATAACAGTATTACAATAGCCTATTGTTATGACATTTTTTTTAATATCGAAAAGGTAAACAATGTACATGCTTTTGCTATGAATTAGCATGATAGGAAAGATAGAAACATGGTGCCTTTTGAGTTTGTCATACTTTTTGTCGGCTTGGAATTGAAATTTAGATTTGAGCGCTACCTGAACTATAAGTAAGAGGTGCTTGCTTAGTTGTATTTTATTGTGTTAATAGCTGAGTATCAATGTTCTTTTCAGGATATGAACTTGATGCTCTTGCACACGACGAATGAAGACACCATTCATTTTGTAAAGAAGACACCATTCTTGGACCTTTTACCCAAGATGAGGCACACAAAAATTGTAGAAATGGAAGGAAATATAGAGGAAGTGATGATATTGTACATCTAAAAAAAAAAAAACCAACTAAAGTCAAAAAAGAAATCTGCTAACTTCTGAGAAATGCGAATTTAAGAGTTTGGGAGTGTGAGGATAAATGAAAGTTCTCGATCTATATATAGAGGAAATGAAACATAAGTTGACCCCAAATTATCTCTGAATTTGAATCAAATTTGTGCTTCTCTTGCAAGATTCAAATCACAGTTATCCATGTCTTAGGTTGCGTTTGGTAGGAGGGATGAGATAAGGAAAAAATAAGGAGATGAATAGTGACAAGTGTGATTAAAATCATGACAAGAAAAAATAAATAGGTGTTTGGTATGAAAACTAACAATTACTGTAGTATAATGATTAGAAATTAAAATTATAAATTTAACATCCAAAATACATAAAAAATTCAATAATCAAAAATCCAAAATTGAGAAGCAAAAATTTTGAGAATCCAACAAAAAATGAGCAAAAATTCAGAGAAATACAACAAAAATTAAGCAAAAATTAAGCAACAAGAAATCCAAAATCGTGAATTTCCAAATTGAAAATCCAATAATCAAAAATCCAAAATTGAGAATTTTCAAATCGAGAATCCAAATCGAAGATCCAATAATGCAGATTTGAGGCCGTCGCCGCCTCTACAGCAGATTTGAGGCCATCGCCGCCCGCCCACGTCACCGTTGCCTTCCACTTTGCCGTCGTGAACTCGGCCTCGGCAGTAGCCTCGGCTGCCACAGTCGCGTCGCCTTCGTCACTAGCTTCGGCCACCGCTGTAGCTCGCCGTCGTCGGTAGCCTCGACCGCCGCTATAGCTCGCCATCGTTAGTAGCCTCGATTGCCGCCGTAGCTCGCCGTCGTGGGAGGGTGGGGAGGTGCTGGCGGCTGTGGGAGAAAAGGGAGGGAAGGGATAAGAAATGAGATGAATGTTATCTTACCAATTTTGTAGGATGAGTTAACAAGCCAATACAGTAGATTATCAACGGGCCTGAGCTTTTAACTTGGGCCGTCCAATTCAGGCTAGTTGGGTACCAAACACAATGATGAAGCAGGATGATTCATCCCATCTTGCTTCATCTCATCAACCAAACACAGCCTTAATGTCTTATGCATTTCAGATAATAAGCAGCAGTTGATTAAAATACCCTGAGTTGTGACCAACAACGATAGATCTGCACATGCTGGGCCCCATTAGCATTTAGGCGGGAAAATGGAAGTTATGCAAATTTTGGCAACAATTTAGTCTTTAGATATTGTAATAGATATGATAAAAAAAAAATTACTGAACCATTTATGCATATCAATCGTGCCTTGAGTTGTGGTTACGAGACACGACTTGTCACAACCATATGCCGTGATCATGACATTGATATACGATCATGTGTCGTGATCGTGCTATGGTTATGGATGCCAACACGATACCACTTGATCGTGGTCATGATACACGATCATGTATCGTGATTGTGCATAGTCGCGACACGTGATCATGATATAAGGTTCATCTGCTTAAAATTATATACTTTTTACTTATACCTTATGCGTGTTCGGGACCAAAGATCCCTAGTTCGAGTCATCTGTGGTGCGACCTTTAAATTTCATGTTAAATTGTTAAAAAAATAAAATAAAAAACCTTTCAACTAATTCAAATTAAACATATACTACATATTAAGTGAAATAATACTTATGCTTATTGAGAATGAGTATTTTAGTAACCACACATTATGATTTTCTTTTTGACAATGTAGACTATTTTAATAAGGTGAATAACTAATTTCAACTATCTACAAACTAGCTCAAGTAAGTAAATACCTATTTTAAACAATAGTACAAATTAAATTGGCTAGTTAGTTTCAAACGAAACTTTTGGCAGAACTAATTTCTGAAGTTTATGTATTAGGCCAACACATTGAATTTTATGAAAATAAATTAAAATAAAAAATAAAATAAAATAAATCCAAATTTACCAAACAAAAATAAATAAATATATTACTCCGTACTATACATAAGTCGAGTGAAGACGAGTATAGTTTTGAATATAATAACTTAATAAGTAATAACTAAGGGGGTGTTTGGCTAAGATTATAAGCTACTTTAAGTAGCTTATAAGCTATTTAAGAGTTTTAAGCATTGAAAATGTGTTTGCTAAAATACGCTTTTTAAGTAGCTTATAAGCTCAACAAATAAGCTAAAGAGCTTATAAGCTCCTTAGAAATAAGCTCTCTCACCCCGACTTATTTTTACAGCTTATAAGTTGTTAGTGCTTAAAACTATTTCAAATAAGCTTAGCCAAACACTCCCTAAAGACTATTGTAAAATTTTCGAGCAACTTAGACCAATCTCTACTTTAAAGATGGTTATAGAGATGATATACCAATCTCTACTTTAAGGGAAAAAATTCACAAATGAATTGGATACATATCACTTTTAGAGAGATTTTTCGTATCATCAATGATATTGCAAGTCATCCCACATTTTGTCCTGTAGAAAGTTGTTTCATCAATTTCTTCTAGATGTTTATGCAATTAGCAATCTTAGATATTGAATTATATTTGGATACATCAAAATAATTGCGGTGTGATATCTATAATGGACTAAGTGAAATAATATCTCAAGGGAAAAAATGATCCAACAATACAAGATAATATGGTGATATCACCATCTAGCTTCATGTGAGGTGCTCGATATATAATCTAAAATTATAAAGATAGACATAATATTTGCTCGAAATAATGGCTTCATCCAAATTTGTTTATAATATTTGCATGTAATCTTAGATGGTGTAATCTTAAATGGTCTAACATAGTTCGACATTTAGAAAGTCATGCATTCAAAGTGGATGATAGATTAGATATCAATTGTCGAGTCTCCCAAATAAAGTTGGATCATCTGATTGAAAGGTATTCGACATAATAAAATCTTTGGGCGGTCCGTGTAGGTAAAATTGTGCTTTCCAAAAATATGAATTCTTGAGTTATTAAAATAAATAGAGTTACATTTTCAGTATTATATTTATCATTTTTATAATGTCTACTCCATAAAATTGCAATAGTTATATTGTATGACATGACGATCAACAAAAATCATGGACATTTACTTTGTTTCTATATGAACCAGTTTTTATTCCTTGTTCAATTGTATGTTGTTGTTTCATGAGTTTGTAGTTGAAATGGTTTGACAATCTTGTAAGACCACAAAGATAATAACAACAGTTCATGTGCCATGCCACGAATATCGTGTATAAAGAATTTTTTATGATATACTATAACTTTACGATTTTTTTATGACTTTTTTGAGTTTTTTTATTTTGTTTCGTACTCCCTTCGCCTGACAAATCATACATTTTATTTCATTTTGGGACGTCTACAAAAAATGTACATTTTTAATTTTCAGAAATGCCTTTATAATTTTTACCTTTAATCTATCTACTTATTTACACAAAATAACACACAAGACCCACCATTTTAATTTACAATAATAATATTCGGTCATAATGTGGCCGGCCACACAATGACATTTTTCTTAATAATTAATATACAGAATTTTAAAAAAACAATAAAGTAAAAGTTATAATTAATATTTAAATATTTATAAGAGATTATTCTTAATTACTTTTAAATTTGAATATAAAAATAATTTTGTCCCCAATAATTACATATATTTTCTCTTAAATAAAAAAGCAACAAATTATTTAAATTAGTCACGGTCATTAAATAAATTAAAGGGTTAAGTTGTTAAAAATACATAAATTTTACCACTTTTTAAATTTTATCATAAAATCTAAATTTTTTGGCATAAATACATAAACTATTACATATTACCGGCCACATTATGACCGAATAACATCATCCTTTGATATAAACTCAACATATAACTCATTTATTTATTTATTTATTAAACTAGTGTTGCGCCACAGATGATATGAATTGTAAAGAGTAACAGAATAAATAAATAAATAAAAGTTAAAATAATTTAGATATATTTTTTTCTCACACCATTATTGAACAAAGTTTTAGTTCTAGTGATTTTAGAAACCTAAAATAATTTTAGAGACTATAAATAAATATTATTTTAAATATTCATGTGATAGAAATGTAAGCTCCCTATAGGCTATACCGTCTATACTACATTTATATAGTGAAACTACTATTGCTACTAAGATATTTGAATTACTATATTTTTGGTATATTTTAGTTAAATTCGTAGTAGTTATCTAAATAATTAGTAATTACTATGTTCCTTAAATAATTTAATATTACATTTCTTTGAAAAAATAAGAATGCATCAAAAAATTAAAAAATTAAGCAATAAGTCATGATTACAGTAAATTTATCAATCAATAGTTTTAAATCTAACTTCGTATTATTTCACAAAAGTTCAATTAATAATTTGTGACAATGTATCCAATTAAATTTTCTATTGTCACAATAAAATTTTACACAAATTATCAATATAATTGAAAAAGTAAACAAATAACATATGAATATAACAAAATAAAGAAATTTATAGAATAATCTGATGCAAAAATAGATATATTAGCAAACAATATAACATATTTATAATTTACAATACATTTGTTGCCAAATCCATTGGACAATTCAAAAGTATTTGAAATAAATCATTTTTGAGAAACCATTAGACAATTGATTGTTACTTTTGGAGGGAAAATGACATTGATGTAATTCTTATCAACTATTTAGCTTTTATATATTGTATAGATACGGGGTCCTATTCCACTCACATTACACTTAACGAAAATTATTAAAACTCGTACGAACAAAAAAAACAATGCCCACTGTTTTCATGTTTTGACTGATGGAGTAATATATCTCGCTCATGGTTGTTATCCTTAAAAAATATTATATCAATACTTTGAGAGTACATATATACTTGTATTAATTTAATTTAGGTGCTACAATTCGTATAAAATGAGTTAGGTTTTTAATAAATGAGATGTATAAGGGTGTCTTCTATTTGATGGAAAATAAAAAGGAAGAATAAGAAAATGATAGAAAATTTTATCTATAATATGGTTCCCCACTTACTTTATCATAGCTCTCTAAGGTGGAAAAGATGAGAAAAAATTATCACTCCAAATAGTTGTGAAAATATTATGTGGTAATAGGGTATTCTACCCACTCTTAGATAACAATATAAAAAACTACCCACCCCTTTTAATCTACTATCCAAATACCCATTCTTTCAAAATGAGTCTAAAATACCTCCAACTATCCCCAAATCAAATTCAAAATCAAAATCTTTATTTCATATATTATCTCACATTCTCTCACACATGATTCTCTCTTCTTCTTCTTCTTCTTCAGCCTCACGCAGCCCATTCAGCGCCGCCTCCACCATCCCTTCCACCTGCGCGCCGCCGCATCTCCGCTCCACCACGCCAGCCCCTCCAGCATCCCCCACTTGGTGCCGCTCCATCTCCTTCTCGCGAACAACGCCATTGCCATCGTCGACTCGCCGAACCGTTGCCGCGCCGCCACCACCGCCGCCATCGAAGACCCATGGTCGTGAATATGTGCTCTGTGTGAGCAGATTTGAGACGAAGCAAAAGCAATCGAAGAAACGCATCAAGCTTGGCTTGTGCGTGATAGTAACACACGCGAGATATTAACTAGAGCTTCGAGGTTAGGTTCTTTTCTGAGGGAGGTGATGTGTTTTTGTTTGTCGATTTGCTCCGGCAAAGTTTCCAGCTGTATTTTTCCTGTTGACATGGAGGTAGAACCCTATTACTGTGAATTTTCGAATCTGGTTTTTATGTGTTCTGGTTCGTAGTATTTAAGATCGTACTATTACAGTTTGCATGTACGTTTGTTTTTGTTTCATACCATGCAAACTTCACTAGTACGAACTGTTTTATGTTCTTCACTGGTGATTCCTCATTTCTCTTTCTATTTTTTTCCTCCTATATTTCTTCTGATTTTGATTTTTTAATTCTGAATTTATACTAAATTTGAGTATTTGAGTTTGGATTTTTATGACTTCTGTTGGGGGACTTTTTGCTGCAATGTTATCTATAAGATTTGTGGGGAAGCAAAAACTTATATATTTTTGTAGTTTACTGTTTTATTTTTTTAAATAAGAGGAAAGTTACGGTACGAATTCATTATTTTTTTCTCTTTGTAATGGAAAGTTACGGTACGAATTAATAATATCGTACCATAACGGTACGAATTCATAATATCGTACCGTAACTTGTCGAGATTGTTTAGAAAGTAATGGAAAGTTACAGTACGAATTCATAATTTTTTTCTCTTCGTAATGGAAAGTTACGGTACGAATTAATAATACCGTACCGTAACGGTACGAATTCATAATATCGTACCGTAACTTGTCGAGATTGTTTAAACAGTAGGATAACAAATAATCATTCACTCATATCATTAATGAATGGTACGAATTCGTCTCAGTCTTTCTGAGTATCGAGCAATTTTTTATGAATTTTGTATTGTTTATATTTTCTATTCCCACATCATGGTACGATTTTGCCAAATTCGTACTTTGAACTCTAAAAATGCATGAAATCTTTTTTGCTTTTATGAACAGTTCAGCCGTACTTCGTATCGTTCCTTAGTTACGGTACGAAATTTAAATATCGTAAGTCGTTCTAAGTAAAAATTGAATAAAATAAAAAATAAAAAGAAAGTGGAAAAAGGCTGAAAATGATTAAAAAAAAAAAAGGGGAAAAAAGGAAAAAAAAGTTGAAAAAAATATATATAATATTCAAAAAAATAAAAAAAAAGTCTGAAAAACAAAATAAAGAAAAATAAAAAAACAAAAATGAAAAAAAAAACTGAAAAAACAAATGAAAAACCAAAAAAAAAAAGATAAAGGAAATGAAGAAAAAGGAAAAAAACATAAAAGAAAGAGAAGAAGGAATCCATGTGCATTAAGGGCAAACTTGTCCAAATTTGAAAATATGGGTAGATGAGATGTAAATTAAAGGGGGTGGGTAACTTTTGGTTTTCTTATATGAAGTTGGGTAGTTTAGGATTTGCCCCAAATATTATTATGATTCAGAGTGGAAAGGTGAGAAGAGAGTTGTCCAAGGAATAAGGAATATTTTTCCTTAGGCTTGGGGAAAAATATCCATCAAGGACAATGTGGGAAAAAAGAAAAAAAAATGGTGTAAATTTTTTCATTCATCTCTTTTTACATTAAAGAAAACACACCATCATAATATACTTCGCGAAAAAATAATAAATTCTAATATTTTTTTTTTACAAGAAGATTCTAAGAATGAAATTTTTTTAATCATTTTTGTAAAAAGAAAATAAATAACATAAATTACCCGTGCGTCGCACGGGTAATGGTACTAGTAATTAGCTAATACGAGCCACACAACAAAATTATGTAGCAAAAAATGAATATATGCTCAATTATCTTATCGACGCACGGGTAATGGTACTAGTAATTAGCTAATATGAGCCGCACAACAAAATTATGTAGCAAAAAATGAATATTTGCTCAATTATCTTATCGACGCACGGGTAATGGTACTAGTAATTAGCTAATACGAGCCACACAACAAAATTATGTAGCAAAAAATGAATATTTGCTCAATTATCTTATCGACGCACGGGTAATGGTACTAGTAATTAGCTAATACGAGCCACACAACAAAATTATGTAGCAAAAAATGAATATTTGCTCAATTATCTTAATATAAATAGTAACGCGGAAATACTTACTTTTTTCTACTTCACATGTTTATTGGAGCGGTAACTCACCTTTTATCCCTTTTGACCTTCTTAGCTTATTTATATTCCCGCGACGCAAAATCTCCCCTACGTGCCCTAGCAAATTCCACCCCTTTTTACTAACAATTTTAACTCGTGAATTCAACGCCATAACTATAAAATACAAACTGCTTCCTCAATTCCTCGAACTCGCTCGCTTCACTTACTAATAGAGATCATAAATTTGGAGAAAATTGAAAGCGAAAGGGGAAATTGGAGAGCTTCCCCAGCGGTGGCGCATAGCCTACTTCGCTGCCGGCGGTCAAACCGTCGACACCTATATTACCGAAAGCTGTTTGAACCGTAATTCGGCGGAGCTCAGGCCTTGTGGTTGATGATCACCACCGGTGCCATTGACAAATTTATATCGGTATTTTTTTTGAACATACATGTTGTGCTGTTTTGTGTATAGTGGCCGTTGATCGTTTTATGTGGTTAGGTTATGGTGATTGGTAGCAATGATAGGAGTGCTTTTGTCTGCGCAGTTCTATTATTGTCGAGAAGTATTGTATGTTGATATTTAAGTTCGGGGAATGGAATCTCTCCTTATAGGTCAGTGTTATGTAGTAGTTTGTTTAGGGTGACGGCTGAGCTTTATTGTTCAATTATTTCTAAGTTTTGCATGTTCTGGAAAGTATGGGAATTGATATATCTGACTTCAGTGTGTACTCTCATATTCCATACTTGAGTTGTAAGTTTTCTTTAAAGGGGGCTAGTGTATAAATGGTTAACAAATTTCTCTTTGGTAAGAATTGATCAAATGGTTATAATACTTATATTTACCGGTTTTACGTTTGATTTAATTTTACTTATTGACCATTGTACATTTTTCCTATTTTGTATGGAGATAAGTTTGTGATAATTGTACCGATTGACCATTGAAGATAAACTTTTTTCATAAAATCTAATATATGATTTTACTTAATTAAAATATGACTTATAGAGTTTAACTCACATAATTCACAATGACTATCTAAAAGAGAACTCTTAATTTGAAAATACAAATAGGTTTAAAACATATCGTAATTAAAAAAAACCATAATACAAATAATTGTGTGAAATAATTGAAAGATTGTATGTCGATTTTGCATTTTTGTCAGTATCAAAAAATTGATTTCAACTAACATATTATCATATGAAAAATAATTTGTTGACATCAGTATTTATGCTATAATACATTTATTTACCGGTTTTAATATTATAGATTTTAAAGTCAAATTTAATGTTATTTATGGACTAATGCACATTTATTCTATATGATATGAAGATAAATACATAATAATAAAATCTCCTCAATAATATATAAAGAGCAATTACATATTTGTAATTTTAATCATAAATTGTCAAGAATTGATTCATTTGTAGAATTAAATGAACTTTGTCAAGTATGTTGATATTAAAATAGAAAAGAAAAGTTGACAAACTTATGAAATCAAATCTAACATAAACATAATTGTGATACATTTAGATTTCAGAGTTAGAAAGAAAAAGCAGACAAACTTGTTTGTGAGTTTTTTTTTATATATATAGATTTCAAAGTTATTGCTCTTGAGAAAAATAAAAATAAAATAAAATTTGTACCATATTAATACTACCATCTATTTTTATAGTTGTAGTCTTGTAGATAGGAATTGAATGAGATTTATAATGATATTTTTGATTATGATCACAAAAAGATGATGTTTGTTGATAATAATCCTATGGTTTGAAAAATAACAACAATTTAATTTGGAATGTATTATATTTTATATTAATTATAAATTAGATTTGATTTTTTTACAATTGAAAATCAAATCTTATTGTAATCTTTATCCTAAAATAACTAGAGGCATGGTGGACGTCGTTTACTAGCAAATAATTCCTGCAATTTGCTAAGAACTAAAGTTAGTGAAGCGGCAAACAGATCAAACCACAGAGAACGAGTTAATCAACTTAAAATTCCTAAAGATCGAATTCGGTGTAGCCACCACGTCTTAAAGTGTGATTTTTGAATTAAAAATCATGAAAGCATATTAACTAATGCAAACAAGATATAAACCAAATATTAAAAGCAATCCGGCTTCGAATAAATCCTCACTAGTCTAATGGCTTTGATCATCGACGCAAAAATAAATTAATTCCTAAGGACCAATCAGTTATAGGGTACCGTGAATGCTGTGGACAAACCCAATTCATACTTACTTTTTCGATAGCTAGCAAGAGACGCTAAACTAATTATTTCTCTTATCAAAACACAACCTAGCTGTTAACGTCAGTTTTAGATTTAATGTTTCAATAGCATTAAGACATGAAGGAACCCGATATTAGACAAATTACCCAATAACGCAAGTAATAACTCATCTACCAAGTTGTTCCTACTACCGATATGATAGCCTTGCCACTAATTAGTCCTATTCCAACAATTACGGGTTGGGGGAACTAATTGACTGAATTCCAATTAAATTTAAGTTGACCAGACTTAAACAAAATCAGAAATAAACACTAAACGCAAGGAATAACTTGGAATCAACAAAAAACAACTATAGAACAATTAGGTCTCACATAATTATCAGTCTATTAATTTATTATTCTTTCCGAATTAAAAATCTAACCACTCATAATAACTAAAATAAACAAAAGAAATTAAAATACAAAAGCGTTTAAAAACAAAGAACGAAAGAAATGAAATAAAAGAAATTGATTACTATGCATAAACTTAAGGAAACTTTCAATAACAAGAATCAAATAGCAATTGACTTCTCCTTCAAATTCTACTTAAAGTCAAAACATAGATGATTAGATGAATTATCCCAAACAACCAAAGATGCGACTGTTTTCCTCCAGTAAGAAAGCCTAACTTCTCTAATAGTTTCCAACTCCGAGCGAATAAAAACGGTCAAAAGAAAAATATATATTCTCCTAATAATAATAATAATAATAATAATAATAAGTCTCTACTTGATTCTTGAGTCCCCAATTCTTCTAATATTTGCAAAAATATCTCAATATTCCATGACTTTTCTCCAAGCTCATCTTTCTCCAACACTTGCAAATTCCTACACAAAAATACAAATAAAGTGAAAATCAAATCTAATAAAACTATAAAAATAACTAAAAATTTTAAACAATAAAAAGAAACATCAAGACAATAAATAATTCAAAAATAATTTAAAATTACAAATTTACCTCAATTATGACAGAGACATTATGTGTGTAAATTGCTTATTTTATAATTTTCTCGTCGCATATATAACGATATGTTTTTCTAATTGAATTGTCTTATAAATAACATTTTGTTTTAATTTTAGGAAAATAATTAACTATTCAAAAATGTAAAACTTATCACTTTTTCATATTTTATATTTGTCATTAATTTATATGCTCAAAAGAAAAAAAAAACGTTATCAACGGAGAGAATAAATATTAACATACATTTTTAATTGAAATTTATACCCTTTTTAATTAAATAATATTAATGCTCAAATTTTGATTTCAAACAATTGTATACTCCTTGTTTATTTTCGACATGAGATTTTAGGAGAGTGTGTGTAGAGATAAAGAGTAGTGTTTAATATTTTAATACAAATTTCATTGTTTTAAAATTAAAGCATCATAAATGCATAAAAATATATTGATGTCTAATCTTAAATGAAAGATCGTTCCAAGATTTTTAATTTGATATAAAAATTATAAAAATCAAAGAACAATTGAGCAAATTATGACAGTTTAAACTTTTAAAATTTAAATTATATTGAATAAGTGCTGAGAGATAAGTGAATGATGAAGTGATTAATAATGAGTAATTCTTTCCCTCTTAGGAAACATGCCAATTCGTGTGTAAGAAGATCTGATTAGAAAAACATGATATTGAAATGGTACGGATGGAGTAAAATTTAGTATAAGATAGGATATGAGCATCAAACATTAGTTATTTCTAATAAATTTAATAAATACTCCTAATTTGCCAAAGAAAAGGAAGGAAAAAAGAAAAAAAAAAAGTTCTCTCTCCCAACCGAACCCCCTTTAACCTATCCCACGCTCATCCAAACTCCGGCAGCGGTGGAGGCGGCGGCACTCCAGCAGCAACGGTGACGAAGGGTGGGCTAGTACTATCAAATTCAGGCGAGTAACAAATTCAACTAATAGAAATTAAAACAAATAAAACAGTTTGGGGTGGGCTTGAGCCAACCCCAGCCCAAGCGTGGCTCTGCCCCTGATTGTAAGTGCCGTTGCCCGACCTTGATTTTGATCTCAGTTTGAATATGTGCAGTGAGGTCTGCCCAGCTTGAATGTAAGAAGGTTCAGCTTGACGAGCTTGAATTTGATCTTGATAACAGGCAATAGCATAATTACCCTGGTGATATAGAGCTTATTAGCAATCTTTCATGCACAATAAATGTAATGCATTCATATATTTTACCTGCAGATGTTGAAATGGCGAAGGCTAAGAAGGCAAAGAATGAAGAGCAGAGAGACGGAGAAAATAGTAATTCGGAGGCAGTTGTCAAGCATCAGAAGCTCTGTCTGTCCATTGACATGGACCACCGTCGAATCTATGGGTCTTTTTCTTCATTTCATTTTATTTTTAATCTCCTTAATCTTTAGATTGAAACATAATATATATGTGCATGTGTCATGTGAAACATCTTCTCTTGTTGATTCAAGTTTGAAACTGTTTGTCGAATTTTTAATGACAAAAATACACGGGCAGTGAAGACATAGAGTACTTAAGGGACGGCTCCTTCCTTTGTGTTGTTTTATTTTTAAGTTTCTCTATATCTTAAAAAGCGAGAAAGCTAAAAGGAAAAACTGATTCTGATCTTTAATGTCAAATTTCTGAAAAAAGGATTGCAACATTTCTTATGTGTTATTGGATCTTTTAAAAAATTTCAGGTACACTGAACTACAAATAGCCATACCGGACAATGGAATAGTGGGTTTGCATGCAGATAATTTGGCAATTGAAAAGGTTACAGTTGATGGAGAGCCAGCAGTGTTTGAAGTCTTCCCTCACTATCAGCATCTGGACCCAAACAATAGATGGTCTGTGGTTTCCTCAGCTACTTCAGCTGCTGATGCCTCTGGGTCTGTGTACTTATCATCCCTTGAGATCGAATTACTTCCAAATTTGCTGATAATGTGTAACAAGATCTCTAAAATGGACAACAATCAAGAAGATTTTGTGCAGGCAGACAATGGGGAACCAGCCTTGGCTGATGCTAACAGGTTCTTAAATTAGAATTCGGTTTTTTATTTGACTTTCTATGTATATTTTTTGATGTGTGGACACAATCCAAGTTTATGTACATCATGTGACATAGTCCTAGAATGTTCTTGCAATGAGATCAAATCCCACCTGTGATGTTGTGTCGTAGATACTAGTTACTCCCTCCGTCCATGAAATGTGTGTATGATTTCACATGGCACGGAGCTTAAGAAAAATCTGGTAAAGTAGTTGGTATTGAAATGAAATAGAGTAAAATAATTTGTAGTGAAGTAAGGGTCCCACTTTATAGTGGAGTGGTCGAGTAATTGGTGGGACCTACTTTAGTAAAGAATGAGTTTTTAATTAAAAAGAGAAGGAAAAACTTTCCTTTTTGGGGTAACACATATATGGTGGACGTCCCAAAAAGGAAATTTAGACACATATTTAATGGACGGAAGGAGTACAAAGCAAAATAATATACAGGATTCAAATCTCAGCTTAATTTAACCTTTTCTTGACTGGTAATTTAGTCATGTTTAGAGGATAATGTAATGATAAGATTGGAATCAGTTCTGTGTTAAAAGTTCTCTGTACTAGCATCTACTCCCTGTCCACCATTTACGTGTCAAATTTCATGTGGCACGGAGCATAAGAAAAAATCGTTAAGTAGTTTGTGGATGATAAAGTTGTTGGGAGAAGGGATAAATTGGTGGGCCTAGCAGGTAATTTGGGAAATAAAGTGTAAAGTAAGGGTTTTGAATTAAAAGAGTGTAAGAGAATAATTTCCTTTTTGGGAAATAACACATGCATGGTGGACGTCCCAAAATGGAAATTTTCACACATATATGGTGGACGGAGGGAGCAGTTGTTAAGTCATGTCTTCGTTGGAATCAGCAAGCCAAAATAATAAGAGCAGTTTTGAGTCTTAACTATTATGCCATTTACTTAAAAAAGCTGTTGGTCTTTTCTCTTCTAAAGAAAAGCACGCATTTGAAACCTACTCTAAAGAATATGCTAAACAATGACTTTTGTGGTAGCTATATAGTCATGAAATTCTTAGATATATCATACATGGCTGTTACCTTTTTGTGATATGTTCTTGATATTTGTACCATAGCGATGCTCATGTTGATAGAAAAATCGACCTATGATACCCCAATTAGTGCAGCTAAAATCAATTCTTTCCATCTAACCTGTGCAATGGTTTTATTGGATATGCAATATGTTTATAGGCTGTCCTTTTTCCCATATGAATGAGCCGATTTTATATGAAAAATTATCTTCTCTATGTCACTACTCTGTGCAACCGGTTATGGGTTTTGTTCACAAGTACAATGTAGTGTTCTTGCTGTCTTCTGAGGTTTAGTTGCTTCTTATTCGTCATGTAGGCCTGTGCAGAATGTGAAACTTGTGCGCATAGAATATTGGGTAGAAAAAGCAGAGACTGGTGTCCATTTTAATGGCAACGTCTTGCATACGGATAACCAGTTGAGGCGTGCGAGGTGCTGGTTTCCTTGTTTGGATGACAGTTTGCAGTGTTGCTGGTATTTGCAAGATTAAAAGTGCTAGCTCAAATAATGATTTTTATAGAATTGCATATTTATGCTTACGATATTTTTTCTGCTTTTTGTTCAGCTATGACCTTGAATTTACAGTGGCCAGTGATCTTGTTGCAGTTTGTTCAGGAACCTTACTTCATCAGGTAAAAGTAAATGGCGAATAAGTATTCAAGCAAGAAGATTTTAGGAAGTACATCTATTCCCTCTTCTCACCTTCAAGCTTAAAAGATATAACAGATCTTTGTTATTGAATTGGGTTGCTGAAAGATATAAATAGAATTCTATTTCTGCTTGCTGTTGAGTGTTGAGTGCTGAGTGCTAGAAAATGGCTTTGTGGGTAAAGCAAGAGATATCCCTACTTCCTCCGTGAGGGATCTTTTACACTCTCACTGCTGAGGTTTCTGCTTGCCTCTTAAATATGAGATGTGAATAAGTGGCGTTAATGCTCTTCTGATTGTAGTTGAGCTACTGTTTTTTTTTTACACTGCTTTCCTTAGTATATGATTGTGTAACTAATATTTAAGTATATGATTGTGTAACTCATTTCTTGGATGTATAGTTAGCATATAGATGCTCGAATGATTCTTCTTTGTCACTGACAAACTTTCTCATGTAGGTTTTGACCAAGGATGATCCTCCGCGGAAGACATATGTTCATAAATTAGATGTTCCTGTAGCTGCTCAGTGGATATCGCTGGTAGTTGCACCATTTGAAATTCTTCCTGACCGACATCGTGGTTCGCTGTCATACTTTTGTCTACCTTCTGACTTGTCAAAGCTGTGGAATACAGTGGTATTTTTCTACAACGCGTTCAGGTATTACCGAGTATTGATCTTTTGTTGTCATGGTTATGATCTCTCAATGATATAATAAGTGGATAATTTGCCATTTTTATGACCATTTAGTGCTTAAGCGCTTGGAGTTTCAGTCAAGTTTGTCTATTCCAATATTAATTTTTTGTGTACTTGTCAACAGCCATTATGAGGATTACCTCTCTGCATCATTTCCATTTGGATCATACACACAAGTATTCATTGCTCCCGAGATGACTGTATCCTCATTGAGTTCAGGGGCTTCTATGAGCATCTTCAGTTCTCATCTGCTGTTTGATGAGAAACTCATTGATCAGGTATGTTTATGGAAGATAATTTTTTCCTTGTAAGCTGCGTTTTTGTTATTTTTGTCATTAGACCTTTTCTCTAGCTAATAGGAATTAAAGGCAATAAGCTCTGATGCAAGTATTTAGTTTCATTTCATCATTGCATTGGCAGAAATGATTTGGTCAAATATCTGTAACTCCTACACGAGGTCTTACAGGATATAAGAATGCATTGGTTGGTATACGTGCTCTTTATATGGCATTGAATAGAATGAAGGTCTCTAAAGATGTGAAACAATGATCACCTAGGAGTCAATTTGGTGATGGCTGTGGTGATGGTCACTATGCTGGGGAAAGTCTGGAGAAGAGAATAAAGTGTTTTTTTTTTTTTAAAAAAAAAAGGAAAACAAAAGGAGCTGAAAGATATGGGAAGAAAAGGGGATATAATGAGAGAGGATAAAAGAAAAGAGGGATAAAAGAGCAATGGTAAAATTAATGAGAAAATGGAGAACATAGAAGAATAGAGGAATATTAGAACAAAGAAAAAAAAAACTTAGTCGTATTTCCATGTTTCATACTTTTGTCCCTTAATTTACACATTTTGAGTTTTTCAATTTATTTGTCTTTAGAGAGTAATAGAAAAATAATGTCTTGAAAATACCCTCTTCTTTCCAGCTCAGTGATGCCACACTAATTATGTTTTCCTTTATAATTTCTGTCCGGTGATGGATTTTCTACACAGACTATAGAGACAAGGATTAAACTTGCTTATGCTCTTGCCAGACAGTGGTTTGGAGCATACATCACTCCTGAAACTCCAAATGATGGTGACATACGGATTTAGATCTTTGTACCAGTGACTATGAGAAAATCTCAATCTGATATGGTTGCTGTATTATTTATGTCAGAGTGGTTGGTGGATGGTCTTGCTGGGTTTCTTACGGATTCTTTTGTTAAGAGGTTCCTGGGAAACAATGAAGCACGCTATAGAAGATACAAGGTGCAATGTTATTTCAATTCCTCTTAAGTTGAGATTATATGTTTTGTTCATATGTTAAATTATTAATATAATACAAATAAAGTTGGCTGATTATGTGTTACTATGCTAGGGAAAGTCATTGTAGAAGTAATGAATACATGTCCGAATACTTGAATATGTTGAGCAATTCATATGTTGCTTTATATTACTAATACTGTAAAACAACCAAGATAAACATAAACTGCATCTTGACAGTCTCTACAGCATAGTGATTAGGTGGTGACTACCTTATGCATGAACAACTGCCACTATCTTTTCCAAATTCTTTTTCCGGAACTTCCAAATATATCTTATGTGCTTCTACTCGTATGCTCCCCAAGTTGGTAATTAATTTGAAATTCGAAGTTCAACTTTATATATTAATTTATCTCAATAATATCTTCTGTAGATTATACTCTTATCTGCCCTTTCTCTCTGAAAATGGGAACATCTTCACTTGGACCCACATGTTTCATTTCAGTGCTCGCCTTTTTAAATCTTTCCTGTGTTTATGCAGATTGCAAGTTCAGTTAATGTAATTTATCAAATTGAGAATAATCTTAATATGCAACGATGACTTCTGGTTGCATAAAGGCTAGGTTAGAGATTGTTCTTTAGTCTTTACTACCGGCTGAAAAAAGTAAAGACTAGGTTGTTCCATCTAATGAGAATCATTACCCAAGAATAACCTGACATTTTCATTTCATGGAGGGATTGATTGACAGCATCATGAACTTTGAGACGTTGTAATTTGTCATTATATGGAATCCATGCTCAAGGATACTAATGCTGAGTTGCTCAATTTACCAAGAAAGAAGTTGCTAAACTAAGTGTGTGTGTGTGTGTTTTTTTAATTAATTTATTTATTTTTAATTGCAGGCCAACTGTGCTGTTTGCCAAGCAGATGATAGTGGTGCTACTACCTTAAGCTCCAATCCTGCTTCTAGGGATTTGTATGGCACTCAGTGCATTGGCTTTTATGGAAAAATAAGATCTTGGAAATCTGTAAGTTCTTTTTGTTTGGTCAAGATTGATTCACAGTTGGACTTTTATATTTTTGGCTTACCTTTTTTTCTTTTCTATAGGTAGCTGTCCTTCAAATGTTGGAAAAGCAGATGGGTCCTGAGTCTTTCCGTAAAGTAAGAATCCGGAAGCTTGAATTTGTTGTATAAAGCTATATCCAAGGACCTGTTCGCTTTCATTCTTTTAGAGTAATTTGTGTTCAGAGAGGCTTTCATATGCAGACAAACACACGTAAAGAGACTAACTCTTCCTTGTAGATATGATATTATCTAATCGAAATCCCCCATTCAAGATCTTATATGGTATATAGTTCCATTTGGATTTCTGTCAAAAGACGATCTCCCCAGCTAAAGTGTAATTAGTATGAACATGCAACTTTTGTAGCATTGTACCAATCATCTCCTATGATAAGGCATTCATACTATTTTCTCTCCCCCCCATCCTGAAAGGTGTGATTGTTGGTCTTTAAATGCTAAGGGAATTTATTATCCTCAGATAGCTACATTCTTGTTTTTTAATCCCCAGTATCGGGTCTTCTTCATCAATTATCTAGCCTTCCTTTCTGTTTATGAGTAGCTGTGCTTATGAACGTCTTCTTTATCCACAGATTCTACAAAATATTGTTTTGAGGGCTCGAGATGGTAATCGTTCTTTGAGAACACTGAGTACCAAAGAGGTAACTCTATAGGCCTTTTCTTCTTCTTGTGTTACTGCTGTATTTATTTTCATGCTCTTTGCATTCTCTCATCTGATGGTGTTAGTTATCTCATCTAGTGTCTATCTAATTTTAACCTGGAACCTAGTCTCCAGGTATAGTTTCTCCTCCAATCCTTGATGCAAACTTAAACACCTAGCCTTGCTGTTGTAGAAATGTATTTGCATGTTCTGGTGGATAGGTGGTTGATGCTGAAGGGGGATTGCTTGCGTTCTGTTTGTTCTTTACCATACAAGATTGCCTTTGTAATATAATTTTTAGGTGTCAAAAGTATTCATTGCGGCAAACTCCCTGGACCTATATTCCAGGACATTCTTTCTATTATTTTTTTTTTCTTTCTAATTTATCTAAAAAATCAGTCATTTGGACGAGTGGGAAAAGGAGGGTGGGCGAATATGATTCCTCTAACTACTTTAGCCATGTTATTGCAATGAAGATATCTTATATAGGAAAAGGTGATGATGATGTTAACCTGGAGACTTTAAATTTGGCATGGCAAATGTATAATTTACTGCCTTCACTGCTTCTGTTGCTATATTTCTGTGGAAACTTTCTCGATGCCACGTCTCTCTCTCTCTCTCTCTCTCTCTCTCTCTCTCTCTCTCTCTCTCGTGTTGCAGTACTGTCAATTATATGATTATTTCCTTTGATCCTTATTATGTTATTGTCAATTGCGATTTACTCTGACAATGGTTTGCTGGCAGTTCCGTCACTCTGCTAATAAAATTGGAAATCTTGAGCGCCCATTTCTTAAAGAGTTTTTTCCTCGCTGGGTTGGATCTTGTGGTTGTCCAGTGCTGAAGTATGACTCTTTCTGTCTATTTTCTATTTAGATTGTCTTTTGGCTGCTCAAGTACTGCTACTGATACCCTTTCTCTTGATCTACCTTCATTCCACTTAGGATGGGATTTTCCTATAACAAAAGAAAAAATATGATTGAATTAGCTGCTCTGCGGGGATGTACTTCTAGACCTGATTCCTGGGTAGGCATTGACAATATCAATCCTGATTCTGAAAATCGAGATGGTGTAGTTGGGTGGCCTGGGATGATGAGTGTAAGGGTGCATGAGCTGGATGGCATGTATGACCACCCGTTTTTGCCCATGGCTGGTGAACCATGGCAATTGCTGGAGATTCAGTGTCATTCAAAACTTGCTTCGAAGCGCTTCCAGAAAACCAAGAAGGGCGTCAAGGGTGATGGTTCTGATGATAATGGTGATTTTGTGCCCACAACTGATGTACGACTGAAGTATGTGTATTGGTTTAGCATGCATGTTAGCCTCCCTTTTAACCAATCCTACTATGTGCTCTTGCTAACATTATATCAATATGGATACTGCAGTTCTGATTCTCCTCTATTATGGCTCCGTGCTGATCCAGAAATGGAATATCTTGCTGAAGTACATTTTAAACAACCTGTGCAAATGTGGGTAAGTGTGAAATGGAGATCAAATAAAACAAGTAGATATTAATCACGGGAAAGTATGTTAAAATCAACATGTTCTCTGTTTATAGAAGCACACTTCTTTGGTACTACTTGTATCAATATGTATGAAGAAAATGAAAATTAGATGAAATTGAATTTTGACAAATGACAAGTTGCCAGTTATCAAATGGCCAATCAGTTGTAACAAGAAAACTGTGATGAGCCATAGTCATTCTTTGATATTTCTGTAATGCAGGAACTTAATGCTGTTATGTTTTCTCTGTAGATAAACCAACTGGAGAGGGATAAGGATGTCGTTGCTCAGGCACAAGCTATAGAAGTATTAGAAGCATTACCACAAATTTCTTTTTCCGTTATTAGTGCTCTAAATAATTTTCTCAGTGATTCCAAGGTCCTCCTCATCTCTTGCCCTGCTTTCTGTCTATATTAGTTTGTCCCTAGCTATGTCCACTCAACTATGTATTTTTGTTTTTGTCATTCAGGCTTTCTGGAGAGTTCGCATACAGGCTGCATATGCATTGGCTGCTACTACAAGTGAGGTATATTCTATGCTTTTTCCATCCGTGAAAACATCTAATTTATGGAACACTAGATGATTTAATGTGTCTTTATTGCGCTTATTGCCTGATTTCATTGTCTTGGTCATTATTTTGGTCAAATGTCTTTTTAAATTATTTTAAATCATTGAAATCTAGCTATATTATGAACATGAGCATGTCTTTGGTTTTTAGTTCAATGACTGTTAAGTTGCCTTTGCATCTTTTGTGGTTCGGATATGGTGTCAGTGGACTCATGGGTATGGCATTTTCTTCATTGTACTTATTTTCTGTCAGTTTCATAAAAGCAGTGGTTCCTGTTCGTAGTGAATATCTTGTCACATTGGATAACAAGAACATTGACAATTTTGTCATTGTTATTCTGTGGTTTCTGTTCTTAGTGTTATCTTGTCACATTGGATAACAATAACATTGACAATTTTGTTGCTTTTATTCCTCTGGTTTGGCAACCTATCTTGTCACTGTCTGGTTATGTTATTCCGATTATATTGGTCCGCTTTTATTGATATTTTGCTTTATTGTCCAATCAGGACACTGACTGGGCTGGCTTGCTTCATCTGATAAACTTCTATAAAAGTCGAAGATTTGATCCAAAGATAAATCTCCCCAGGTAGACTTTTTAAGCTCTACCTGTAATTCAAATTAATTATGCAGTCATCAAGTCAACTTGTTGATTGTATGCTCTTCTTAATCAATAGGCCAAATGACTTTCATGATTTCCAGGAGTATTTTGTACTTGAGGTAATGCACTGAGGTAGGATGTGGGTTTTTTTAATAGATAAAATTGCATTGTAATTTTCAGTTTGTATTGTTAACCTTCTGTACCCATCATTATTAGTTTCTACGCTTCTTTCAAATGGTTTCATCTCCTAAAATTTCACTTGTGAATGTATCGGTGAATTTACTCATTGTCCGTTTTACACAATCTTTTTATCTGTTTTGTTATTTGCTTATCTATTTGATTTCTTGCAAGATTACTTACAGCAAGTGCTCACACAATCTAACATCTTACTTGCTTATATAAAACCTTCAACATTCTTCTACTCCATCAATATCATTGTTGATCTTTTGTAATGTTTTCCTATCAAGTTTAGAGTAATTTAGGCACATTTACAAAACATGACCGTAAGGTTTGGCCAATTTACCCTTGCTCGCCAATATTCAAGTTGTTATGTCAATATGCCTCAATCAGATTAACATAATTCTTAGGGGTGCTTGTCAGACCTACTTACCTCCTTTTCTCTTCTTTAAAAGTATATTAAGCTTTCTTTTTGTGTTTCTTATCTCGTTAGATCTTCATGTATTTTCTGATTGCCTATTAACATGATGTTGACGCTTTCCTGGACCTATATTGCTTCTTCCTGGGGTTCTATATTACAGTCTGATTTCATTTAGCTGAAGTACTATTGAGCTTGTAATTCATTTGAACTGAAAATCATCTACCACTAACAATGAAAGAAGAAAAATGATACTCCCTCCGTCTCAATGAAATGGTCTCGTAGGGCCGGATGCTTATGTTAAGAAAGGTGAACTATTTATAATAAAATGTGGTTAATGTTGACGGACCACAATGGCAAATTGTATAATTTTAGAGTATGTTGAGTGTGTTTATTGTGTTTAGTGGGTATTGTTGTTTCCATTTTAGGTATAAGACTATTTCTTTGGGACGGCCAAATAAGGCAACCAAGCGCATTGCTCTGGGACGGAGGGAATATTACATTGTATTACAATACGAGTAATGCAAACAGAAAATCATTTTCTTACTATCCAATAAGATCATACTCATTATTTTTCAGGCTATACCACATGCAATAGCTATGGTCAGATCTTCAGACAAGAAGAGCCCTAGAGACGCTGTTGAGTTTATTTTGCAACTGCTGAAGGTAGCACTTCTTGATTAATGACACTGTTGTGCTGATAATAAGTGCTAGGTATTTCAACTTTGGGTTGATAAAAATGCTAGACTTGGTCTGTCGAGTACACTTACCACACTAGAACATGTGAGTGACCTATGTGGGTAACTGGTAATTTGGAAGAATCCTGTATTGATAAGTTAGTATTTTAATATATGGTTTTGAACTGGGAGGACTAATTTTTTTATATTTTATTATTTGGTGAATTGTAAGATGGTTTTGGGTTATCAAAAATTTGACAATGGAAACAGATGGCGACTACTTTGGACTAGGTGGGTGTTGTATCACCCATTCTCTTCTTTTGTAATGTATCTGTTTGCTTGTGATTGACAGTTTACTACTACCGCCATAGAAGATAATGCATTAGTTTATTCATAATATTTACTCTGCATGGTTCCTGTGGGTTTCTGAATTAAAGTTCAAATCTTATTATTATTATTATTTTTTCAGTTTGTTCCTCTTCTATTTAGGATTGAGACTACTGCTGATTGTTCCAATTGGATTGCTTTTTCCTGATCCTTTTCTGGATCTATTATGCTTGTAGTACAATGATAACAGTGGGAACTCTTACTCGGATGTTTTCTTGGTAGCTGCATTGGTCCAGTCTGTTGGCGAACTTGAATTTTCACAGCAGGTATATGATCCGATTCACTTCAATGATGTAGCATGATCTTGCTGTCAGTTCTCCCTCTTTCCGCCTCGTGTTATATTCTTAAAGATGTATCTAGTTTTACTTTATGGATTTTCATTACAGTCTTCAATATATAACCTCAGTATAATTACATGGCATATGTGAGGAAAATTTACCATCTTTGATGGATATAAAGCATTTTATTGTAAGTTACCTACACGATACTGTATAGTAGATGCTCTCGGTAATCTGGATTACTTTGTTGAGATGCAACATTGTCTAACAGGACACCAGAGTCTAAGTTTTCATTTCAGTGACCAGCTCCTTTCGTAGGGGCTATTTATCTGGAAATAATATTTAGGTCGCTCCTATTATCCACTTTCTTCAGCACACTCTTTCTCTTGAAGGGCAGAAGCTAGGAAGTAATTATCTTGGTATGTGTTGCACGGTTGTCACAAAGCCTTTTTAGTGAATAAGTGGCAGACTAGATCATCTTTTCTAGAAGAAGAGTGCATTTTTCATCGTATATGAGTAATAGCAAGCAGAAGCAGATCAGATGATATTCAGTCCAGAACTAAAGTTTGAATCTTACAATGTGTTTTCGCCATTGGTCTTGAATGTATCTAGGGCAGAAAACCTAGATATAACTGATCTTGTTGTCGTCGGCTGGTTTGTGCCCTTGGAAGCTTTTGCCTATCATATGACTGCATATATTTTTCAATTGTCTGATTTGTTCTCGACCATTCCAAGCACTTTGTTAATAGCTGATCTTGAGTCTGTCGTTCATATCTATCTAATGATGTTAATAACTATATTCAGAGGGGTGAGCAGTGTTTTCATGTGGTAGCTTGACTTCTGCTGCTTGATTTTGTAGAGTGCCATCTATTTACCCTCGTTGCTGAAGCGTCTTGATCGTCTTCTACAATTTGACAGGTACGAATTGTAGAATGTTGGCATAAAATGACTGTTCATATAGAAGTTTCTATTTTTAAGATGATGTATGAAGTCTTTTGTTTCTAATTTGAATTACATAATAATGCCAACTACTTGCTGTAGGCTGTGAAAATTGTATGATATCTTAAAACTTTATTTTCAAATCTCTGAAAACAGGTTGATGCCAAGCCACAATGGGATTTTGACAATCTGTTGTATTCAATCACTTACTCAAATGGCACTGAAACTATCAGAACTGATTCCTCTTGTAAGTTCCTCCCTGCATTCGACATGTGCTTAACTCGTTCATTTCTAATATGGTATGCAATGAAATTATGCAGGATCATATCATTGAACATATTAGACCATATCGGGTATCAAAAACGTGGCAAATCCAAATTGCTGCAAGCAGATGTCTACTTGAACTTGAATTTCAATGCAAAGGAATAGATGCAGCACTGCAACTGTTCATCAATTACCTTAACGATGAGACATCTCTACGAGGTTTTTGTTTCTTTGGCTCTTACCCCGTGATTCACTCGTTGCTTGCATTTTATCTGGCCTTATAGAACAGATGTCTTTTTTATAAACTTGTAATCATCACATCTAACAGGATATTCTGAATCTGCTCATATTCTTCTATGCAGGACAAACCAAATTAGGTGTCTGTGCTTTGCGCATATCGCAGATGAATAGGCGATCTGATGGTGACAATCATGTAAAGAGTGACACACTTATCGCAATCTTGCGCCTGCTTGAAAGCCCTCTGGCCTTTAACAATGTTATTCTTCGTCACTACATCTTCTGCATTTTGCAAGTTCTTGCCAATAGGTGCGTATTTCTTGCATCCCATGATAGGCATGAATTAAGTCTTTGCCGTCTGTTAACTTCATTCGTTCAGACGCATCGACTTGGATTATGTTCTTTTCTTATTGCTGCTGGTATGGTTGCTAAGTATTTGTTACCAATATGAATATGAATTTTTTGCTTACGAGGGAATCAAAGTAGTTAATAATCTCCATTTTGCAGTATCTCGTTGAATTCTCTATGTTTGTTACGAGTTCTGTATTAATGAATAGTATCTATAGTTATCTGACAGCGGTTTGGTTCTTGGTATGCCTTGAATATTTATTACTGACATTATCACATATATTCAGGGCTCCAACACTTTATGGGGTTCCGAGAGACGAGACTCTCAGGATGGGGCACACAAAGACATGTAGCGAACTTAAGAGCATTTTCGCTGCTCTTATTAAGCAATCCAAGACTCCTGAGCCTTCATCTGCGTCTGATATGCCACATAATCTAATGTCTGCCGAAGGTTATACAGAAGGAGGAACATTTCTGGAAAAACACGAGCCGAATCCTGCACTCACAAATCCTGCATTCGATGATTCTCTGCTTCCGGCTGATCATCAGATAGCAGATGCTCCTTTGGATGCTCCTGAACAAAGAAACTCTGTATCGCATCTTCTTGAAGATGAATTCACATCTACGCCCAAATTTTCCTCGCCTGGTGAAGCTCATCAGCCAATCGAGCAAGTTACAAATTCTTTAGCCAACACATTCATTGATACAGAGGCTCCAAAAAAAGCTGACGCCTTCATTGAAACTGAGCCTTTGGCGAAACCAGACACAGTCATTGATCTGGAGGCTTCGGGGGGAGCGGACACGTTGCCTACCAATCATCAAGAAACTGAACCAGTCAGCATGCCCACTGGGGATCCTATCCGTGAACCCAATACTGTTTCTATCAGTCGAGAGCTAAAGAAGCCAAAACTGAAGATAAGGGTCAGACAGTCTGCTGCATCCAGCCGAGCCGAAGATCCTGATAGAGCGTCTATTCGAGCCGAGGATCATGATAGAGCATCTAGTCGAGCTGATGATCCTGATAGGACTAGAATCTTGAATATTCAAGATGGAAATAACGATGCTGATCGAGGAGCGAGCAGTTCAGTTTCTGTTGATGCGCCGCATAGAAATGTCGGCGAAACTGTCAGCACTGGCAATCAGAACTTTGAGGATGCGAACTCGTGCCATGATGTTGGCTCTCGGGTGACGGCCAGTATAGGTAGTGCTAAACCTACAACCGATGGAGAAGAGCTTTTAAAAGAACTACAATGTACTGCAGATTCAAGCAAAGTCTCGCTCCCACTAGAATCCGATGATTGCTTACCTACAAATAAAAGTGAGGGAGCGCCACAAACAAGCGAAAATGTCACGATGAATGACGGTGGAGGCACTTCAGCTCCCACTGATCTCCAAATTCAAGTCAAACACAAGGAAAAGAAAAAAGACAAAGACAAGAAGAAAGACAAGGATAAGAAGCGGAAAAAGAACGGCCACCATGATGATCCGGAGCGCAAGGAACTCAAGCGCCAGAAGAAGGAGAAGAAGAGAAAGGAGAAGGAAATGGCCAAAATCCTTGCTGAGAATCCGAAACCCGTGCCTCCGATAGAAGTTCCAGTTCAAGAAAAGAGAGTGGAAGCTGTCCCTATGGAAGACAACCACGATTTAGCTGAATCGGGGAGTAAAAATCAGCTGCCTGAAACTAGACCAGGTACGGTTGGTGGGGACGGAGCTGGGGAATCGAATAAGGAGAGTATATCTGTAAGTAACGTTGGCAGCGCTCAACAACCGGCAGCGGCAAATGTGGCTCCGAGTGCGTCGTCACATAAAATTAAAATCAAGTTTAAGCGTAAACAATGAGCTAGGTTGAAGACACTGCCTTCATTTTCCCCCTCTTTTTGTAATACATTCATTTTTTATTTAATCTAGATTTAGTGTGTAGCGATTCTGCTGTCTTGAGGAATTGCTGTACGGTCGCTTAATTGCAGAGAGTTATGTATCTTCTGCGAAGATGATAGGAAACTATTTCCAGAGAGTTCAAATTCGAATAGGGTTTCGAGGAAACAGAAGTTCGAGAAATTGGAAGGATTCAATAATTCATTTTAAACGACCCAAAAAAAAACAAAAAAAAAAATGTATCTGTACTCCGTAGAAGCTGGAAACTGAAACACGAGCACATTCATTTCCTGATTTTTTTTATTTAAAAAAAAAAAAGTTATAATATTTGTTCTTGGCAGTCATGTAATGTTTTTATAATGAATATTTTATCCGTCTCGCTATCTTTGATTCCTTTTCTTTTTGGGTCGTCTCACTATATTTGATACATTTTTTTTTTGGGAAATAATTAACACTCTCTTATTATATTTAATTTTCTATAATTAAATCTCACCATCCATTTATTTTTTACTTTTCAGCATATATTCAATCTTCCAATTGAAAATCAATTGCAATGGCGATTTTATAAATTATTTAACATCGAAGGTCATAAAGATTCAAAACCTAGCCGGTTAATTTTCACGTTCTCATCTTTCACTGAAACCGCAAAGCAAAAACTGCTTCTCTCTTTCACATTCTCCACAAGATACGGCAGCACAAGGTTGGAAAATAACTACGGCTCCTCTTTCCACACTGACTAATTATCTCATTCTAAGCAAATTAGTCAATCTCTGCTGCCCCGTTTATTTCTCTCATAAATTAAATGGAGAATTCATCATTAGCAGCCATTAAGGGAAAAACTTCGACTATGTCAGGATCAAACTATCAGGCGGCCCACGATGCACGAAAACATGGAACTCAAGCCGACCAACGATGGTAGTATCTCTTGCTTCCTTCCTCGGTAACTTCTTCTTTCCTTTCTTTTTCAATTTGCTATTCTTCTGTATTCGTAGATTCGGCAGGCGAATTTTGATATTTGTTGATTCATTATCTTCTTAGGCGAATTTGTTGTTCTTCTGTTCTTCAATTTCTTTACATGCCAATTCGTTATTGTTTCGATTCAGCTTTTTTTTTTTGTTTTGCGCAGTTTCAGAAAAAATAAAATTTGTTTACTGTTTCTTTTAGTGATCTATTTTCTCTCGAGAAGATCCGGTTTCGAGAGAGATGATGGATAGAGTGCAGAGGTTAGTGATCGAGGTCCTAATTGAGCCCCAAAAGGGTGGCCAGTCAGTTATTGGGTCAATTAAGATCTCATGGCCTCTAAGTATGTTAATATTTTGTCTTCTAATGGCAGAAAGCTCCTAAATGGGGTAAGCAGCCTCTAATTCTTATATTTTTGTTACAGTTTTTTTTTTTTTTTTTTTTTTTTTTTTTTTTTTTACAATCAATCAATAATAAATCTTCATATTTTTTTGTTCTAAAAAAAAAAAAAAAATCTTCATATTTTTGCTTAGTGCTCAAACTCAAAGCTATCTAGAAGGCTATACTAAGAAAGTATCTTATCTAGACCTAGCCGTTTGGCATATGCTTTTTTATCCAAACGTCTATAACTTTGCTTTAAGGTTGTATAAATTTTATTTTCAACTTAATAATCTCGATCATGTAAGATTGCAATTATTGAATAATTATGCGCGGGTGCAAAACTAGTATAATTTAAATTTTAAAATTTTAAATTGTCATAACTTGATGGTTTGTTTTCGGATTTTTATAATTTTTATACCAAATTAAATGTCTCGATACGATCTTTTATTTAAGATCAAACATGAATATATTTTTATGCATCTATGATGCTCTTGTTATAAAATATGTATAAATACATAAACAACACTATATCCTTACACACATTACACTTTACACACTAATCACTTCTATTTTAATTCCGGTGCCGAAAAGAAAAGTGTCAAATATAACGAGACAGAGGGAGTATTTAAAATGCATCTATGGTAAAAAAAAAAAAGCAAGCCAGGCTGTTTACTTTCTTTCAACTTAATTCCATAAAATATTCCTTTTGATGAATACTAAATGAAATAAAATAGAGGTGAGGTGACTGAAGGAAATTGAATTGACTAATTCTTCTTTAGCACGGAACGCAACATTTCCACAAACACGCGAGCAGAAAGTGAAATGGGGACGTAGAAATTCGCAGTTGACACTTTTTAGAAACACGCGCTTGGAAATTTCCCGCCACGTACGGTACATCCATTGCTTTCTCACATCCTCGCTAATATATTATGCATGCTGCATGAGAGAGAGAGATAGATAGAGAGATAGAGAGAGAGAGAGAGAGATGAATGATGCGGTAATAGGAGTAGGTTTTAGGTTCTACCCTACGGAGGAAGAACTGGTTTCTTTCTATCTGCAAAATAAGCTTAAGGGGACGACACCGGAGATCGAGAGGGTCATTCCTGTCCTTGATATTTACGCCTACAACCCTTCAGATCTTCCACGTAACTTATTTATATTATAACCTTTGCATCCTAATTCAACTATATATATATATATATATATGATTATGTGCATGTATGTATAATTATTGGTGTTAATTGTAAAAATGGTGATCGAAATGAATAAAACAGGATTGGGGGGAGAGTATAATCCGGCTGAAGGGGAGCAGTGGTTCTTCTTCTGCCCAAGGCAAGAAAGAGAAGGCTGCAGACCTAACCGCCTCACAAAATGTGGCTACTGGAAGGCTACCGGTTCACCCGGCCACGTCTACTCTTCTCTAAACCGGGTCATCGGACGGAAAAAGACCATGGTTTTCTACTCAGGCCGAGCTCCTAACGGCACCAAAACTTCATGGAAGATGATCCACTATAATGCCTTCTCCTCCTCTTCTCCTCCACAGGTCTAATTAATAAAAACCTCTTTAAAATACTTGGAATCTCATATATAACTTGTAATTAATCTATTGTCTCAGTTAATGGAGGATGTCAGTCTCTGCCGAATCTACAAGAGATCAAGCACCATAGGGGCATTCGACAGACGCCCACCACCCGTGGCGGCACCGGGCGATGAAGCGGCAGCGCGCCACCCTGCAGTTCCGGAGATAGCACATTATTCGTCCGCCGATCTATCCCAGTTAGTCGAGAGTGAAAACAATCGCTGCCCTACAGAAGGCGAGAATTTCTGGCTAAATTGGTCAGATTCATTTATTGAACGAGTAGACTCGTAAATGCAGATGGATCCCTAGTGTACTAAAATCGATTTTTCTTTATTTACATTTATTTTTTCCTCAATTTCATGTAATATGATTCAATCTAATGTTATACTACTAACTAACAATGGTTTATTAATTCTTTTAGAAAGAGATCAGAGATGACAATTTCATTCCTATATGTATCAAATTATGAAACTAACGTTGTAGCACTAAGTTTGCATATCCTTCCTCCAAACATACAGCAAACGAGTAAATGGTTTAATCAGTTTGCAAAATTCTTCAACAACTAGAGAGAGTTCCCAGTGTGTCATCAACGCTACAGCAATCCGAAAAGCGAAACTGGAAATTCAAGGCTTGAAGAATATGTTCCTCGCGATACTTTAATTCACCTTAAGAAAGGAACTTCAGACAACAGTTAACTAGTCATGTAAGAACTTCAGCAGCTAAGCACTCAATACTTGGTGCAGAAAAGAGCTAGTCTTTCACAGTCGCCCGAAGTATCTTTACATCGTGAATAGGCCTGCAGTAACCAAATATCGCATCAGAGGAATTCTCTAAACTAAGATGAAAAGATAAAGGTGGTGAAAAACTCATGAAGCATAGTCGGAGAAATGACCAGAGTGCTAATGCCTCTATCATGAATATAAAAGTTACTATGCAAAATTTAGACCACTGATTGGAAATGAGACGGGCATTTGGGAAAAGGGTATCCCTAACAACTACTCGGTGTTTAAACTAAAGCTTCATTGTTAGCGACTATCAAAAGATAGTAATGAACGAGATTACAAGAGATCCACACGAAATTTTCCATTGGAGTTTATTTATGCACAACAAAAATAACAACTCAATGGGCATACCTATCAGTGTTATCAGTCTGAACACTGCCAAGTCTCTTGATTATTTCCATTCCCCTGCATACTCTTCCAAATATCGTATGCTTTCCTGTAAAGCAAATTCATGGTACACTTGTCAAAACATAAAACATAGGCATGCTTGAATTTGGAAAGACATTATCTGCTGCATCTAAATCAAGATGATGCATATCAAAAAATTTAAGCAAAAACAAAAGATAAATAACAATAGGATGCTGTAAATTATGTCTTGATCATATTGCTCCTTGCATAACATCCCGTTATGCCAGGGTTAACAAGGTGACACAATGGTATGCGGAATCCAAATCCTTATTGATACAAAGCCAAATTCGAATTGGAGGAATGAAATAGATTGAGGTCCATAACAGTCCATTTGCAAATCATAGCATCATAACATCAAGAAATTGGTTCAAAATCAGAAGCTTCATCATGTCATATGTCAATTCTAAAATTTAATGACATCAAGGTTGGAAAAGCTATGTTACTAATTGTAAAAATTTTCCTCATATGCAAAGTTTCAGGATTAATATGTTTACCATCCAGAGAAGGCGCAGGAGCCAAAGTTATGAAAAACTGGCTTCCATTAGTATTTGCGCCAGCATTTGCCATGGATAAAATACCGGCACCCGTATGCTTCAATTCCTTATGAATCTCATCATCAAAGTGCTTGCTGCATAAATTAATCACACTAAAGTCAATTTTAAACCAAATTTCATACGACGAAGCATCATAAACAATATAACTTTCGAAAAACTCCATATAAAAGCAAGCTGGATAGTAAACCAAAACATAAACCCCAATAAATAGATGGAGAAAACACAATCATGTAACATCTTCAATAAACATACAGAAAATAAGTAGTTTAGTAAAAAACAACATACAGAAACAAGCCTCAACCGAAGAAAACTTTTATTGGGGAAAAATGAAAATAATAGCTAAATTGCAATTCATATCCTATCTATCAAGAGAAAAAAAAAGCAAAAAACCGAGAGAAAATCAAGCACACAAGCAACTAAAAAGGAGAGGTAAACATACCCGTAGATGGATTCACCACCCTTACCAGTTCCGGTAGGATCACCTCCTTGAACAATGAAATCCTACAAACACACAAAATAAAATTAAAAATAAATAAATAAATAAATAAATCAAAATCCGAAGTAACAAAGTACAAATCCGACTCCAGACAGATGAAATTGCACAGAATCGACGAAGCCTTTTCTACAACTGAAAATAACAGGTACGAGAGGAGACGAAAAACCTTAATGATTCTGTGGAATTTGACGTTGTTGTAGTAGCCTCTGCGAGCAAGCTTTACGAAATTCTCGCAGGTGCTAGGCGCGTGGTGGTAGTACATCTCAACAGTAAAGGGGCCCATCGAGGTCTCCAGAGTCACCTCCGGCGGCCCGTCGTCGTCTTCAGTCGCCACCGCCTCTTTCCGCGCCATTGAATTCCTCTTTCAACTGAGAGAGTGATTGTGTTGAAAGGGGTCGGTTCGATTCGACCTCTTTATCAGTCAAAACAGGGTCGACCCGGCCCGAATTAACCGTTTATTATTTGGCCCAGCCCGACATCAATTACACCGAAAATATTTGTTTGGGCCGGACCGAGCTGGGCCACTTATTTAAATATAGTAGCATTAGTGAAGCTCTTGATCTAAGGGTTAAATAGTAAATTCGTTTTAGTAATGCGAATCGATGTTGGAGAATGGAGTGGATGGGAAAAATAAATGAGAGGAAGACAATACGAATTATGAAACTGAAGGGTATTATTATTAATATTATAATTGTGTAAAGCGATTTACAAATGAAGTGGTACTGGTTTTGCCAACAAACAGTTTATTTTAAAAATAAATAATAATAAATCGTTTATTATTCAAGCCTCCCTACATGGTAGTGGATTAGAGGAAGCCCGTTTTGTGTTAGTTGACTCATTAATTTCCAAAATAGTTTCGACTCCAAGTATTTTCAACGTAAACTAATCACACTTATTAACTTTTTTCTTGTTTTAAAGTGATATTTTAATTTGCTCCGTACGTGCCTCTGCTCTATATAGATACAAAGGTACTTCAAATTCCCGTTTCTTGAATCAAGAAATGGAGAAAGGCGAAGCGAGGGACATCGATATAGCAGAAACGAGTGGAGAGAGGATAGAGAAAGCACCCCTTCTGGGAGGAGGTGGAGATGCGAGCGCCGCCGCGTTCAAGAGGGGCGTCGCCATTTTCGACCTCATCCTCCGTGTAAGCGCCGCCACCGCCGCCATGGCCGCCACCATCACCATGGCAACAACCGAGCAAACTCTCCCCTTCTTCACCCAGTTCTTCCAGTTCCGAGCCAGCTACGAAGATCTCCCTGCGTTCACGTCAGTATACTTCATCCAACAATTAATTTTATTTGATGAATTTGAAAAGAAATTATTTTGTTAATTAATTTCTCGAATTATCCAGATTCTTCGTCATAGCTCTGTCGCTTTCCACCGGCTACCTCGTTCTCTCCGTGCCTTTCTCTGTAGCTTGCATTGCTCAGCCCCTCGCTGTGGGCCCCAAACTTCTCTTGATTTTCTGCGACACGGTAAGTGCTGCTACACATATTTTTATTTTTATTTTTTTATTTTATCATCATTGTTTTCCGGTTGCAGTTGACGGCGACTTTGGGTACGGCGGCGGCGGGTTCGTCGGCGGCGACAGTGTACCTTGCGCACAACGGAAACGTCGACGCGAATTGGATGCCGATATGCCAGCAGTACGGAGATTTCTGCATGAGAATCAGCGGCGCGGTGGTGGTGGGATTTATTGCGGAGGCGCTGCTGATCGTTATGGTGATGCTTTCCGCTCTCTCCCTCAGAAAGCATTGATCAGTACATTTCATGGGATTTGATTTTGGAATTAATTCAATTTTTTTTTTCTACTTTTTATTTTATTTTATTTTAATGTACCTGTGGAAGTAGGTAAATTCCTGATCTCTAGATTAGATGAAAATTAGAAACGAGAAGCAAAATGTAAATTTGTATATTTGGAGTACAGAATTTCAATGCAAAACATTGTCAGACAGTAACATTTGATGTTGATGACAATGATGAGTCGATTTTTATTTATTTTAAATTCTACCATCATAGGAAAAAAAGAAAAATGGTGGAAATATTTTTTTTTCCCCTCCATAACCATGTATTAACAATATGAGAATGGCACTAAAATTTAATGAGGAAAGGACACAGGTATTTTTTTTCATTAGAAAAGTATAAACTATAGTATAATTTGTTTAGTACGAGTTGTTGAGACGATGTTGAAACAAGCTAAGGGTCAAATGAAGATGAAGGGTTGTATTTTTGTGAATAGATTACAAAAGCGTGAATTTGTTTATTACAAGGGTTGTACCTAACTTTGACTTGATTGGCACATAGTGAATGCGCAATTGTTGTTTGATAGTATAAGGCAAAATTAAAGAGACGAAATTGACGAGATTGAAAAGCTAAAAGGAAGTGATCGATCAACACTTACGGTTAGAATCATCATTATATTCGAGCTCAGTTCATTATACTCCTACTAGTCTTTAATATTGTTTTAATTTGCAGGCATGGCTTATGCTGCGGTGGTAGTTCTCCAGCGTAACATCAAAGACCTGATATATTCCTCCACCACCACCACCACCAATATTGATCCACAAATTTTAGAATCTGCCTATAAGAAGCTTGAGTACTCTCGAACTCGTCTCCGATTATTGGATAGCATGAGGCATAAAAGCTTTGATACCACTGCTATGAGTGCTGTGGATGCAGAAATCAGAAACGCATTGTGGCATAAAAGCTAGAAGAAGTTGTCGATTCTTATGCATTATTTTTATCACTCCCTCCCTCCTTCCGGTGGTTCCCGAAAATACCCCTGGCAGACGAGAAGGCCGTGGAGCAAGAGATCCGTTCATTTTTTGTATCCGAGAAGCTGATTGAGGCGCTTGTAGATGGGAATTATCATGAGAAGAATATTGTCACACTGTTTGGAATGGCCAGAAAATTTTACCAACATCGGTCACTGTTCAACATTTTGATTCACGAGCGTGGCCAGAAAGGCAGATTAGGTGATGTCATACTACAAGTTGTTGCCCAGATAGATCCATACTTTTATCTAGAGAAAGATGCGTGGGCTTTACCCGAGCTTTTGGAAAGAAGCTTGGGGGGCTCGGAGATGTTTGATTGTATTAGATGATGTTTGGGAAGAGGTGCCTTATAGCGTCATATCGTAACACCCGCATGAGGGTGCGAGTCTTGCTGACAGCGAGGTTAGAAAATGTATATACGTATGATGATGATGATGTAATGAAATTCACCGGATCCGGTTTCTGGACAACGAAGAGAGCTGAAGTCTACTTGGCAGAATGTGTTTGGTGATGAGTCCTAGGTTCTTGCTGAGCTCGAGGTCTTCCTCTTCTCATCCTCGCGATTGCTCAACTTCTTGGCGGAGTCGAAAGGACAGGAGAGTACTGGAACAAGGTAGCTTACAATAAGACTACTACTTTCGTGGATGCATATGAGAAAATAGCAAAGTTGCTAATTTCGAGGCTATGACTACCTGCCCCAACATTCAAAGCCATGTTTCTGTACCTGGGAGTTTTCCCTCAGACTCACCAGATTTCCATCAACAAGCTCTTTGGCTGAGAGATTCTTCGACGACCACCCGTAAATGAAAGTGATTTCATGGATTATCTGAGGGGAGGGAGATTGTCTCCCATAGTGTTGTCATCATCTGCAAGGAGAGCTACAACTACCAGTTACAAACTTGCAAGCTCCATTCCCGCCTACTGGTACTTGTGCGTCAAGGAAGCTAGAAAGACCCAAGTTTCTCCACGTCTTGAACAAACTCAACCGATTGTTCTCCGGAAAATATATCCAAGGCCAGAGACGCTAGTCTCTCCAAAACAACATCTTGTTCGGCATCAAAGAAGCTCGCAATTCAATTACATCAGCTGCATCAAAACCACGTTCTCTGTTCTGTACGGGTGAAGATCACGAATATATGCTGTTCATATACCTCTCCATAATGACACGTGATGTTTCTAAAGGTGTTGGATGCTCATTCAATCCGTATCTACGAGTTCCCAACAGAGGTAGAGAAACTACTGCTGTTGAGGTACCTTGCCCTCACTCATAACGTCAACCTCCCTCCCTCCGTATCTAACCTACAACACCTGGAGTTTCTGATTCTCCGCCAACATCACAACGTCAAATTGGTAGGGAATCCATCTTTTTCTACTGAAAGAAATCTGGGATATGGAACAATTGAAGCATCTCCGGAGCCAGATCCAGGGCACCACGGAAAGCTACCGAAGCTCTCAACACTATACGTGAATGCTCAGAGGCCAAAGCTGTACTAAGGCCGTTTTCACAAGAGTCCGTAATCTAAAGAAATTAGGAATCATGATCGAGTTACACCCTGACGCTGCTCAAGTCTTGAGATGCTTCGAGCATTTTGGGATTTATTTGGGAATAAAGTCGCTTAAATGTGTGGTGGTGAATCCTCGGCTGAGGTCTCATGTTGTTGCGCCACCTCATCACCTTTCAAATCTGGCATGGTACTCAGGGACACATGAAAAGCTGAGCTTGAATGGGTTAGGATATCCATGGATCGTACATGAGCGCACTTGATCACTGCAGATGCTGTGCGTTTCAAGGGCCAAAGTGGGAAACGGAGGAGGCAGGGCAGTTGAAGAATCTAGAGTTCTTGTTACTTGATATACAACCCTAATTGCTTCGCGAGCCTGCAGCGCCTCACCATCCACACTGCTACAAGTTGAAGGAGATACCTCTCGCATTTGCAGGCTTGCCAACTTTGAGAAGGATTGAGGTAGTTGACTGCAGCCCTTCAGCTAGCTGTGGCTTCTGCGCTGCGGATTCAGCACAAGAGACCTTCTCTTGAACTTGCATCGATTCCTCATGGCTGTGATATTTTCACACTGCTTTTGTTACAATAATCCTCAGCTGTATACTTCTACTTTTGAAAAGATTTGAGAATAAAGAATAAATAAAAATAAAACAATACTGGTTTGGCGATCTATAACAGCAGGAAATACATTCATTACCCAGCAAATTAATGAGAGATAAATATCAATGTAATTAGCAAAAATAATAAATTAAGCAAGACCAATACCATAATATTTACGAGAGACACATCTGAATTGTTATTTTTCTTTATGGTAATTATCATTTAGAAAATTTGGTTAGATGGGCGATAAAATGGGCCGCACGGCATGAAACTGTTATTTGGCCCTGTTTGCTCGGGCTGGGCCCTTTAGTTAGATGGGGCAGCCCAGTTACTGAAGAAACAACCCGAAAAGAATCTTAAGAGAGAGAACTTGAAACAAAATTTAAAAAGGAGAAATAGAACTATCCTTAAACCTCCGATAATTCTCGACGAACACAGACAGTAGAAGCAATCGACCATGGCGGCCTTTAGAAAACTGTCGAATACTTTGATATTTTCCTCTCCTCTCTCGAAATCCAACTCGAATATCGTGTCACCATCTTCAGTAGTTCCAGCTCTCTTGATTTTATCCAGAGGCATAGCTTCGAAGCTTTTCGTCGGAGGTAAGTACTTCGAAAATGGGCAAGAAATTTTGAGCACACTGAGTTTTTTTTTTCTTTTTTCTTTCTCTTCCTTCAATTTTTCACGTGTTATACGATTTATGTGATAACTCTGATGTGATATGATTGTTATATGAATCGTGTTCGTTTAACCAAATTGCCTGGGGTTTTTATGATGGTT